>OZ023205.1:54418662-54671289 GCA_963995525.1 Escarpia spicata
GAAGTCGTATACACTGCGCAGTATAATAACATTAATGTATAGCAAGAGTGTGTCAGGTGATCAGCTACGTCGCTGTCAATCTATATCAAGTGCGGGGACGGGCAGAGAGAAAACCCTTATTGTACATTCCGACCATCCGGGTTGAAACGATGTCGGTTCATCTTATGCATATATAAAACCCGCGTAGAACCCATTCAACTGGTCGTCTATTGTGGAGTTTATTGCTCGTTCGTGCTACAGTAGCGACAGTGGTCTTCTCTTGCTGCAGACAACTCGGGTCTTTGTCCCCGGCGCACGTCGTCCCTGACAAAAGCGCTCTTTTTACAAGTAAAATAACACATTAACGTGAACGGTAAAGAGGAAGACTGCCAAGAGTAACAACCGCGTGTGTCATTCATTCAATCGTTCATCAGATTCTTTGTGTGAAGTTTTAACCAGAATTGTTCATGTAACGCATCAGACACTATTGCTGAGGTTTATGGATTTTGGATTAGAGCCAGAGTCCGCCATTTCTGGGGTCCACAGCGTCATACATGTTTGTCCGATGTGGGACATTTGTTGTGGCATTTTATAAAATCTGGCGTAACATTAGATACTAAAAGAAACTGAAGCTTTTAATGCTTCACCGGAATATTTTATAATACAACGTTTCTCACTTGTACAAGAGGACGGTTTCACGAAGCGTTCGTAGGTAAGAACTTTACTTTGTTACGTACAATTGTTTGCAACGCGCTGCGTGTCTTCTACACTTGTCCAGAGCCACGTCAAGCCTCCCTGTACGAACCTTCGTACAATACGAAGGCTTCGTGAAAAGGGCCCCTGCTGCTTGACAGGTCTATAATTAGGTTGTTCGTGATTCAGCTATGTGTCTGGTTAAAACTCACAAGAAGACTGCTACACCGTGTTCAGCTAACGTGGGCAATTAAAGCAAGCATGTCTGTTCCGCTACCAGGAACGAGCCTCATATTCGAGCCACGGGTGGTAATAGTATTGCATTATCCCTTGCTATTGTTAACACAAATGTACGGAAGTTTGTTAAATCAGTAGTATTTCGTCCTACTTGCTATCTTCGCCGGTCTTGGTTGTGGGAATTCTAATTCTAGGCACTTGCAGTTAGTCACACCTGCCTCCACATTGGCTGTTGTTTACTCTTTGTGAGAGTTCTGTGCACATTTTGAACGTTTCGTGGGTGAATCTATCAAATTGCGAACAATGCTTCCGGCTTATTAAGACGCAATTTGGTGGGCATTACGCAGTCAACATAGACTCTGTTTATTCTAGTATTAGGAACATTATAGTAACAACTGAGAAAGAGAGAATATCCGTTCAAAGCACCCATGCATGTTTACATGCAGGGCCGTTGCATGTATTAATCAATTTAATTAGATCGTCACCTATTGTAAGCAATCATTGTTTGCGCAGTTGACACGGCAAGCACGGACGATAACGCGCACATAACATGTGCAGCGATCATTTGGGCATTTTTATAGCTGTGAAATCTGTACCATGATTTCAGTGGTCTCTAATAAATGCACACCGAGAATTTCAAATAGCTAAGCAATGTGCAGGATCTGAGGCACAAACGGCAACTGCGTTTCGTAATGTTATGTTTTATGCATGAATGCCATCACTGAATCGAATCCTGTGTTGCAAAAACGCGTTTGCGTAAGTGTAGACCTACACCTTAGGAACTAGTAAAGACAAATAAATATTTACTCCGCTCTACGTTGAGTGTTATGTGAACACAGCTCTTTCAACACTGGTGAAACGTGATCAGTATTATAAAATATAAAGACAAGTCTGTGGTATATACTTTAGTTATTTATTTGTAATCGTGCACAGCTAGCATGTGGTTTTTAAACTTGTCCATAAACAAATTTGTAACACGCTGGTTGCCTTAACTTGCTGACACATAGCAAAAACTATATTTTGACTGCCAGCGATAAATTACATCTGTTCTCGTTTAGACAAAAACCCTATTTTGAAAAAATTACCTTAGGTCAAACTCCCGCGTTGTTGACGATCATATATAAGACGCCGAATACCACGAACGGAGATAGACGTGGTATTCGGCGTGAACTCGACTTATTTGGCAGTATTAGAGCCTAGAGTATCAATTTGAAAGGTCGTCCTACTCTAGTGATACATAGTTTTTTTTTAATATACCAAACATATACGGATTACTCCGGGTACGAATAATTGTGGTTCCGTTTCGGGTCCGAATGGTTTTGGTTCTGTTTCGGGTTGCGAATCGAGTTGGTTCAGCTTCGGGTACAAATATCCTTTGATACTGAAGTATGATTGGCTAAAATAGCAAAAATTAAATATAAGAAAATGCACTCCCTCTTAGAGTAGCTGAACCATGGAATGGTGTACCTGAGCCATGGAATAGTGTACCTGAACTATGGAATAGTGTACCTGAGCCATGGAATGGTGTACCTGAACCAGTAACATAAACGAAAATCAACAACTGTATTTATAAATCGTCTGGACTAATTACGGTCTACCCAAGAGAAAGTACGACCATGAAGCTCCACTAACATTAACTGATGGAACTGGGAACTATGAACTCTTAATAAATTACTAGATTCTGACGAAGTAGATCTGATCATTGAGAAACCAAGTGGATCCTGCGATCAAAACCGTCGTAAGGTAAGGTTACCAAGTCGACAAGGCGACTCGAGTAATTACTTCGTCTGCAGGAACGTGACGGACAACAACAGTTTTAATTAGCCCCATTGTCCAGCGGATTTAGAGACGTGCCGCGCTATGCAGTCTCGCCTCGTAAAGTCAGCGACGCAGAACACCCATGCAGTTTCGACATGCCTGGTAAAGAAGTGCACGTGATTCGAGTTACCGGGCTGTCAATTGCCAAGTGTAGTTTTTTCTTATGCTTCACAGCTGGTTAGGTAAACATTATTGTGTGTGCGCGTGCTAGTGACATTGTACAAGCTGGACGTTTATGGGCCTGTCCGGGGTGGACATAATAGAAGGTGCCTGGGCGACGTGGACTTTGAGTGCCAGTGTCACGCGGAGAGGCCGGCCAGACCGAGCCGACCAGACGATGGGTCGCGGTGCGTTACAATGGCCCTGTCAGTAACTGCAAGTCGTAAACGTAAAACTTTGAAACAACTGGTTCCTAATATAGACGACACATTCTTATTTAAGCTCTCTCTATAGACAAGATAGATCACGTTCCAGACACATTTAACTCGCACTAGAATAGGCTGATATCCCTAGGCCGTGATTTGGACACATTAAACGTAATTGCAGCCATTATTAGCGTTGTAAAAGTCACAAATGCGAACGCAAGCTTTCATTGAGCGACTCAAAACTCTTTTAAAGCTCTGAACAATTCGACATATGACGTCAATGCGGATGATCAAAGTCGGTGACCTTGTACGTCCCTTATTTGGGGTCAACTAGTGCGGAGGTGTGATGTTCCCTTTGTGATTATAAGCTATCGGATCCAAAACTATTGCCGACGACATAACACATCGTTTATTATATTGTTTTTTTCTTTAGAGAGAACAATTATAAAGGTTTTGTTTTACTAAGAATTAGTTCAGATTTTCTTTGATAAGGAGAAAGTTGTATTATTCTTCTGGATCTATTGTGCTGGTAAAGAATGCTTTTACTGTTGTAAGATCTTTGCTGCACGCATATTCGAGAACTCGTAAATCTCAGTCATTTGTGATCCGACATCCGACATCCGAATTTGCCAATTGTACCTAGCCAGTCGTTATTCAGGTCCCCCCCCCCCCCACCGTTCCAGTAGACTATGGTTATGTTTGGATCTGCCTTGCTTTCTCCGACGAGCATCATACACCATCTCATTTTCTTTATCACTATGCGATGCTGTCGCTGCACATACTGTACTTGTATTACTGTGATGTAGTTCGGTTTCGATGCAATGCTGATTGATGGTATCCCATTATTTATGGACGTGTAATGACTAAGCTTCTTGCTACTTTCTTTCGTACTACAAATGCTATGTTGTTGGCCTCTGTACTAGTATCTTGTGTTTTTCGTATGTTGATGTTTTATCACCACCTGTCCACTTCACCTCTGTTAAACCAACAATGTCCCACTTACATCGCGACAATGCAAGAGTCAGTTCTAACCACTCTGACGAAGACGAGAATGTCCTCATTCAAAGAACCGGAATTTCGACGTACCTTGCTTCCCGAGTCGGGTGTGATTTATATGGCATTCACACCGACAGAAAAGTGTGCCTTCTCTGTGAAGTATTCCGGCATTACCGCGCACTGACTACTACATGCCGCATTCTTTTCATCACGTTCTGTGGTCACTTGTAACAGCTGAATAAACTAGACCGAAGCCTGAATGGCAGCTGCGCCCGGTAGTCACTTGGGTATTTACAGTAACACATAAAGTCCAAGTAAATTGTGTAAGGGTCACTAGGCATATACCCCGGGTGGGGAAAGTTAATTATGAAATACTGGAAGAACTGTGAGGGTAAGATGGGGTTCGTTCAGTGTGTATGTAACATTGTCCTGTATCTATTAGTACTGAAGATGGGCGAGGTCAATACCGTAACTGCCCACGACATCAATGACTATGTGGACGTCATAACTAAAATTTAATGATATTCTGCTCACCTCGTGATCACATGAGATATTCGTTGATACAATTGAAACTGTATAAACTTATATTTTCCCGACCCTATTTAGCATTTGGTATACATGGAAAGACAGTTGCGAGACCCCATTAGCTATGGATCTGTATCCCATACTGCGGTATCACGGAGTCGTGTCCTTCGTCTCTAGTTCAGAATGTCCCCAACTGAGGATCCCAGTGGGGCCATTGTGTAGTTCTAGAGTTCCTCAGCGACTACACAAACTTATTTTAGAATTCCACATTACATTCATAAATTCATAAAGCTAATGGCCCCAACCAGAGCCCAGAAAGCGGGCATTTGAGAGGTTTAAAGCGGAGAATATGTTGGAAACTCTTGCGTGTCTAGTCCCCAAAAACAGAATAAGAACAGAGGCGGGCAGGGCACAAATAAAACTGTTCCGAAATATCGATCATGATGACAAAACGAATGAATCAAAGACGACGGGAGTATGTGCTGGCGTCATGTGTGCCTGTACCTTCACCGCGTGTAGCAAAACAGACGGCGTATAGGCATGCGTGTTTTATGACGAGGGGGGATGTCTAGTCATACACACGCGATAACCAGACCGCGGTTTGATAAACGACGCCTGTTATGTTGCCGCTGTAAACAATGGACACCGAGTATAGGCTGACGGGGTCATCAGTCAATGCAGGGCGACAATGGCCACTGCACCGACCGCCTCGCCATAGACGGTGTCCGTCAGCATGGTTGACTACACCATATACTATAATGGTAATCACTGGATAAGTTGTCAAGGTAGTAGGCCCTGAATAGTTGACTGACCCAGTGCGACCCGTCGTCACCTCGGCACGACGAACTAACCTCGGGGGTGGTTGTGTTTTTGTTTTGCATGAAACTCATTTAGGTACCAGTTCAAGAATAAGACATGTTGATGGTATGGTAAACCGCTAGGATATAGTCACAATTGTTAGTATGCAAGAAGAATATATTTAGAACGTGGGTCAGTTTTACTTCTAAGTACCAACTGTAATGTTGTTCCCGAAGCAACTAGCGAAGTCCTGACAGAGAGAGATATGAAGAATATTATTTGAACTATATTGCAATATTTGTGTTTAACCAAAAAAAAAACACACACACACACACACACACGCACGCACGCACGCACGCACGCACGCACGCACGCACACACACAGTTGTTTTCCAAAAGTGCAGGACTATCAGCTGTGTATCGAAGGCAAGACTCCTAAGATGGAAAACACTTGTCACACTCCCTGTTATCGTAGTACTTGAGTCTTGATTGCGACTTAAGTCCAGCTGGAGGAAATATTATAAAGCGAGACAATTACGCAACATTCCAACAAGAGTTTTTAACATGGGTTGGAATGTTGGCCATGTTGGAATGTTGGGACGGGGCGCACGACGCATGGCTTGCAATGCATTCATCAAACACTATTATCATTAAGGTTAGTTAACAAAAGTAAAAATGTAAAGGTCACATACAGTAGACACTGAATACGTTACGCAAGTGGAAGACGTCAGATGAGTTATCAGTATGACTGGGTGGGTATTGCTCCAACCAGTTTGTGCGAAATTTCCAAGTAGCTTTCACAACTTGGAAATCGAAGTCGTCACAAAAAGCCGGTATAGTTGACGTTGATAATGCAGGAGACGTAACGAATGTGTGTGTATGCGTGCGTGCGTGTGCGTATGCGTGCGTGTTTGAGTGTGTGTGTGCGTGTGTATGTGTGTGCGTGCGCGTGCGTATGTGTGTGTGTGTGTGTGTGTGTGTGTGTGTGTGTGTGTGTGTGTGTGTGGTTGAGGTGTATGTGCAACGGGGGGGGGGGGCAGCGTGTGGCGGTGTGGCGGTGTGGCGGTGTGGCGGTGTGGCGGTGTGGCGGTAGGTTTTGGACACAGTAAGTGAAAAAAAACTAAACTCACACACAACAAGTCGTACTCGGAGATGATATATGGACGGCAGAGAAGTAGCATCAACGCGCCACTTATCGATAGCAAACTTTGTAAAATAAGTATAACCAATGAACGACCCCGTCTGCGTGATACAAATAGACCGACGTTGTCATAAATAATACTGTTTTATAAATGAGTGAGTGGATTATGTGAGTTAATGAGTGAGTGTGTGACTGAGTGAGTGAGTGAGTGAGTGAGTGAGTGAGTGAGTGAGTGAGTGAGTGAGTGAGTGAGTGAGTGAATAAGTGAGTGAGTGAGTGAGTGAGTGAATAAGTGAGTGAGTGAGAGAGTGAGTGAGTGAGTGGGAGAGTTAGTGAGTGAGTGAATGAGTGTGTGAGTGAGTGAGTGAGTAAATGAGTTAGTGAGTGCGTGAGAGAGTAAGTGAACGAGTGGGAGAGTTAGTGAGTTGGTGGGTGAGTCACTGTGTGAGTGAGTTTGTTAGTGAGTTGGCGAGTTGGCGAGTTAGTGAGTGGGTTAGTGGGTGAGCAGGCCTACTACTCTTTGAGATAAACCTAACCACACAATAAATCATGAACTGTCATAAACTGTCTCGAGAGACATAATGAAACCACAGGAGTCGTCTGTCCACATCCTTTTGCTGAATAAACTGGCAAGAGACAACACATGATCAATAATTCATCATTGTTCAATTTCGTACATCCAATAAAACCCCCAACGTCAAGTGTTTTCTTACCCCGGACGAGGGGGGCCAACTCGTACTTTACAGGCAGAGTGTTCATTCATAAAAACTAAGTTTTGATGAAAGACTTCCTGTTGAAACTTCGTCCCAACGCTCTCCTAAATTAACTCATAATTGCGTCCGGTGCATGGTCGCGACGAGAAGTATATTCGGTGAACCGTACACTCAACCAGCTGCAATTTGACTCGCGAATACATCACACGTCGCTTTCGCTCACACCTGCTGATCGCGGTGAAGTATTTGCACTTGTGACTCTGACGGCGGGGGTCGAGTTGACGCCCGCCTTTTGCTAAACCTTTTTACTAATTCGTTATGCATTCAGCAAATGAATAGAGCTGGCTGTGGCGGCGTCGTGGGTGAATCTTTATTGGTTTCCGTGTTGGTCCGGTCACCGGCGTGTGATTCCTTTGTTGACGAAGTCGGCCTCAGACGGACGTGCAGACATATCGAGTGAGGTATAGACGTATATAGTGAACACCAAGCCACATAAATACGGCAGACAAATTAACACGACACCATCGGTGACAGTATCTAAAGTTCTCACAAAGCACACCTGACGTTCACGACGTGATGGCAGTCTTATTTGCCCGTAATTTATGGTTGCAAGTTGCATGAACATGTCATACGACATGTTGTTAACTAACGTCATTTTAACGTCGTAATACGCCTGATTTAGTATATATTGTCATAATAATACGATAGCGTCGTGAATACGTAATCCGAGGTTTAATTAACGCTGAAATAACTTTGGATGTGACAGTTATAACTCCACCTTTGCGAATGCGTAATACTTTTGTCGTAGGCCTATGAAACGGTGTCGTAAGCCATGCATTGGATCCGTCATTTGGAGATCCAGTAACTGACGTCGCAATCTAAATTATGCGCGTGAACTAGGCCAAGCTTTACCAACAATGCTTATATAAGTGCATTGAATTACCAGAGCGGTAAGACTTCTGCCAGGTCAAGACGACTTTGCCCTATGTTTTTGTCGCAATGAAGACACATTTGGGGCCGGAATAAAAACTATATAGGCCCTAGGAACGACGGAAAGTCACAAATGCGTCATCCATTTAGTAAGCTTGACAGACCGTATTGATACGCAGAGATAACCCAAACAACTGCTTTTTTCGTTATCAAACGCATCGTTTTGACATCAGTGACCTCGCCATGATGTAAAGAAATAGTACCGTCGTATTTCTACGTGTGTGATTATGAAATCAGAACGGCACACGCGTATCGGAGAAAACGTATAGCAACTGTCTATAAAACGATTACGTCACTCAGAGGTAGGACATTGTGAGTCGGGAGTCAGGATCATGAAGAGACTATGCTGAGAGGTAGCTTATCGTAAGCCTTGATCAGGCCGCATTCAGAGGAAAAGCATTGCGTGTCTGAAGTCAGGGCAACGAACGGGCTACGATAAGAGGTAGCCGATTGTGAATTTAAAGTCAAGATTATGCACACCCAGAGGCGGTAGCGCATTGTGAGTCTAACGTCAATGCAATGAACAAGTCACATTGAGAAGTACATGTTATGAGTCGGAATTCAGGGCCACTATAGGCCACACTGTGGGGTACCATGTCGTGAGCCTGAAGTCAGGGCCACTTCGCGTATGCATTGATATCTGTGTTTTACTCAACCTCAACAGACGTGAAAATTTCGTTTTTCTAAACGGAAGTTGAACACAATGTTATATTACATCCGTTGTGATTGTCAAACTCCTACGTTTTGTCCCGATGTCTGGTCAAAGAAGACATAAATTTGTAATTTGAAGACTTGAATTCAGTGTACTGAATACCATCGCTCCCACGTTGTACACATTTAACTGCCCTGACGGTTGGTCAACCCCTCGTGTGCATGTGTCACTGTAATCGTGTGCGCGTGGGTAGGTCGGTCCGTGCATGCAGTAGCGTGTTCAAGTTCACGGAAAACTCTGTCTCACGCGCGCGCGCGCGTGTGCTTGCGTCTGCCAGAGTGTGTGTGTGTGTGTGTGTGTGTGTGTGTGTGTGTGTGTGTGTGTGTGTGTGTGTGTGTGTGTGTGTGTGTGTGTGTGTGTGTGTGTGTGTGTGTGTGTGTGTGTGTGTGTGTGTGTGTGTGTGTGTGTGTGTGTGTGTGTGTGTGTGTGTGTGTGTGTGAGGGGATGGATGAGAGGGAGATAAAAAGTAGGTGAGCGGGAGAGAGGAGAGGGGGACGAGAGAGGACGTGAGGGAGAGAGAGAGGGTGGGTGAGGGAGGGATAGTGGGGGCTTGGAGCGTATATGTGCGTTTGTGTGTGTGTGTGTGTGTGTGTGTGTGTGTGTGTGTGTGTGTGTGTGTGTGTGTGTGTGTGTGTGTGTGTGTGTGTGTGTGTGTGTGTGTGTGTGTGTGTGTGTGTGTGTGTGTGTGTGTGTGTGTGTGTGTGTGTGTGTGTGTGTGTGTGTGTGTGTGTGTGTGTGTGTGTGTGTGTGTGTGACTGTATGTATGTATGTGACTGTGTGCGTGCGTGCGCGCGTGTGTGTGTGTGTGTGTGTTTGACTGTGTGTGACTGTGTTTGACTGTGTGTAACTGTATGTTACAGTGTGTGAATGCACGCACTCCACACACACACGCTCGCGCGCGCGTTCGCGTACACACCTGCATGCATGCGAGCGTGTGTGTGTGGAGTGCGTTCGTATGTGGGTGTCTGTGTGTGTCATCGGATATCACATGGGTCTCCGCATGCGACAGTTCATATATACGAATCTGTTTATCTCGAACGTGCTCGCGTGTAATTCATGTGGTGCTGCGGGCATAATAAAATATAAATAAAGCAAGGATAGTCGCACACAACCTTTACGTAATAAAAGAACAGAGATAAGAAAGAAAGAGAAAGCGGTTAAAAGAATGAGACATTTGATGAAGTATGTAGTTCGTTGGTGGCTGTTTCCAGATAGAATGAATCAACGGCGAATGTCCACCAGTCTAGACAACGACGTGCATGCGCCACTCAAGGCATTAAGACCAGCAATCAGTCCGTATGAAAAACGGGTAAAACGGTACGGAGACTCGGAGATTAAGAGGAGATCTAATAAATATGGTTAACGGTTGTGAAAAATAATGATAAAACATGTTTTCTCTGAAGAGAAAGATCTAGACAACACGTCGGTATATTAAATATATAACAAACTAGTTTTTTTCCATAGAGGACTACAAATAAATGGAACATATTATCTATTGATTGTGTAAATGCTATAGCAGCAACAATATGTTTAACAACAAATCGAAAAATACCTCAGAAAAGTCAGTAGGGCAGGATTGACATAAATAAACAAATTATTGTTGGATTCTCGATATACCAGAGGCTTCCTAAACCAGCTATTATTTGAGGTTTCTGCTCTGCGTGGCAGTCTGGGTAAATTTGGTTAAATACTCTTAAATCTTGTCGATATAATGATACCATGGAGAAGGGAATAAGGAATCGATGTTATTTAAACATAAAACATGCATGAAACATGCATAAAACGTGCATGAAACACACCTGATCGGGAAGTAGCTGCACTCACAGGGAGCTAAAACCAGCAGGTTTAATGACCACTGACCACCACAACAAGTTAGACATTTAACCCTCGCATAGGATATATTACTTCCCATTACGTAAACACAAGATAGAAGGAACGTACGGCGTTTAAGTGTGTTTTCTAAAAGACGCAGGCCAACTGGGGTGAAGGAACGTTTTGAAAGGGCGGTATGGATGCACTGGGACCTTGATTGGCAGTTCCACGTCCTGCAGCCGAGCTATACTGTGGACTACATCGTTAGTTACTGTCCTGCATTCCTGCGTCTCATGTGTTCTATCTGCGTATGTGGGGGACGAAGGAGGCACGCGGATGAGCTGGCAGGCATGGACTGGGGTCTGAAAGTTTTATGACGTTTGAGTCACCGTGTTCGTCCAGGAAATGTATTTTCTGCAGCCATTTTCTTCAACTGTGTTAGTCTTACTTATTTGGGAAAACAACAGCGGATGCAACTCTGTGACGGATTTAGGAGGGCGTCTGGACTTGGGAGGGGGACCTGAAAGCCACCAATGCAGTTTTGTGTTTGGGAACGCCCTTCTGGAAAATAGTTTTGCTTGAACTGCGAGGTCTTGGAAGGCATTTAAATGGACTGTGGTCTGAAAGTTGTATGATGGTTGAGTCACGGTGTTTGTCCAGGAAGTGATTTTTCTGTAGCCATTTCTACAACTATATTGATCGTCCTTACTTGGAAAACAAAACATAATATACATCTGTGACGGATTTACGAAGACATCTGGACTTGAGAAGGCGACCAAAGTCACCCAAGCGGTGTTTTATTACATGTATATTCGTTCCGTGTTTTGGGGGTATACATACCTGTAGCCATTATTGCGTCGACGTAGCTTTGTTTGAGTAACATTTAGGCAATAATTTGCATACGTTTCCATACTGACATAACACTTTTAGCTATTTAAGTGGCTTTGCTTTGTAGAACTGCCATTTATAAGTGTCCTGTTACGGTTCTCGTCTATTTCTCGGTCCTTGGTGCCATTGGTATTTACCATCATTCATCATGCGCAAGACTGGCCCCATTCATGGATGTCACTAATAAAACGTTAGCACTTAAGAAACGTACTTACATGATTGTGCACTGGCATACGACTGGAGTGACACCTATTTAACATCTAAATGCTTAGAGGAGTGATTAGACACATTCGAGCTCTCACGGGCGACAGCAAAATTCTAGCAGTTTTTAAGCAAAAGCAATCAGATCCCCGAGTCTCACGTAGCTAGAAAACTAAAGGGCAACGACAGAATCACGATCGAATGAGTGCCGAATAGGTATACTCGGTCGCACGAGCGTAAACGGCGCGTGTAACTTGTGATGTAAAACGTATACGTACCAGTCACGTTACATGTATGCTTTGACACACCATCTGCATACTGTCATCAAAAATAGAAGCACGCGCTCCAAATAATAGTTATGAGTAACTCTATCGCCCAATATTGTGAGTATATATTATCAATCGACAACGTGCGTAATTGCCGTCACGTGATGACAGCGGTTTTTGTCATCACGAAAATGTCATATTTTTATTACACGTGGTTATTGTCGGGTACCCTTAGTGGTATACCTAGTGGAATTGCCGTATACACTCGTATGTATTGCTCGTGCTTATTTCACTTTAATATATTGTTCCAAACATCATAGAAAAGAACGCCATCGGCGGTCTGCCCGTGGCTTGTCACCGGAAGGAAATACGATAATCTTATCTATAGGTCCTTGAATGTTTAGGTATTCAACAGAGATAAAGTCCCACCCAACTGGAGGACACCTTTATGAGGAGAGACAGCGAGATTGCGTGAGGAAGGACATGAGAAGATCGGGGAGGGGGTGGTGAAAGATAGTGAGATGAGGCTATGGACACAACGAGTGGTTCGGCGATATTGTCGCCCCAATGAAACAGGAAACAAGGAAGAGAACAATAGTGAACAGTCGAAATAACGACCCACTCGAAATCCTTGGATGCAAACGGTGAGAATCTTGTGAGTAGGTCCGTGAATGCATAGATATTCAGTAGAGAGAAAGACCGACAAGACACGCTATACGAGGAGAGACGGCTAACTGTCGACGATGTACTCACCAGACGTGAAGACGACGTTGCAGTGCACGGTGCCTGGTATCCTGACAAGGCGGTCGTAGAGATAGCAGGCCCCGGCGACTCCAGCCACGGCGACGAACGTCGACACGCTACTTGTGCCATACCTCCACAGCAACACGATCGCCGCTTCTCCCAGTCCGGCCATCAGAGTCACACTGCCCAGGCACGACGCCTTCCCCTTGTACAGGCTCACCAGCGAACCGCCAAGCACAACGTGGGCCAATATCACCCCCGGGGTGACAATGGATTCGACAGACATCACCGGTGACAATGTTGACTGCCGCGCGACGGACGCGTGCGATGTCGGACGTCCGGACGACCGCGTTGTTACTTATCAATTAACGTCGGGGTTGGCTCGGTGAGTCAGCAACGGCACTCACCAGCGGTTGACAGCGGCGACGGACTCTGGCATTGGCGGATCGCCGTGGTCAATATGTGCCCGCATGGCGTTAACGCCGCCCATAAATATTCATTTGACTACGCGACAGACAAGACGTCTTTCACGACGGGACGTGATTGGCACCCCTCCAGTCCGCTGAGCGCGTCAACGCTAGCGTTAGCAACTCGTGTAATAGCTGCGGCTCGAATTAACGACGTTTTGATTTTCGTCGTTGTCAGTATGCCGCCGCCGATACCTGTCTTTCTATAGCACTTTCGACGACATGACGTCGTTTTAGCACGGCGCTCCTGCGGCAACATCTTGCAGAGATATGACTATACACAACCCAAATGGTTCCTTTGTAGAGATTCCCTACGAACACAAGAATTGCGCAATAGTTGCATTTCTACATCACGTTTGTCTATATATGGATGCGTAACTAGGATTTAATTGTTGTGTGCACTCTTCACCGCGGTATTATGGTTTTCAAATGATTGTGAATGTCTGTTGGTGGCAGCTGACGTAACGATAAAGCAGTCGTTAAACCGAACGCCCCATATATTTGACAAATTATTCACTCGTCGTGGCGGAAAATTAGGGGTGTCTGACGAGGGAGTGTTTGGTGTAAAATTGGATATGCCAAGTTCACAAATCTCGCACAGCAAGTGGGATAGTAGATATATAATGTGCTATGAAACTTTCAAGGAAAAACGTGGGAACATTTGTTCTGGAGACCGGCGAAACGGAAAACTAACTGCGGTATTGTACCATGTGATGAACGTATGCACATTGTCTGTTATCTTTAGAATGAACCTTGGATCCAAACAGGGCCTTGTAGTGCGTTTCATCTCGTGTTTAGTGTATCACCACTCCAACCAATATACACGCAATGCAACCATTTCGTTTATGCTGCATCTGTATTGTAATAAACAAACACAACAGGTTCACAGGGATGCAGATCCAGGGGCCGGTTTGATACAAATAAACTACTGGGCTCCTTATCTTGTCTCACAATTGCTAGGAACCTACGTTGTACAACCATTGGAACACAGTTCGATACTATGTTTGTTCCGGGGTCCCCCAAAATACACGTACTATACAAGTCACATGACCGTTCATTTAGTACACGAACGAGCAGTGTTCGTCAAATGCGAGGTTGTTTGGTCCGTTACCTGGAATCACCAGAGGTGGTTATTATTAGCAGGAAGTTCGCTGAATCAGTTGTGTTGAATTTGAACCAAGCAAATGCGCTTAACATTAAACCGCTTTCCGATTGACGCAGCGGAGTTCGCAGTATTGTCAGAAGAGGGCGTATAGAATTTTTTAAAGAATCTTAATGGTTTTACAATTTGAACATTCCGCAGTCCAAATGTTGAAGTTACGAACACTGGCGGTGAGTAAACATTCAACATATTTATTCTAGCATTAAGAACATTATAATGATTAAAATCGAGAAATAAACGCCATCGGTTCAGAGGGAATCGTGTACTACAATGTTTGTTTGTCGAGTGTGCATAATTAAAATGCCATAATTATCTAACATTTGTGATGTCAATATTATACTTCACGTTTGAATCTTAATTCCTGTATTACATTTACCGTCAGACAACAACAGCACATGATATATCAATAAATTGTCCGAAAAAAACGTTGTGCTTCACCGTGTCGTGTGATGATATAATTGTTCTGTTTTTCAATACAGTAAAGCAGCCAGTATATATGTCGTAAAATGGGCATACGTGTTATTTCATCGTTAAATACTGTCCCTTGAACAAAGTATGATAGTAAACTGTATGGATATTATTTTAACCAATCGAGATGTTATGAATACTAATACAGCTGTACAACGTAAATGAAACAGTTTCGCAAAGTCCGTAACAAATCCTTCAGTTAACAACTGAAAATCGTTACAGGCTTATATATATATATACATACATATACACGCACCACACATACACACACACATGCATACATACATACACACGCACCACACATACACACATACATACATACACACATACACACGCACATACATACACACATACATACATACGCACCACACATACACACACACATACATACACACGCACCACACATACACACATACATACATACACACATACATACACACGCACCACACATACACACACACATACATACATACATACACACGCACCACACATACACACACACACACACACACATACATACATACATACACACACACCACACATACACACATACACACATACACACATACACACATACATACACACGCACCACACATACACACACATACACACGCACATACATACACACATACATACATACACACGCACCACACATACACACACACATACATACACACGCACCACACATACACACGCACCACACATACACACATACATACATACACACGCACATACATACACACACACATACATACATACACACGCACCACACACACACACACACACACACACACACACACACACACACACACACACACACACACACACACACACACACACACACACACACATACATACATAGATACACACGCACCACACATACACACATACATACATACACACGCACCACACATACACACACACATACATACATACATACACACGCACCACACATACACACATACATACATACATACACACACACGCACCACACATACACACACATACATACATACATACATATACACGCACCACACATACACACATACATACACACGCACCACACATACACACATACACACATACATACATACACACGCACATACATACACACACACATACATACATACACACGCACCACACATACATACATACATACACACGCACCACACATACACACATACATACATACACACGCACCACACATACACACATACATACACACGCACCACACATACACACATACACACGCACCACACATACACACGCACCACACATACACACGCACCACACATACACACATACATACATACACACATACATACACACGCACCACACATACACACATACATACATACATACATACACACATACATACACACGCACCACACATACACACATACATACATACATACACACGCACCACACATACACACATACATACATACATACATACATACATACATACATACATACATTCCATTTAAGTTAATTGAGGAATGTCATGATGTAACGGAAAACTCTACAGTGGCGCATACAACAACGTCGAAGGAGAAGAGAAACTCCAAACTTAAGACGGGGAGACAATGTGAAAAGATATATCGAAAAGGCAGGCACGAACATCCGAGAATGGGAGAAATGTGCAGATGATCGGCATAGGTGGAGACGTAGAGGGACGGACTGACGACGTGCCCCACCCCGCAAGTGATGTAGAGGAGGAAGAAGATGATTGACGTGCGACATAATAAAATCTGGGCCTGTCGGATCATTCCGATAACTACTCTGACACGTTATCGTGTTGCGTATTTATGCAATATTTATGTTTACATAGACAGTTAAACGGTGTTGCATACATCATTGCAACGACGCTGGCTTGTGTAGAGACAGGCAACTTTGGGATATTTACGCAGTTAAAGTCCCCCGCGGGAGAGCGGGGACGAGGGATTGTCAAGTATTGCACCCCCTGACACCGGTCAGGGCCGTCTGCGATATTTATGATTTCTCTGAACGACTGCAGTAGATAGCGCGGACACCCAGGGGCTGTCATGGGGACACAGTGAAAACAAGCAAGGGGCTTATCTGTACGTCTACTCAGGTATTTGTTTTGTTTGAGTCGCATATTTTGTGGTTAGTCCTTACGACGCGGGTTCGGTATGTTGGCACACGAGAATGATACAACGCTCTGACAGTGTGTTTATTACGTTGATAAGTTAGACTGACTGTGTGTTCATTATATTGACACGTCAGGAAGGTTACATTCTGATCGTTTGTTCTTTAAATTTGAACGTCAGAGAAGTCATGTTTTGATTATATATATTCTTTACATTAACACGTCAGAGAAGTAGTGTTCATATTATATGCTCTTTTTGATACGTCAGAGAAGTAGTGTTCATATTATATGCTCTTTTTGATACGTCAGAGAAGTAGTGTTCATATTATATGCTCTTTTTGATACGTCAGAGAAGTAGTGTTCATATTATATGCTCTTTTTGATACGTCAGAGAAGTGGTGTTCATATTATATGCTCTTTTTGATACGTCAGAGATGTCATATTCTGACTGTGTGTTCTTTACATTGACACATCATAAAGTCGCATTTTAGCTGTCTGTTCACGTCAGGAAAAAAGTCACATTCTAAGTATATGTTCATTACACTGAAAAGTTAGGGAAGACGCATTACGAATGTGCATACGTTACATTGATTGGCACGTCAGAATGGTCACATGCTGTCATTGTATTGCGTATATTGAAACATCACAGAAGTCATTCTACTTGCATGCTTGCCGAACGCCCACGCGTGTTGATATTCTGTACATGTGTAGGTTCAACGAACTCATTCCTTCATCGGTGGGCCACAGTTTGATCTGATACAGCACCGTTGATACACAGTGTGCAGCCACGCGTGTCCGTCTTTGTGACACGTGCTGCTTCTTATCTGATGAAAACGAGTAATACATTGAATTGCGTGTTTCCAAGTAATTGGCTATGTGGGTAGTTATCACTTATAACGTAACCCCCATCTTATCGGCTATAATCTGACAGAAATCGTCATTCCTCTTGCAACAGCCGCAGCATACCAATCTCGCTTCGGTGCGTCGTACTTTCAAACGATTTAAAAAGAATGCACACAGAAGCAACACAACATGTAGCAAGAGAACCTTGAAGCCTCTTGCCTATCGAGAGTCCAACAATTTATCATCGAGGTATTATCCGTTCTGATGAAACGTAATGTATGTCCATTTTATTTTTAAACATAGTCAATCGGCTAACATCAGCGCATCTAATAGACAATTTGTTCCATTCATTTATTGTTCATTGTGAACATAGATACTTCCTTACTTAATTAATCTAACTTTAAGTGGAAAATATATATTTCATCACTATTTTCGTAAGATTTCCACATCTTCTATTTGATAATTTCATTACTAGATGGTTCTTCGTCGACACGACAGGAGTTCGAATACTCTTGCTGTCGTTTCGAATTTTGGGCAATTTGTCTCAGTCCAAGTTGTTTCAGTTTACTCGGCTGCGTGTATAAATGATTACCTAGCAACATACAATAATGGATGTGAAAGGAGAGTAGTCTGCTTCTACTACCAGCATACACAAGCCACCTGTCGGAACGCTGAAGTACTTGACAAGCACACCTGATGTTGAAAGTGTTGTAAACATAAAGTAAACATGACAGTTTTTACCAAATGCAGCAAGCAGTAGAACGTATGTTATCGACTGTTGATAGGCAAAGCAGTGACAGGTTACAGTCATTCTCGTGCCATAAGTGGGTTTGTTTTCGTCGTCACATGGTCCCTGCTCTTCACTCGCCTGCGTGGACATTTAGGTATACGACAGCCAAGGGGGTTGTTGGTAATTTCTCGTCACGAAACGTCAGGTAAGCAACGTTTAGCTGATACGCGAGTTCCTGTCTGTATTAAGATTGTCAGGCAAGTGACATATTGCATTAGATCGACCATTTCTGTTCCTCAATTTATAAACTAATGTTCTAAATGTTACAATAAATTATTCAAGATATACTACCCGCCAACGTGCATTTAAGAACACTGAAACGATCGCTTTGATAAACAAGATACATATCTGACCCGCCACAGTGAACTGAGTATTAAGTCGCACATTCCTATTCTACACATGAGCCAAACATAGTTGTCTAGGTCATGTGACTTGGCACAGTAAACTGGGTGTTAAGTCTCAGGCCTATTCTGCATATGAGCCAAAAATAGCTGTCTAGGTCATGTCCAAAAATTTTTTTGATTTTGGTTTTATTACAAAATAATAGACGATATGAATGGAAATGGCATCGTTTCTCAAAACGCCGACTTTTTAAGTTTGCTTAAATTTTAGCAATACATTTTAAAATGCTGAAGATATTTCAACAAGTGAGCTATCGTTTTAAAGTTTATGATCTGTAGAATCAAAACTATACAGAAACCCACATATCACAGTGCTACGTTTAGGACACGCTTTTCTATTCACTCGATGGTCCTAGTATCCATGGGTACGTGACACAACCCGACACAGTACAGATCAGAATTGGAACTTTCGAGTATGGCCGATTACGCATGTAAATAACGTTAGGGGCGCCACCAGCCGATCCTACGGAACACTTATGAGCTGCCGAGCTGTTTAGACTGTCACAATTAACAATTACACGCAAAAAAGCCACACCAAATGACTTATCTCCCAGTGACTATTCGCTGTCACATTAGCCAACGTCATAAATGAGGAGTTGTACATTTAAGTCGATGATCCTTAAATAATGATTCCCTATAGCGAGAAGCCACAGTAGGTATTTGCAATTCAAAAATGTTAACGAATTTCATTGGCTAAAGTTGTCTTGTCCAGAAATAACAAAAAAAAGCTTTGGCAAGGCAATTCAATGGTTGACGTTAAGTTCAAGGATTAAGTTCAATTTAGCGTTTATTAGATGTGTCAACAACACACTTTTCAATTAAATTTCATCACTGCTTCATGACGATGTCATTAACCCGTAGATGGCATATACAATGTCTTCCAATTGTGCATAAACTTACAATTTTAGTAATGAAATATCTGTTCGGTACTTAGAAACGCTTGAAAGGTCATTTATGTTTCATAGTCCAAACTTCGGTTGAGCAGCACTAAAGTGTCGCAGTTGGATGATCTAGTTAGCGTTCTTCGTTCGCTTGTTACGACACCTGGTGATTAACAGCAACTCTATATCGCCGGGCACTGTCAAACATTATGTGCAGTCGAGACAGCGATTTCACTTTTGGCTGAATGAGATGTTATTTATTATAATGTTTACCACCTAAACGCGCTTTTGGTTTGTCCTGTTCTTCTCTTGATACGAATATGACTTCACGTGTACGTACTATGCAGTATATCATGTTAATTTAACAAGAGTTAACAAGATTTAACAAGATTGTCACACAGAAAATTAACTCTAGATGGCAGGTGGACAAGGAAGCTTTTTGGCTTATCGAGAGTCAAACCCTTTTTATTTACGTGTATCCCGCCCTTCTGAGGTATGTGTCTATTTTATGTTTAAACATATTCATGCTACTAGCACCAACCCAATCAGCAGATAATCTGTGCCATTCATTTACAGTCCTTTGTGAAAATAAGAACTTTCTTATATCTAATCTACCGCACTGCTCTTAAACTTTCATATCAACATTAATGGTTACCCGCAAGTCCTTTTCTTTTACAGTAGTACTTAGCGCAGTACCCCCAATTGTATAGTTTACATCTTTGTTCCAATGTCCTTTGTGGAGGCCAACATTGAACACCATTTGCCACTTTTCAGACCATTTGATCAACTTGTCAAGATCATCTTGTAAATGCTGTCTATCTCCATGACGTTTAATCCTTCTAAAAATTGTTGTATCATCCGCAAATTTCAACATCTTGCTTGTTATATCATCATCCAAATCGTTGATATATATTAAAAATGATATACGTCTCAGTACTGATCCCTGTGGTACCCCTCAAAACTGATTTCCAGTTTGAAGCCTCCCCGTCAACTACTATCCGTTGTCTTCTGTCAATCAGCCATTTATTTATCCAGTTAATTATACCATTTCCTATGCCATGGGCCTTTAGTTTAAGCAGTAATCTTTGATGTGGCACTTTGTCGAAAGCTTTCTGAAAATCTAAGTGGATGATATCTACTGGTGATCCCTCGTCTACCCACTTAGTGATATCTTCCAAAAAAAACACAACATATTTGTTAAGCATGACCTCGCTTTTAGAAACCCATGTTGAGATGGATTTATCAAGTTATGTTTAACAAGAAAATCCACCATAACTAACCATAATGAACTATACTGCAACCACTTTGGGATTGTTTTACTGCTTGGTTGCCAATTAGATCTATTTATGACCTATATAACTTTCTACATAACAAATATTGATTTTATCAGGTTTTATCTATGTGTGTAAGCCGTTATTGCAGAGGTGTAGACAGTTAGGTTTTTATGTTTATATTTATAAAAAAATTACTAATTTGACGTCGGCCTGGCATTGTCATTCGCCGGACTGTGAATGGCTTTCGCATCACTTTCTGCCATTTCATCTGCAATGGCTGTTTGCAGAGCCTGTTCAAAGTCTCTTTCTTGACAAAGCAATTTGCGTTGTGTGTTTTCATTTCGAATGCCACACACCAACCGGTCTCGTAGCGCTTGACGAAGACATTCGCCTAATTCGCATGTTAACGCTAGTCTTCTTAATTCAGCCTCGAATTGAGAGACCGTCTCGCCATCTCGCTGTTGCCCTTTGTGAAATCGGAATATCTCCGCTACCACCAATTTGTTTGGTTTTAGGTGGTTTCTCAATGTGTCAGTCAGTTCTCGAAATGTTTTAATTGACGGTACAGTACTGTACTTTCGGACTCACCAGACTTTTCAATTTCTACGTGTCTGCTCCGACCAGCGTCAGAAATGTTGCCACCGGTTTCCGCTCGGCTGCCTGTCGTGTCTCTTCATTGTCTTCGGCTCCAGCTGGCAACGCCCCAATTTCGTTTGCCACGAAATATTGTTCTTATTTATTTTATTATTATGTGCTGTTTCGCGTGGCAGACATGATGTAGTTCGTGTCTGTTTCGCTTGAGCCATTCCACACGAAATGTACCATCACAGTTCTTTTGTAAAAGTGGAATACATAGTATTGTTCTAGCCGTTCTAAGTATTCGTCTAGGTCGCCTCCGTCGTATTCGCTCATGCGACCTATTGCGAAAATGTGTGTGGTCGTCACTAATTGTTATGTCCATTCAGACATAGAAAGTTGAGTTACTTCATAACTTATAGAGACATAATGATTACACGTCCAATATATCTCGGTCCCAACGATATCATGCTTTATTCCAAACCTAGTCTCGCTAACCGACTCTCGCCTGGCTGCGTGACTTCGCCAGGAAGATAGTCTGGCTCAGAATCGCCTTTTGACTGCCCACTTGTTGACAGCCATAAGAGCTGCCACCTAGTGAATATGCATGTGATTAAAAGGCACTAAACTACCAACAAAGTTTAATGTCAGTTTAATTTGTGTGTGAAATGTTTTAAATTTAAGTTTAACGTTGAATATTTGCTATAGCATAGTGTTATCTGATAAAAGTGTATCCTTATTTAATTAGTTATTTCATAGTTGGCCTGAGAGCCAATCTTCTCTACCCGAATCCTAGGTAAAGCCCCCTACCAGTAACATTGGCTGGACCTTAATAATCCAGGCCGTAGAGAGGAGCCAATGCCGCCACCTCACGGCGCCTGGGTAATCGAGGCTATTCCAAACCTAACTGACATATGTCAAACTAATAGTAGCTAACTAGACTGTATGTTTAGTTATAATACAAACATCACAATATGGACGTTACCTTTTTATTAAATTGACGTAGTTAAACCGATATGCACTGTGTAATATATTGTGATAGATACATATGAACAATATGTTTCCACTAACGTCCACATTTCTTGATAGAGTGATATACAGTATTCTTACTTGTGAGTGAGTACATCATATTAGTTTGTATAAAAAAGCATAAGAGCAAAAAGAAAAGAAAACTACTAACGATGATTTGGACCATCGACTTCGCGAGCAGTTCCAAGGAGAAAAGAAAAAACAATAGTTAATTTAGTCGTCCCTTTACACAATATTAGCTTATCACAAGTTATAGGGCAATATATAAATCTACTCATTTAATTAATAATGTACTCGTTTGATCTCAATTTCAATTGATAAGTTAATAGTTTAATTACAAAACACACAAATTACATAATATGACTACAATAATACAATAATTACTAGCATTGTCGGATACGTCAATAATATTGTATACGAAAGATATCATAAATAGTATTTCCACATAAACTCGATATTAATACGCAAACACCACAATTATCCTTGTCACCAACAACAATAAAAACTAAAGCAATATTGTTATGGTGATGCGGCGGCATACGTTACATGCATTACATATACATAAGTGATTTGTATAAGACAAAGTCTCTGCATCGCCCAAATGTTAACGCAGCGATAAGGTGTGGAACAAATATAGCACATTAGTATATTTCTTCAATGCTAAATATTACAATGTTATAATAATGGAAACAATATGGTTAATAATAATAATAATAAGATAACTTCTATTGCACCTAAATCCTTGGAAACCAAGCTCAGAGGCGCTTCAAACAAAAGGATTGGTCAATCTCAAAATCCATAAGTAGTATTCCAGTTGTTAACAGATGGGTGAAGGCGCTAGGGAGCTACGGTGGATAAGCAAGGTTGTAAAGATAAGTTTTTAAATGACGACGGAATTTTGTAATATGTTCAACTGATCTAACAGTAAGAGGGAGCATATTCCAAACAGTTGGTGCAGCAACATAAAAAGCCCTAGTTCCAATGTTAGTGTTGACTTTAGGAACAAAAAGTAGGTCAAAACTAGATGATCGAAGTTGGATAGGTTTTCTTACAGTAGTAAGCAATGAATGCAAATAAGATGGTTGCTTACTGGACAGTGCCTGGTATGTAATGGTACAGATCTTAAATATTATACGATATCGTACAGGAAGCCAATGCAAAGACTTCAAAAGTAGTACAGAGCGAGAACAATGAGGAGATCTTGTAACTACTCTAAAATAATAAAAAACGTAACAATAAAGACAGCGTGAATACATTAGTTCACAAAAAACAGTCATACATTTATGTTCATATATGCTAGAAAGTATTACTGTAACAGAGTACACCTGTTCAAATAAAAAATACAAAGAAGAACATACTGTTATAAGCATGAAGTGTGTTTGTTGTCCGACATTAACGCTTTGAAAAGGTGTGAAATAGGACAACGCAGTGTAGCCGCATAAGGCGTTGGACACTTTTCGGACCTCTGAAACAGCTAGAAAGCTGTCACTGTTCAAGCGTCTGCCCTAGAAGCCGCGAAGCACTGGTCTTCTTTCGTGAGCACTTGGCGAACTTTCCTGTCCTGGGTTTTCTTTAAAATGTTTCCATTATACAACCAGCAGTCCGCAATACGTCTTGCTTTCTTTATCTTTCGCGGCTCAAAAAGTTGCCCGGCTCGTTGGATGGTTAAGTCTTCATTTACGTAGATACGATTCGTGTCGGTCGTTCCATTGTACGTCTTCATGTTGGCCCTGTTCTTAAACACGGCATCATGACGACGCACCGATTTAAATCGCACTAAGACCGTGAGCGGACATCACTCTGGAACAAGGCATCCAATCCTGTGCGTCCGTTCAATATCGTCGGACTTGATTTTCGGAACCATCTTCATATTGTCGTTTAGAATACGCAAGAGTTCATTTTCGAGTTCTGGTGCACTGACAGCCTCTGAGATTCCTTCGAATCTCAGATTTGGTTTTCTGCTGGACTGTTCCAGCCTATAATTTTTAAATTCTAGAGTCACAACTCTCTTTACTCTTTTTTCCAGCTCGGATATTTTGTTTTCTTTCTGGTCAATGATTTTGAACACCTGTTCAGTTTTTGCTGTGAGTAGATCGAGAAAGTTCCTGCGGATATACACTTTTTTTCAAAGTTTCAAAGTCACCGTCTGTGAGGATGTCTGAAAATGCTACGTTTAGCACGTCCACATTCACATTGTGTGCAGAGATGCCTTTTCGTTGGCCAGGCTTCGCTCAGGTATGGTTTACACATGTTGTCTGTGATCGGTCAACCGAAAACGAGCGGCAGTAAAGAAAAACGTCCCGACCGTCTGAAGATCCTTTGTATAATAACCCAGTGACACCGTCGAACTCTTCCTCTCCCAGCAGAGCAACCCTTGCCCAAATAAAAATTAAACAACGTCTATTTTCACATGAAACTGACATGTTTCTTTGAATCGACAAAGCACGTCGGAACGCAGCGGCCACCTTGAACATTATGAGGGTCAATCAATTCGTCAGCGCTGATATGTTTCCTGCCAGATTGGTTTTGAACTGTGGCGTAGGACATTTGCAAAGGGCGAACGAGTTCTTCGGTATAGGTACATGAATGGAGTGTGTGACGTCATCTATCACCGATATATGTTGTTGTACTAATGTTCGCCCAGTGCATCGATCGTATGGACGGTGTTTATAACAAAGAATCCTTCCTCGTGGTGCAGGCTTTCCTCAACTCCGGGGAGGTATGCGTTCTCAGACTCTATTAATTCGGACCCAAGGACTCACCCAAAATATGTGCTGACTTCAAGTCAAACCTAAAAACTTACTGTTCAAGGAAGTAGCAAAACTGTGGGGAAGTTTTCCGGTTTATGACCCTATGAAAAAATAAGTAAAATGTAAAACGGCATTTATCGTTTCAGTGGGGTTGAACAATAATGACCCCCCCCAAATGCTCAAAACAACCGCGTGGACAGTGGGACGTTGTAGTGTGTGGCTGGCAGACCGATGTGGGATCACCATATAGTGAGAAAGTGTTCGGTTCGGTTTGCTTATCCATTTCCGGACATTGCAGCCTTGATGGACTGTCTATAGACAGCTCTTTCATTTGCCAGTCTCCCCACTCGCCAGACGTCTGCTCCCATCCATTCCTCTATGTCCTTCTCCCATTGCCTCATAGGTCTTCTCTGCTTCTGCTGCCTTCCACTTTTCCTTCCATTATTAGTGTCTCTAGAGATTGATGCCGTTTCACATGGCCGAAATAACTTAGTTTCTGTTTATTTACAAAGTTCAATAAAGTCCCGGGTATAACTTCAAGCTCATCTGCGATGGATTCATTAGTTCTGCGTTTAGTCCACGAAACTCGTAATGTCTTTCTATAACACTTGTTTTCAAATGCATTTATACGTTTAGTAATGTTCTTATTAAGAGTCCAGGTTTCGCATCCATACGTAGCCGTTGAAAATATACAGATTCGGATAATTCGTAGTTTCATATCTTTGTTCGTTGTTTTCCACAGCTTCTTCATCTCCGTCAACTTTTTACTGGCCATTGCCAACCTCTGCTTGACCTCTTTCGTCCCATCTCCATCCGCTTCTATCACTAAACCCATATATGCAAAACTTTCCACTCGTTCTATTTCCTCGCCATCTACTGTGACTTCCGATGGTTCTCGACATCCCTTCACATCCATAGTCTTAGTCTTCTTTACGTTTAGTTTCAATCCTTTCATCTCGCTGTGCTCTTTAACAGTAGTTATCAATTTATCCAATCCTTCTTTTGTATCGGATATTAACTCTGTGTCATCGGCATATCTCAATTCATATATCTCATGTCCATTCACTTTCAGTCCATTAAAATAATTGCTTCTCGTGTCACCCTCGACCTCTCTCATGATATTCTCTGTGTATAGACTGAATAGGTGGGGAGACAAAATGCACCCCTGTCTCACTCCCTTGCCGACTGGGAACCAATATGTGGTACCACATTCTAATCTCACTGCAGACTGCTGTCCAATATATACATTTTGGATAAGTGATGTAATTTTCTGGTCAAATCCTATGTATATCAAGGTTTTCCAGAGTTGTTGATGACTAACATATTCAAAAGCTTTTGAATAATCTATTAAACAGATCCTAAGGTCATGGTTGAATTTTCTACATTTTTGAATTAACATCTTCAGGTTGAAAATGTGAGCTCTTGTTCCTCTTCCAGTCCGGAAACCAGCTTGTGTTCTGTTGACTTCACATTCTAATTGTGTTGTGATTCTCTTCATTATGATTTTTAGCATAATTTTGCTCGCATGGCTGATGAGGGATATAGTCCTGTGGTTTGAGCATTCTTGTATGTCACCTTTTTTCGGTATTGGTATAAGGATGGCTTGTTTCCAGTCCATGGGCCATGTTCCACTTTTCCATATTTTCTTGCATAATGTGTGACAGATGTCTACGCCTGCTTCGCCACTTGCTCTTATTAGCTCTGCAGTGATGTCATCAGTGCCGGGTGATTTTAAGTCTTTTAGACTTTTTATTGCCCACTCCACCTCTTAACGCAAAGGCTCAAGTCCATCTTCTGGTTCTGTCCACTCCCTCCCTTCATCCATGTCTACCTCTTCTGTTTCTTCTTTCTTAAACATGCTTTCACAATATTGCTTGAATTTTTCAAGTATGTCATTGCTTTCTGTCAGAGTCATTCCCGTTTCATCTTTAATAACGCCAAGTTTAGGCTTGAACGACTGTGTCATAGACTTGATTTCCTCGAACATTCTGCGACTATCGTTCCTTCTCATACATAGTTCTATCTTTTCACATTTCTTCTCTAGATATTTCTTCTTGTCTTCCTTACACTTTCGTTTAATCATCTTGCACTTCTCTCTGTATTTCTCATGATAAGTCTCACTAATTTCTTTGTTTTTCTTTAACTCTTTCCTTTCTTTAATCATCTGCAGTGTGTCTTTGCTTATCCATGGTTGTTTCTGCCTCCTCTTTTTAGTGAAGTGTTTGTCAGCTGATTCCATAATGATGTTCCTAATTTCTACTGCCAACTCCTCTGGTTCCTTCTCGTCAGCCACTACTTCAAAACGGTTCATAACCTCTATTCGGTATCCTTCTGTGACATCACTGACGTCATACCTCACTATCTCTTTCCCTTTTTTCATCTTTCTTAATTTTATTGCAATCTTGGCGCTTACCAATTCATGGTCAGAGCCACAATCGGCTCCCGGTAATGTCTTTGCATTAAACACAGACGTCTTCCATAGTTTTGGTATCAGTATAAAGTCGATTTGATTTCTGTTCCGACCATCTGGTTTTGTCCAAGTGTACAATCTTCTTTGATGTTGTTTGAAGAAACTATTACTGATCACCAGTTCATTCTCTATGATAAACTCAACAAGTCTATCTCCTCTCCCATTCCTCTCGCCTAGTCCATATTTCCCGATATTTCCACGAGTAAGGCTTGTAGGCTAATGCCTATTGAGTCGAGGGACGTCTGCCTTCAGTACACAAAGACTGTTTTGGAGGAGTAGGCGGCCAGACGATTGGCTACACCCCCGGCTACAAATGCGAAACAGCAACAGCCTTTCACCAGACTACAAGGTACCTACCAAGACGCATGTGGAAGGACTGGTGACCCGCTGTCCCGCGGTGCAAAACAAGGAATAATGGAGTTAACCATACACAAACCTGCGGAAAGCAGTTGACAACAACCGCTGTATTAGCCCAAGAAACCTTGATGGAGAATACAGACAGTAAGAGAGGTCCTAGTGGTGAGCCCCCCAGGCTGGATAGGACGACACATACTGGGAAGAGCTTGGAGATGTTGGAAGTAACGCCAGAGCTGATGACGGCCGTATGCCCGGCTGTGCGGGAGGTAAAACCAGCAGCAAAAATCTAAAAGGGAAAATCCGTGTGGCAACATGGAACATCAGAAACACGAGTCACGGGACACTACAAATAGTAACATCGAAAGCAGAACGATATGAGATAGATACATTAGGGATTGCGGAACACAGGTTGGCCGGACAAGGACATTTTCGTCCGGATTCAGGAGGAAAGTTTGTATACTCAGGTGCAACTAAACTCAGGTGCAACAAAGGAAACTGAAAATGCACTATTAGGATACAATCCGGTCAACGATAGAATTATTACCATACGAATACGAGATAAACCCATGAATATAACATGTATTCAAATTTATGCACCAACGAGCACTGCAGACGACGATGTAATAGAAACGTTTTATGATACACTGCAACGAACAGTCGGCGAGGTAAACAGGAGATGTAATGCAAAAGTTGGCAGAGAGTGTACCAGTGAATAAAAAGTGTTGTTGCCACACGGGGTGGAGTGGCCCACGCACGTGTTGTGTTGAGGCTCTATTCTGATAACGAAACATAGGTTTTCGTCACACTTACATCAATACATATATACATACATACACATATACACATACACACACGTACACACGCACACACGTACACACGTACAAACGCACATACACAAATACATATATACACGCATACATACATACACGTGTACACGCACACTCGCACACACGCACAAACACACATACGCACATACATACATACCTAAGTAGGTACGTATTCTATCTGTGCGTGTGTGTGTGTGTCTGTCTGTCTTTCGGTCTGTCTGTCTGTCTGTCAGTCTGTCTGTCTGTCTGTCTGTCTGTCTGTCTGTCTGTCTGTCTGTCTGTCTGTCTGTCTGTCTGCCTGCATGTATGTCTACCTATTTCTATCTACCCCTGCCCCTCTCTGCCTTGCCGTCGTTTTATTATGCAAAGATAAGTGCCTGCACCGGATAGGTAATGAGATTACAACCGCCTCTATTACGTATCGGGTGACTGTTTAGTGTAGACAGAAGCACACGTGTTTATGCACTTACATATTCGCGCTTACGTGTGTTCTTCTTTTACAATTTATACAAATCACATATTTTATAACTACATGCCTGGAGAAATAAAGGTATACACGATCAACGTTACTCATCTCGCTTCCTCTTTGTTTGTATTTGTTTTAGTTCGCCTGGCGCGGACAGACAGCGAGGTCAAGAGATTACCACCAGCGCTTCATGACGTGTCAGTTGAGTGTTTATTTAGTGACATGCCATGTCCTCCATAACCTGCCGTCGTCCTTCGTTCTCGTGTAACGTCTCCGGACATATCACCGACGACCACGTCGCCAGTGGGTGCGACTAGTTGCCCAGAACGTGGGCTCTAAACCAGTGCTGTCGTATGAAGCATAGACGACCACAGGTAAACAGCTAACCGCATTCTCTCGAAGGATTTAATCGTAGTATCGTACACTAAGATTCGAACTAGTACACACTCGCGTTCGCCACGCGAAGAAGCACCGCTTATAATGTACTATGTGTACTTTAAAAAAAGTTGATAAATGGACTAGGTGGCTCTTGTTACTAAACATGTATAAGGTGTCATGCTCCAGTTAGACTTCCTGTTTCGTGTATTTTAGAGAATTTTTTTTGTTATACAAAATTCACATACTCTAACACAAGCGCATTTAAGTAGTCAGATTTCTAGGTGTGATTGTAGAAGCCGTTGACAGTAAAATGGTGTATTTTTAGCTGATTATACTAAGCGGAAGGATGTTTGGCAGCAGTTGGGCTATTTAACCCTTTAGCCGGAGTACTGCATGCATCCATTCGTAAATATTGACGGGTGTCATACATACAGGCATTTTACGAGATATTATAATTTGACTAAACTCGACCAGCATGTCAATGAGATTTTTATTGGACACAATAACATTATATATATAGCTGTATATATGTATATATGTCGGTTGGCTAAAACACATATACATACATACATACATATATGCATGCATACATAAATACATAATTACATATATATATATATATACACACAAACATGCACACGCACACGCTATGCACACGCACACACACACCAGTAGCTTGTAAAGGCAGTGATGAGTTTCTTTGTTCGAACGATCTTCCCGCAGCAATTGCAGCGTGGCTGAGTTAGGATATTGTTTCCAAATAAAAAAAATTACCTCTCAAAGCTGCGATCATAAAACATTAACGACTGCCATATAAATTGTAGTCAATGAATACAAGAAATAAACTCACATTTGTAATGGTAATAACACATTATATTATGTTGTTACTCTTATCATTAGTAACATTACTTTCTATATATACAGAGTCCATAAATGCTTAACTTCAAAACATTACGAATCACGGTTATTACCAAACACCGTCGACGTCGTTGGCGAATCATCTGATATCTCGTTAATTAGCAAGCCCGTCTCCGGCTTAATGTGTCTCAAGACTCACATCTATATACCAGAGGTGACGAATGTCCAGTCTTGCGTGTCGATACGCTGACATCTGAAGCGTAATGCCTAGTTGTAGGGGTGTTGAGTTGCGCAGAAGTAATTTAAACACAGCGATAATCGTTTTATCTAACTCGCTATGATATGTTTGATTTAGTTTGAAAGAGTACCAAATTACCCCAAATTTATTATAACTTAAATTTACAAGATGTAATGTTATAAAGACAATGTTGTAAACATCCGTACAGTCAAAATGGTGTGACGTTATTGCACTGATGGAACTGCAAATTAATTAGAAATGCCTTTATCTAAAAACCTAAACCAAACATATGTGACACATAAGTGCAAACACGTATATACATACATACATACATACTTACATACATACATACATGCATAAGCGCATACACACTTACATACATACACACATACACGCATACACGCATACAAGCATACACGAATACACACATACACACCTACGTATATACACACAAACAGTCAAACGAACATACACACATATACGCAAACATACACATATGCATACATACGATATATACACATACACATATATACAATATACGTACAGACATACCCGCAAGTACACATATAAACATACACACATAAATACATATGTACACACACACGCACAAGCACACGCACACGCACACATACCGACACGCACACACACACACACACACACACACACACACACACACACACACACACACACACACACACACACACACACACACACACACACACACACACACACACACACACACACACACACACACACACACACACACACACACACACACACACACCATACACACACATACACACATAGTTAAACATGGTCAATGAGTGTTCTCCGACTGTCTGTAACGGCGTTGCTATTTGCTTCAGCCAGGTTGTTGTTCGGTCGCCATGTATCTACACGCTCGCGTCGTCCGCATCGCCAAACGGGTCATTTGTGTCGTTCCGTGTCTGCTCTCCGTCATTGGCCTGCTATCTGTGTGCGTCAACTGGCAGACGTCAACGAGCATCAGTTTAGAACACGCCATGAGATATCGCCTGTGTGACGGCGTCAACACTTCGTTCAACGGCAACCTGACACAACCGCTATGGCAGGCGTGCAACCAACTGGAGCAACTCGAAGCTGCGTACTATCGAAGACGCAGTTACAGGACAAACAATTTCAACTACACATACCTCATACCGGGCGACAAAATATGCACAAACGACACACATCTGGTGATTCTTGTACATTCACTACACAATTACACTGACCGACGCGACGCCATCAGACGGACATGGGGTGGCGCTGCTGTCGCACGCAGATGGACCGGCAGGAACATATCTGTAAATATTAAACTAGCGTTCATATTCGGCGTAAACCACGATGCCAAATTAAACAGTGTTCTGCACGATGAACATTTACGATACCAAGACATTGTTCAAGGTAATTTTTACGAGCATTACCACAACATGACGCTAAAATCTCTGCTGGGTTTGAACTGGGTCATGCGATATTGTCCAAGTGCCAAGTTTCTGCTTAAAAGTGACGACGATATGATTATTAATATACCGTATATGTTGGCTATACTCAACCACACCGACATGCGCAACGGGATAATGGGGCCGTACAACCCAGGCTCTCGTGTGTACCGCAGCGGCAAATGGTCGATACCAAGACTGCAATTTCCGTTTTATTATTTCCCGCCCTACGAGTCGGGTTCGTCCTACGTCATCAGCGCCGATCTCGTACGTCCACTGTACGAGACGTCGCAGTACGTGCCGCACATATTCATAGACGACGTGTACGTGACGGGCATACTGGGACGGATCGTGGGTGCGAGGCACGTAGTTCACGACGGGTTCGCCTTCTGGACTAGTAAGCCGCCAAAGCCGTGTGACATCATAAGGGACCGGGTGGTGGCTGGGACCCGGCTGACCCCAAACTCACTCAGGATTCTCTGGTCGCTCCTGCAGAAAGGAATGGCGTCATGTTGACGGGTGCCATGCACGATCGCCTGCGTCTCCCTCACACGTCTACAAACGAAATGTGTGTAGATATGAAATCATTGTGAATATATATAGTGAATGTGAAGAGTTATTCTGTCGTTCGATTACTAGGTTTGATATGCTCCACTAGTTGTTATGTTCTCCGGTCCAACATTTGCTCTTTACATTAGGCAACCAAGTGTTTACTATCGATCCCTCACTTGGTAGACGGAGCAGCACGGGAGACTATAATTGTAGGGGAGCCCAGGGCAAAGAGGAACGTCAAATGTATTGCACCATGAAAGTCAACCTATTCCAAGTAGATCTATTATTTGATAATTGTTACATAATAATATTACCAATTGTTTTGCAGACACGTTCCTGCAAACGACTAATTGATTAGATTTTTTGCCGAAAACAAGATATATTTCCAACATACGTAGTTCACTAGTAGAGTCTGTGACGGCATCAGTTCCTGCGCATTCCTTATTTGGTCTTAGTACGAATCTTGTACTTTATCTATTTCTCTCTGTACTCCGATTCTGAATAAGTCGTAAACAATGAATGCACGTTTGCTTCCTCGTCATTATATTTCAATTATCCCTTCCCTTTTCCCTTCCAATTTCCCTTCCATTTTCCTGTACACTACTAGAGATCCTTGTTTGGTTTTGTGAGACAAATGGGCAGAATCACCAGTACTGTTACTGCACAACTGTGTCTCTGTCGACATGCTCATTTTTCTACCCGCATTTGCTTTCTCTCCTTGCAATTCTTTTATGTAAGGAATAGCAATCAAAACTACTGTCATACGTCTTATCAAATCAAATCAAATTTATTTATACACCACATATCTCTACAAAGCAGATTCAGGGGTGTTTACAAACTAAAACATGATGTAAGAATACATTACGTTGTCGTTATAATATTACAATACATGGGTTACATATGCTAACACAACTACACATTTCGATTATTGTGTGGGCCATATATAACATTAAGATGTACATGTATGTATTTAAAAATACACTAAATTATGAAAAAGCCTGATTAAAGAGAAATGTTATCACGTCCAGAGTCACGATGGCTTCTTAGATCTAGTGGATGAGAGTTCCAGAGAGTGGGACCTGCACATGAAAATGCGCGTCGTATACCGTTCCAGGTTAACTCTAGAAACAACCATGAGAAACTGGTAGGCCGAGCGAAGAGTACGACAGGGAACATATGCACATATACGGTCGGCAAGGTACAGTGGAGTGTTTTCATACACAGCGCCGTGCATCAAGGTCAACAGTTTCAATTGAATTCGCTGCGCCACAGTTAGCCAATGCAGCTGTCGTAGTGCCGCCGTCATGCTGTGTTGGTCACGCCGACGTAAGCTGAGGACGACGCGCGCAGCTGATCGCTGGACCATCTCGGTCGGTGCAAGAAGGTTCCAGTAATGCCGTACAGGGCCGCGTTTCCGAAGTCAAGTCGCGACATGACTAGCGCGTGTACAAGCGACGTGCACGCTGAAAGCGGGAGAGATGATCGTATTCGCGCTATGCCAGGTAGTTGGGCGTAGGCAGCCCGACAGGTACGGCTAATGTGTGCGGCCATCGACATCGTGGAGTCGAGCTGTACTCCAAAGTCACGTATGTTGGCGGAAGTGCTGACGTTTCAACCGCAGACTTCGATGGGAATTGTCTTATTGTGGTTTTCTTTTTACGGTAATTGTTTTTAACCAGGGTTATTCTCTTTATGTCTGGTGACATATTACCTGAAGTACCTTCTCGGTGTTACAGCTGTCACAATTTCAGTGATAGGAAATCAAATCGACGCATAAAATTTGTTCTTTTTCTTACATATCACAAACGTGTTGAAAAGTAATAACTGCTAGTTCAGTCAGTGCCGGATCATGTGGGCTACTGGTGCGCCACTGCGCGGGTAAATGTCTCCACTTCTAAACAGAACGTGTCTAACTTTTCCCTGGTGGTTCACTTTGCCCCGATCTCCCATAAACTTGCAGACTTTGGAAATCGACAAAAGCTGCACGTGTGATTCTCAGAATTATGACTAAAATCAGGGAGATAAGCAGGCATATAACTGAACACGTGTGGCTATTGACAGTGGTTAGTTTTTTGCAGATTAATACACTTCGCGCAGTAACTGGCGTGGCTACTAGCCAGATAAACCATCTGCAGCGTGGCCACTGCTCAGATAAGCCTTCTGTTGCGTGGCCATTGACAGATAGGCCTTCTGCAGCGTGGCGACTGGTCAGATAAGCCTTATAGGTATGGCAATTTTGGAGAAAAAAATTGAAATATATTTTAGAGGCACTCCTATCTCAAACACTTTGCAATATTTTTTTTCTATACACATTTCAAAAGCGCCACCCTTCTTGACAGGGCACCACATGAGTAAGCAATTTACTGTTGGACATATTCTAATCTGGCATAACTGTACACTGTACACACTTTCTCATCCGGCATATATGAACACCTAACCCTATTTTCCAGAAAGGCCAGTATGTGTTCTGTAAACATATCACATACAGGCAGTTGTTATGTTGCATTTAGATTTATATTGATTTGTTTACTTTTTCCCTATTAGACAACTGTAAATATACATGATGTATGACCTTAAAGTGTGGATTCTTCAAAAGCCAGTTCAATTGGACTGTATTACACAACCCAATTAGTAGACTTTCAATACACTGTGGCACTTACCTGATTGAGTACTGATCAAGTCAGGTGACTGTATGTCCTGGCAGCCTGGGCCTAGGAACTGAATCCCAGTAGTCACTCTGCCAAGATGTCATTAGGGTTGCTCCCAACCTCTTCACGTGTGTTTAATTAGCTGAAGTAAACCAAAAAAAATGTTTAATCACCCTTCTGCAATGTCATTGGTCCATTTATGATATAGATTTCCAAATGGAGGCTTCACTGATGTGATTTTCTCCCCACCCCGTTATCACACCCAAGTTCTGTCACTGTGATTTGGACTTTCAAACTCATTAGAAGTCTGTCATTTCAAATAACGGTTTGTCCCTTTCAACTGTGATTTTGCCGGGATTATTCTGCATTATTACAATGAAGGAGACTACAAATTATGAGACTGGTAAACTTAACAAACATAGTGATAGGAAGACACCGCCTGTTGGAGGAATAAGGAGAAATCGGCGCGGTTTCCAAAAAAGCCACCCATATTTTGAATCAATGCATGGTAAATCAACAGAAACACCACACAGTCATGTATGGATGCCTCGACTCGGCATGGCTGACTTTTCAAGAGTCGTACAAGAAACTTCTGGTGGACTGTTAACGGTACCCGATACTGACGACAGACCTGGCAATTGCAAAATTCTACGACCGCTGCCATACCGGTGCCCAGATTTAACAGACAGCTACCTCCAGCCAGACCAAAATCAAGGAGGTTCCGAGATGCGTCTGCTAAATATGGAAAAGAGTGCTCAGAAGTGGAATGAATGTTACACTGAGCACGCCTGCAAGACGACGTGCACTTCTCCACAGTTTCAAATATACCATGAACAACAGATTGGTCTCTGTTGGAAGCAATCACTCCGATGTTCAAATTGTGACTATCATTCGTGCATATACAAACTGTACACTGAGGTCAGCACTGGACGTAGTGGTCAGCGAGCTGCTACAACAAATGTCGCACTTCACGTCGGTCTCTAGGATTCGACAGTAGGGACCACAAAGATCCGTCACATTCTAGCTGCAATGGACACACCACCACCTAGTCGCACAGGATTACAGAGAACTGCAAACAAGGTCGCAACTGTCATCGCACAAGCAACCATGGACGACTTACACAGGAGAAAACAGAAAACAAAAGAGACTAACACTCTGCGTGGTCTGCCAGAAGATGCTCCGATTAACATAAGCGTCGATGTTCGGTACACCTCTACAAATCTCAAAAACACTTACAGCTATGGTGGGCAGAATGCGTCACAGGCTATGGGAACTGCAATCAGTTGGCAAACCGGTGAAAATGAAATCATAGCTTTCTGGATGGACAACAAGCTGTGTAAACTAGGAGCTTCACTTCGGAACAAGAGTGTCAATGTCACCTGTCCTGGCCATGCTGGTTGCACGGCCAATGTGCAAGCAACAGATCCGCTGTCCGAGCACAGGATTGGGAAACAGATTAGCGAGAGTTTAGCACAATATGACGTTGCAATCAAGTATTTTGCTACAGACGGTGATGCATTAGCATTGCGAGGTGTACAAGATGCAATGCCAGCAGGTATGGAGACACAGAGGCAATCCTATACGACGCATCTGTCTCAAACGTAATTTCGTCATATCATGAAAGCACCATTCTCCCCCAGGAAGTTTCCAGGAGAAACTCCTGCAAGGCGAGCAGAAAACAGAAGAAGATGTGAAAACAAGATGCCAGAAGATCTACACAAATGTCCACATATTTCACGACAGTGGCACAATAGTTATAGCTAGACGTATGCCGAACATCATTCAAGCCACACTCGACTGCTATTCTGGCTCGTGCAGAAACTGTCGCAGACATGCAATTGTCTGCCGTGGTGGTCGCAAGCATTGGTGGAGTACCTCACAGCATTTGAATGCCTGCGGCCTCACGCGACTAAATATGACAGACAGTGATCGAGCAACACTTCAAGGACTGATTGAAATGCGTCTTGGCAATGCCGCACTTCAAATGACACGACGCAGACTAACAACACATCCAATTGAATCTGCAAACAGAGCTTATTCCGCGTCGGTACTATTCAAATGCACTTGTGTCAAAGCAGGTGAATATTGTAAAAAATCATTTCTCTAAAATATACTGCACTTTTTTTCGTAACCAAGTAGGAAGTCCAATAGTGTCCTGACCCCTTCTGCAGCGTGGCGACTAGCCAGATAAACCATCTACAGCGTGGCGACTGGCCAGATAACCCATCTGCAACGTAGCCACTGGCCAGATAAGCCTTCTGCAGCGTGGCCACTGGCCAGATAAACCATCTGCAGCGTGGCGACTGCCCAGATAAGGCATATGCAGCGTGACCACTGGCCAGACAAGTCATCTGCAGTGTGGCCACTGGCCAGATAAGCCATCTACAACGTGGCCACTGGCCGGATAAGCCATATGCAGCGTGGCCACTGGCCAGATAAGCCATCTCCAGCGTGGCCACTGGTCTAATAACCCATGCTTATATTTAATTTCACAGGTATGTTACGGGTTGAAGTTGTAGCAGTAGCATGGACTGGATAACGCGCTATAAAATAACTGATCTTGATAAGATGTTTTCTTTTTATGTGTATGAAATTGCTCACGGTCGAGTGCCCGCAGAGTGTCGTCGTCGGCGGGATAGTGTAGTGTACGACCGATGCGTCGAAGGTTCGCCCTCAACGCCGTCGGTAGAGTCGTCCGCGGTCGATCCCTGAATGTGGCAACACCTGTTACACAAAATAGTTGTTGATCGCTCGCTGGGCGGGTGCACCGAGTGGTATACAGAGCAGGTACCGGAATAGACTCAATCTTGTAGTTAGGACGGCTTAGCAGACATGGTATGACATGGAAAACGGTGGTATGGTGCCTCGTTCATGATGCGATGTAGCCAATGGATGCAGATGATATGGCGTAGATGATGACGATAGTACGCATCCAGACGATCTAGCTCATCATCATCATCATAATTGTGCATCTGTGGAGTGCCGTGTCCCGTGGTTGGGCGAAGGCCTCAGCATGTCGTTTCCAAATCTGCCTGTTTTGCGTTATCATCTGACAGATGGTTCCCTTCCCGTACTCGTCTAGTTTGTCTCTCCACCGTCTCGCCGGTCTTCCTCTAGATCATTTCACTTCGTAAGGTCTCCAGTTTGTGATACGCGATGTCCATTGATTATCTCGTAGTCTGCCGATGTGCCCTGCCCAGGTCCATTTCTGTCTTCTGATTTGTTCATATCACGTCTACGACCTTTGTCTTCTCTCTTACCCAGATGTTTGTTTCTCTCCCCCGATACGTGATGTTTAACATACTTCCTTCCATCTTTGTTTGTGTGGCTGCTAGCTTGTTCTTTGCTTGGATGGTGAGTGTCCATGTTTCCCCGCCGTATGTCATCACTGGAAGTACGCATGAGTTGAAGACTTGTCTCTTCAAGCAGGTTCCAAAGTTACCCTTGAAGATGTCGCGGTGTTCGGCGAATGCTGTCCAGCCGGCGGTGATTCTTCTTTGAATCTCATTGTCTTGTTTTTGTTGGTCTTTGATACTGTATCGTTGTCCCAGATAGACATAGCTTTCAACGCTCTCTATCTGCGTGGTGTTGATATATGTTGGTGTGTCATTTTCTAGCATCGCTTTTGTCTTCGAAATGTTCATTTTCAGACCTTTTTTTCCCTTTCATCAGCTAGCTCCTGCAGCATTTGTTTATAGTACTTGCGGTGTAGCAGCGCATATGAGTATGTCGTCGGCGAAGCAAAGATGACTGAGATATTCTCCGTCTATCCTTAAGCCTCTGGTTTCCCAGGTCAGTCTTCGAAATATGCTTTCGAGTGTTGCCGTAAACAGCTTGGGCGATATTGTGTCACCCTGTCGTACTCGTTTACTGATGTTGATCTTGTTGCTTTCTTTGTGTATATGGACTGTCGGCGAGCTGTTGGTGTAGCTGTCTTTCAGGAGTTCGATGTACACGTCTTCTATCCCCTTTTCTTGAAGGGAGGTTAGTATTGCTTGAGTTTGCATCGATTCGAAATCCTTCTCGTAGTCGATAAAAGCGACGCAGAACGGGATATTATATTCCCAGCACTTCTCTTTCAGTTGGTTTACGACGTGTGTGTGGTATGTCGTTGAGTACCTGCTTCTGAATACTGCTTGCTCTCGTGGTTGGTTTTTGTCGAGTGTCTTCTCTAGCCTATACGTTAGTATCTTTGTGAGTAATTTGTATATGTTTTATAACAGACATATCGGTCTGTAGTTCTTTAAGTCTTTCTTGTTTCCCTTCTTGAAGATTATCGCCATCTTTGCGTTTTTCCATGCGGTGAGTATTGTTCTTTCTGATAAGCATTTACTATCCAGCTTAGCTAGTGTCTTCGAGATGGTATCTTCTCTTGCTTTTAATGTTTCAAGGTTTACATGGTCGTTGCCTGGTGTCTTCCCATTCTTCATATCTTTTAGCGCTGCTTCCACCTCCCATGGCGTTATCTCTGGTACCTCTTTCGTGTCGGTTTGAATCATGGTACTCTGTTCACTGTCATATCTACACTTGGTGGTCTCTTGTTTATCAGCTTCTTCCTTTCAGATTTGACGTCCAGTTTGATGGTTCTCATTGCCATTATGTGGTCACTTCCGATGTTGACTTGGTTGATGACAGTTACGCCAGTGACCATGTCTGGCCTGTTTGTCAGGATATAGTCAATTTCGTTCTTCGTTTCTCCATTTGGGCTTTTCCACGTCCATCTCCTCCCTGCTTTCTTCTGAAGCATGTTATTCATGATTTTGTACTTTCTTGATGTTGCCATTCTGGAAAGGTGTCGCCTCTTTTGTTTCTCACACCTAGGCCAAATTTGCCTGTTGCCGTTTCCGAAATGTTTATTCGTTTCCCTACTTGTGCATTTCTAAGGTCTCATCTACGTCGTTGTAGACGTTGTTTTCTTCTGAATATGATGTTGTTTGTGTCATCGCTGAAACTGTCAGAACAATAGGGAAACGACGTGAGAATCGAGCGGGCGCACAGAACAAGCGGAAACAAACACTCGGGCCAACCGAAGACATTGGTCGTGAAGTTTGAAAGCTTCAAACAACGCGACGTGTATCTCCAGGCCGCCCACAAATAGAAGCCCCGTGGTGTGTATGTAAATGAGGATCGTTCACATCGGGTGATGGCGGGACGTAAGGAGCTACTCCCCAAACTGCAAGAGGCAAGGTAGAAGGGCAAGATTGCATATCTCTCCTATGACAAACTCGTAGTCAGGGATCGTGGGGATAATAGAACCTAAGTGTATGCAGTAGAACGATCCACGAACATTGACGATAGTTATCTCAATAGACAATGTCTAGTAAAGATTTAGCTTTTTCCTGTGTTGATGATGATGATGACTTTGTAGAATTTAATTCAACATCCGATGACAGTACGTTTACCTCTTTAAACTTGCATGCAATGCGTGACACGTTTTCCGATATTTCTTTTCAACAGTGTGAATATGATGATGACGATGATGATGTTGAAGATAGACCGAGTGGCGCTTTGAATAATTTAGATCCTGATAATCATTTTTATAATTGTGTACGTACCAATTCAAAATATTACAGCGATGAACAGTTTGTATGCAATGTCAAATCAGAGAGTGACCTATCATTTATACATTTTAATGTTAGCAGTTTAAAAAAGAATTTTCAAAACGTTAAGGATTTAATTGATGATATTAAACTATCGTTTGATATCATAGCAATTTCAGAGACCTGGGCTGATTCTAGCACAATTGGTGATTACTCATTAAATGGATATGAAGTTTTCCGCATTGTAAGATAAAAAGGTAGGTTAATGAAAGATTGACTTGCAAACTTCGAGCAGTAAAATCAAAGGTGATTGACAATATATTTGAATGTGTCACTGTTGAATTGGACATGAAAAACCACACAAATATAATTGTGAGTTGTGTCTACAGAACCCCTGGTTCATACATAAACCTATTTTGCGAGAGTATGGAGCAGTTGTTCACTGTTGTCAAGCCAAGTAAATCTATTTTTGTATGTGGTGATTTTAATATCGATCTACTAAAACAAGATACACACAACGGGACAAAGAGGTTTTTTTTAATGAATGAACTTAATTTCGGTTACAAGTACAAATTAGTGAACACCTGTACAATGGATCATAAAACCAGAAGAAAACAAATATTGTATCCGTGGAGATCCTCTAGAAACCCCTAGGGGCTTATAGCGAGGACCACCAGAACATACTAATTTAAAAATAGTTTCCTTATTCCATAAAATTAAAGCATAAAAGTAGGACAGTAAGTTCTTCTGGAAGAAAGTGAATCAATCATCTCAGAGATGCAGTTAATGTATACACATACATTACTTACAATACATAAATAGAACAGGTTGACTACTAATTAAATTGCACTCATTATAACATAATAATATATAAAGAATAAATTAACTAATTTTCAAGTAAAACATGAATAAAACTTAATAATTTATGCCATGATAAAATGATGGTATGCTTATGGTTAATTTATAAGGTATGATATTTTAAAAAAATAAGAAGAAGAATTAATTTTATTTTGACAATAACAGCTCTTTGAGTTTCTTCTTAAATTGATTGATGGATACAATTAGTTGTAAGTTTTGAGGTAGTGCATACCAGATTATTGCTCCTGAATAATTTGTTGTGAATTTCCTTGTGTTTGTTTTTATTTGTTGGATGTAATATGCATTATGGTTTCTCAGACATTATCTGTTCGCAATAACATTGATGACATATTATCTGGGAGTTGTTTATTTGTTGCTTTATGCATAAAACTACCTAACTGATGTTTGTATATATTATCCAATTTTAATAGTTTTAACTTCACGAACAGTGGATTTGAGTGTGCAATATATTGGGATAATGTGATTATCCGAATAGCCTTCTTCTGTAGTATTTTTAGTTTGCTTAGGTTTGTGCTATGTGAATTTGCCCATAGTAGAGTACAATATTGTAAATGTGATGAAATTAATGCAGTGTAAATAGTTTTCATAAAGAAAATATTTTAATTTGTTTAGTATTCCTACATTATGTGCTACTGTATTTGATATACTGTCAACATGAGTCTGCCAGGTTAAGTGTTCATCTATAATTATTTTTATTTTGTTTCTATCTATTTTTATTTCAGCTTTGTCAATACTGTATTTCTTCCCGTTAGTTGTGAATATAATAAAAAAATTCTTTTTTGTGTTTAATGAAAGCTTATTGGTATGAAACCACATGGAGATTTGTTTAATGGCACATTTACTTCTTCAATAAGTGTGTCAAAGCATGTATGCGCATGAAAAAGACTAATGTCATCTACAAAAAGTATAGGATTTAAAACATCCGATACATATTCAATATCATTTATATATAGGATGAAGAGTAATGGACCTAATATTGATCCTTGCGGAACTCCGCATGAGATTTCCTTATATTCTGATTCAGTCTTATTGTACGATACATACTGTTTTCTGTTCTTAAGATAGCTTTTAAACCAGTTGCAGGTAGTACCTCTTACACCATAGCATTGAAGTTTTGTTATTAATATATCATGATCTATTGTGTTAAAAGCCTCAAGGTCAAGGAATACACTTATGGTGTACTTTTTATTATCAATGTTACTAGATATCAATTGGTGCCATGTATGTAGTATGTGTAGACATGTTGGTTTGCAATTTGTGGTATAATTTGTTGCACAACGTATGGATCTATATTATCACATCCACTTGACTTGTTTGAATTTTATGATCTTACTATATTTATTATTTCATTACGGTTAGTGGGTCGACAGAAGAAACTTGCAGTGTTGTTTTTTATATATTATGTGGGGTCGTTTCCTGTTTTCGTTAGCTTTGCATTCAGGTTATGACCAATGCTAGTAAAGTAATTGTTGAACTGATCTACACTTAATTTTTTGTTTGCACAGTGGGTACCATCAGAAGTAATACACTTTTCATTTATCATAGTCTTTTTGTCCTTTGATTTTAAAAGTTCATTTATGATATGTTTTCCTACCATCTTTCTTATGTAGGTCAAATTTATCTTTGAAATAGTTTTTCTTTGACTGTCTGATTACATAAGTCAGTTTGTTTTTATAATTTTTATAGATAGTTTCGTTTTCTGTTGTAGGGTTTTTCTTAAACTTTTTGAATAAGTTATTTTTTTTCTGCATAATGTATTAATATTTTCTGGAGTTGTCATACGTTTGTAAATAGTCGTGTATTCTTTTTGATAGTGGTCTGATATGTCATTATATAGAATTCCAGATATTATGGAATATTCATGAATGTTAGTTATAATATTGTCAAACAGTGTTGCTGTGTGTTGCATGACTCTAGTTGGTTTACTAATTGTTGGGTAGAATGCACTAGTAAACATAGTATGCACAAAGTCTGTTATTTGACTGTTTATATCTGTCTTTAGTAAGTCGACACTGAAGTCTGCCATTAATATGCATTGTTTCCGTTCATTTGAGATTTTTCGTAATAGGTCCGTGAAATGTTCATTAAAGGTATTAATGTTGGTATCAGGGGGTTTATACAATGTGCCAATCACAATTTTTATATTGTCGACTTCTATCTCTATAAATAAAGTTTCGCAAGGACTCTCCTCAGAGTTTGTGCATAAGTCATCTCTTATTCTGAAGTTGAACCTGTCAGAAATATACATGCCGACTCCTCCACCTCTTTTTCCTATTCTTGTTTTTGACAAGAAGGTATATCCTCATTATCCTGTCATATTATAAATGTTAGTATTTTCCATTGGCTTTAACCAGGTTTCGGTTAGTCCAATACAGTCAAAATTAAAACTTGTTTTATATGCTTCTACAATTAACTGTTATTGTAGAGAGGGTATTATTTCTACTTAGTTTACTTTGCAAGTTATGGAGCTCAGAATCGGTATAGTAATTACAGTCATTTAAACAATGTTGTAAATTGACTAGTTGGTCATCAGTGTCAAGTATATAGCACAAGTCCCTTTCGTAGGCCATTTCAAATCCGAATGACTAGTGTGTTTCCTCTACGCCAGTTCCTTTATCGTCTGCACCGATCGCGGAGGTTCAGTAGGCCATGCTCGTTCACGATTGTTACTTTTCTCCCGTTGCTAAGGAGGCACACGATTCTTCCACCAAGTGTCCATGTAGCTACAATACCTTCAACGGTGCGTGCATTCTGCAACAGTTCCGTGTGTCTTTTCGTAAGATTCTAGGTAATGACAAATCTCGTACCTTTCAACTTTCTTTTTGCGCCGAATGTCGCCCGTCTTGTGTCGTAGGATGTTAGCTTCACAGTAATCGGCCGAGGCTTCGTGCTCGTGCTGTTGGTGTTCGCGGTGTGACCGAGGCGATGATTGCGGTCGATGCAATCCCTAGTCAGTTTCAGGCCCAACTTGTCGTTGCATACCGACAAAACGGCCTTGTCAGTGTCATCCTGTCCGAAGGCAGTTTCTACGACTGTACTGTTCCTGAGCGCCGCTATCATCCCTAAGATCAGCGTTCGCCCGCTCCAAGTCAGCGACTCGCTTTTCCAGTCCACGGACAGCATCGTTCGTGCGGCTTCGGTCAATCCCGCATGATTCGTAAACTTCTTGTTTGATGCGATCAAGGACTCCGTGTTCTACAATAGAGTCCATCAGCTTGTCGTTGAAGTCCGAATTTACGGTGATCTTTTGGATAATTGCTTCGGTAACAGCAGCCACGATTGTCTGCATCACACCAGAGTCATTTTGCAGTAGGCTGAGGATGGCAGTCTTCACATTTTCATGGACGAGGTCCACGATCGCGCCATCTTGGGTGTCCACTTTCGCTGGGGCAGGCGAGGTCTTTGTTTCGTTTCTTCGTGTTGTCTTCTTGTAACTTTTCCCAACCATACCTATAATAGTCTGTTCGGTGTTAATTTAAGATAACGTCGTTGTAATAAACATTCTACGATATCAACGGATTAATGATATTAATACGGATCTTTGCTGTTGTAAATACCGTTTTCTGTTCTTAAGATAGCTTTTAAACCAGTTGCAGGTAGTACCTCTTACACCATAGCATTGAAGTTTTGTTATTAATATATCATGATCTATTGTGTTAAAAGCCTCAAGGTCAAGGAATACACTTATGGTGTACTTTTTATTATCAATGTTACTAGATATCAATTGGTGCCATGTATGTAGTATGTGTAGACATGTTGGTTTGCAATTTGTGGTATAATTTGTTGCACAACGTATGGATCTATATTATCACATCCACTTGACTTGTTTGAATTTTATGATCTTACTATATTTATTATTTCATTACGGTTAGTGGGTCGACAGAAGAAACTTGCAGTGTTGTTTTATATATATTATGTGGGGTCGTTTCCTGTTTTCGTTAGCTTTGCATTCAGGTTATGACCAATGCTAGTAAAGTAATTGTTGAACTGATCTACACTTAATTTTTTGTTTGCACAGTGGGTACCATCAGAAGTAATACACTTTTCATTTATCATAGTCTTTTTGTCCTTTGATTTTAAAAGTTCATTTATGATATGTTTCCTACCATCTTTCTTATGTAGGTCAAATTTATCTTTGAAATAGTTTTTCTTTGACTGTCTGATTACATAAGTCAGTTTGTTTTTATAATTTTTATAGATAGTTTCGTTTTCTGTTGTAGGGTTTTTCTTAAACTTTTTGAATAAGTTATTTTTTGTCTGCATGATTTATTAATATTTTCTGGAGTTGTCATACGTTTGTAAATAGTCGTGTATTCTTTTTGATAGTGGTCTGATATGTCATTATATAGAATTCCAGATATTATGGAATATTCATGAATGTTAGTTATAATATTGTCAATCAGTGTTGCTGTGTGTTGCATGACTCTAGTTGGTTTACTAATTGTTGGGTAGAATGCACTAGTAAACATAGTATGCACAAAGTCTGTTATTTGACTGTTTGTATCTGTCTTTAGTAAGTCGACACTGAAGTCTGCCATTAATATGCATTGTTTCCGTTCATTTGAGATAAACGTCTAGCCAGAAGCGCCACCTAGATTTGTTGGATTGTATATATGGTTTAGGTCTGTTTCCGTTAATAGTTAGACCGAGTCGAATTACAACAATTACTCTGATAGACAACATATTTACTAATCAAACGAATTACTCGGTTAGAACTGGGTTATTAATTAATGACATAAGTGACCATTTGCCTATTTTGCTTTATGTAATTATCACCATCTAGAGGAAGACCGGCTAGACGGCGGAGAGACGAACTAGACGAGCACTGGAAGGGCACGATCTGACAGAGGATGGCGCAAGACAGGCAGATTTGGAAACGACATGCTGAGGTCTTCGCCCAACCACGGGACACTACGCCTGCACAATGATGATGATGATGATACACAAGCTACTCGGTCGATTTATATCGACCAGCCCCCCTTCAACAACAATGTTAATACTAGATGTACCAAGCCAACACAGTGTTGGGAAGCCAAAGTCAGTGACAAACTGGAGCTGGGACTAGACGTTCCTCATACAGATGTATTAACGAAATTGTTTCTTTAAAGAAAATATGATATTCAAATACAAATATATCATTGAATTCAAATATTATCAACGTAAACATATAATTTGTATTCCAGGGATGTCATTACTTCCTTGATTTGTTTCACGTACCAATTCTCCTCGTGGTGTTATAAAAGACGAATTATGAGTGTATGCAATACCAATCACAATCACAATACTTTATTGTCCCTTGGGAGGGAAATTCATTTGGAGTTTAGCAGCAATTATTAATGTCTTTGGTGTAATTGGAATAGATAACACCCATCGAACGGAACCTACACTGAACGGTCAGGAATTCTCAACAGTTCTTTCCCAGGTTGCGTCACATGACGCATGTCATGTGACACGCTTGTAGCGGACGTGACGAAAGCAGTGAGACACGGCCGACATATTCAGAGGTGGAACCCAAGGTTGTTTCTTGCGAAGTAAATTATGTTTGCCGAACCGAAGATTTATCATCAAAGAAAAAACGGTGATGTGCTGATATTAATTGAGCATGACAATGAATATGTTTGTCTTACCACACATGACTTCCCGGACTTTTAACTCATTATTTCACCATACAAATCAACATTCGTCGAGACAGTTTCATATCTGATGAGTCCCTTCGCAAACTTGTTCCTGTTCTTTCTCGACAAAACTGCTTGTAAAATATAATTGCTTCGTTATCGTGTGTGTGTGGGGGGGGGGGCGGTGGGTGTGTGCGTGTGTCCGCGTGAGTCCGCGTGTGTCCGCGTGTGTCCGCGTGTGTCCGCGTGTGTCCGCGTGTCTGTGCGTATATGTGCGTGTGTGTGCGTGTGTGTGTGTGTGTGCGTGTGTGTGACTGCGTGTGTGTGACTGCGTGTGTGTGTGTGTGTGTGTGTGTGTGTGTGTGTGTGTGTGTGTGTGTGTGTGTGTGTGTGTGTGTGTGTGTGTGTGTGTGTGTGTGTGTGTGTGTGTGTGTGTGTGTGTGTGTGTGTGTGTGTGTGTGTGTGTGTGTGTGTGTGTGTGTGTGTGTGTGTGTGTGTGTGTGTGTGTGTGTGTGTGTGTGTGTGTGTGTGTGTGTGTGTGTGTGTGTGTGTGTGTGTGTGTGTGTGTGTGTGTGTGTGTGTGTGTGTGTGTGTGTGTGTGTGTGTGTGTGTGTGTGTGTCTGTCTGGTCTGGGTGTGTGTGTCTGTGTGTCTGTGTGTCTGTGTGTATGTGTGTCTGTGTGTCTTTGTGTCTGTGTGTCTGCGTGTGTGTGGTGTGTGTGTGGTGTGTGTGTGGTGTGTGTGGTTTGGTGTGGTTTGGTGTGGTGTGTGTGTGTGGTGTGGTGTGTGGGGTATGGTGTGTGGTGTGGGATGGGGTGGTGTGGTGTGGTATGGTGTGTGGTGTGCGTGCGTGCGTGCATGCGAGCGTGCGTGCGTGCGTGTGTCTGTGTACATCAGTGACCCCAATTAGCCGCCATTGATTTCACAGTCCGGTGTCATTCGATGAACGTTGAACGTTGAATATATGGAGTTTCACTTTGAATCCGCATGATGAATCCGTTTAATAGAAAAGTGCGTGTAAAAATTATTTTGTGTTTTGTCCCGGATTATAGGCGCTTCCAGGGGGTTGCGGGCAGACCTTGGATTTTTTTCGCGATATGCCTGCGCTAGAGTGGCGTGCCACCTAGACTGGATCTTTTGAATGTGCCCTCGTCACGTCGTTACGTGGTGGCTCCCATAGGGGTTCTGAAATTATGAGCGTTGCTGTTAAAAAGAAACCCCCCGTCTACGACAGCGCGATTGCGGAGTGGTAACAGTGGAGTGGTGGTGAAGGTCCGACGGAAAGAGTACCATCCCCACCACACCATCTTCCGATATCAAGATCTGACAGCGGAGTCGTACCGAAGCTCCGGCTCAGCTCACCCCATATGAATTTGGTTCGGCCGCAAGTGTTTTTGCGAGCATCAATGGGGTGCAATTGGAGGTTCCACCCCTAGAATACCTTCTCTGGATTCACCCTGCTGATTACAATCATAATTCCGAGATTTGCACTACAACGTTTGTTGATTTCCAAAGGCTGCAAATGTACGATATCCCATGAGTAGTAAAGGAGGTTAAGTACCGCGTATGGTTTGATTATGATGGGAGGAAGAGGAAAAGTACCCGGATGTAGGTCAAAATCAAGGTCCCGGATGTAGGTCAAGGTCAAAGGTCAAGGTCGCGGATGTAGGTCAAAGTCAAAGTCCCGGATACATGTCAAAGGTCAAGGTCAAGGTCGGGATGTGTGTCACGGTCATAGTCCCGGATGTATGTCAATGTATGTCAAATGGCGCCGGTGGCGCCACCTGACGGATATGTCATGGACCAAAACTTCGCCACCTGTCGGAATTTTTCCGAACGAAAATATTATGACCGGTTGCGCCACTTAGCGGAATTTTTTGTGAACTAAATATCTGGACCAAAGTTCAGTACTGCCCAAATTCGTGCGTCTTGGTTTGAACATTAGCGCCACCTAGCGGATTTTTTTTCTAATTAAATGTTCGAGTACTGTCCAAATTCGTGCGTCTTGGTTTAAATGTTAGCACCACCTGGCGGATTTTTTGTGAACTAAATTCACCTACCGGATAGTTCATGAACTACAAGTGGCGCCATCTGACGGATAAGTTGTGAACTAAATGTAGAAGTACTGCCAAAATTCGTATCTCTTGCACGCTTGCGTGCAATAGAGCCTCCTAACGGATACTTCATGAACCACAAACACCATCCCCTAGTGGACAAGTGAGCGAACCCCATCTTAAAGCATAGGGGAAATCCCTATGCTTTAACATGGGGAAAATCCCCATGTTAAAGCATAGGGATTTTCCCCATGTTAAAGCATAGGGAATGAGTTTGAGTAGAGGAAGAGGAAAAGTACCCGGATGTAGGTATCATCCCCTGTCTCTTGCACGCTTGCGTGCAATAGAGTCCCCTGACGGATACTTCATGAACCACAAACACCACTTTATGTGACGTCATGATGCAGTGACATCGTTAAAACTCTGCAGTCTGTGCTTTTGAATTTTCTACTCTACAATCTGTGATCTTTCAGCACGCCCACGTGAACTTTATGTTCTGTTGAACATTTTGGAAGATGAACAACATGACTAGTGATAACGTCCGACAAGGGATTTTGCGATCGAAGGCGCAGCCTTCTCCGGCTATGGGACCACTCGACCTCTCGACCCAGACAATCAACCCGGACCAACAGTCAACGACCAGTTCAACGACCAGTTCGACGACCAGTTCAACGACCAGTTCAACGACCAGTCCGATGACCAGTTTGACGATCAAAACAATTTCGTCTCTGTCATCAGCTCCGTCAACCAACCCAACCATCAACCTGACGCCATCACCTCCGGCGAAGCGTCAGAAGCTTTTGCCTCGTTATACTTGCTGTATGTGTGGCAGTACCTTCAAGTATAAAGATGATTACCGACGATAGGGGACATTTGCAATGCAAACGACACGGTTTTCGTGAAGCTGCTCGGTCATAGTCTCGTCTCTTGTCTCGTCGGTACTCTCGTGCGGGGTGTCATCCGAAGTCTCGTGACACATATCGGTCATAGTCTCGTGTGATGTGATATCCGTAGTCTCGTGTGATGTGTCATCCGTATGTGAGTGATCAGACACGAAGGATGAGTGATTTGAGTGATTTGTTAATCGGGATCGAGTTCCCGTCAACGAGTTCAGTTTGTAAGTCTGCATCGTTTCGTCCATAACAGCAAACGCCTCGGCATTCACGTCTAGGAGAAGAGTCATACACTGGTCGAATAAAGTCAGCCATATAGATCGACCCGTCGCTGTCTCGACAAAGCGCATGCGCACCACGAAATGTACGTCAGAGGGAACGTAACCGTGTCGTTTGCATTGCAAATGTCCCCTATCGTCGGTAATCATCTTTATACTTGAAGGTACTGCCACACATACAGCAAGTATAACGAGGCAAAAGCTTCTGACGCTTCGCCGGAGGTGATGGCGTCAGGTTGATGGTTGGGTTGGTTGACGGAGCTGATGACAGAGACGAAATTGTTTTGATCGTCAAACTGGTCATCGGACTGGTCGTTGAACTGGTCGTTGAACTGGTCGTCGAACTGGTCGTTGAACTGGTCGTTGACTGTTGGTCCGGGTTGATTGTCTGGGTCGAGAGGTCGAGTGGTCCCATAGCCGGAGAAGGCTGCGCCTTCGATCGCAAAATCCCTTGTCGGACGTTATCACTAGTCATGTTGTTCATCTTCCAAAATGTTCAACAGAACATAAAGTTCACGTGGGCGTGCCGAAAGATCACAGATTGTAGAGTAGAAAATTCAAAAGCACAGACTGCAGAGTTTTAACGATGTCACTGCATCATGACGTCACATAAAGTGGTGTTTGTGGTTCATGAAGTATCCGTCAGGGGGCTCTATTGCACGCAAGCGTGCAAGAGACAGGGGATGATACCTACATCCGGGTACTTTTCCTCTTCCTCTACTCAAACTCATTCCCTATGCTTTAACATGGGGAAAATCCCTATGCTTTAACATGGGGAAAATCCCTATGCATTAACATGGGGATTTTCCCCATGTTAAAGCATAGGGATTTTCCCTATGCTTTAAGATGGGGTTCGCTCACTTGTCCACTAGGGGATGGTGTTTGTGGTTCATGAAGTATCCGTCAGGAGGCTCTATTGCACGCAAGCGTGCAAGAGATACGAATTTGGGCAGTACTTCTACATTTAGTTCACAACTTATCCGTCAGATGGCACCACTTGTAGTTCATGAACTATCCGCTAGGTGAATTTAGTTCACAAAAAATCCGCCAGGTGGTACTAACAGTTAAACCAAGACGCACGAATTTGGACAGTACTCGAACATTCAGTTCGAAAATAATCCGCTAGGTGGCGCTAATGGTCAAACCAAGACAGACGAATTGGGGCAGTACTGAACGTTGGGCCATATATTTAGTTCACAAAAATCCGCCAGGTGGCGCTTCTGGCAAATAAAAATAAGTTTGAAAAAAATTCCGCTAGGTCGCGCAACCGGTAAGAATGTTTTCGTTCCGAGAAATTCCGACAGGTGGCGCTGTTTTGGTTCATGACATATTCGTCAGGTTGCGCCACCGGGACCTTGACATTTGACCTTTGACCTTGACATGCATCCGGGACCTTTTGATCTTGGCCTATATTCGAGACATTGACCTTGACCTACATCCGGGACATTGACCTTTTGATCTTGACCTGTAGTCGGGACCTTGACCTATATCCGGGACATTGACCTTTGACCTACATACGGGCCATTGACCTACATCCAGGTACTTGACCTTGCCATTGACCTACATCCGGGATCTTGACCTTGATCTACATCCGGGTACTTTTCCTCTTCCTCCCATCATTTTCCTCCCATCATAATCAAACCATACGCGGTACTTAATCTCCTTTACTACTCCCATGCAGTGGCGGATTAACCAGTATACATTATAGGCACGAGCCTGGGGCACACATAGGCCAGAAGTCCACGAAAATACCCGAGCATGTTTTTGTAGATTGAATATATTCCAGAAACCCAGTTGATAAACATGATTTGACCAATGATGGCTACTGCATACGTTTCACTGGTACGCCATTGGCGCAGTGAGTTTTGCAAACTAAGAATAATCTTGGTGTAGGCCCTGTATATGTTTTGTTATTTAATATACATTATCTAGATGTTATTACATAACTTGCTATAAAGTAATGATCGTGACGTATCGTGGAGCAACGGGGAGGGGGGGGGCATCTGTCTGTCTATTTTCGGATCAATATGCGGAGGCGAGCGATCTTTTTGAGTATTGAAGCGTATCAAAGACTACCGGCGTTCCATGACGGGTCAGTCGCCCTTGCCGGCACTGTCACTTTTAGCCATATAATCGGAGATGATGCATTTATTCTCAGTTGAAGATATTATTGGTTCGTTTGCCATGAAGAAAATACGCAAGGTAAAACTGTAGACTACTCATCGCTAAGATGTGAGATGGTGTAAGTCGACTTCGACAATATTATGACAATATTCGCGATCTGTAACTTGCAATGGTTAACTTTTTAAGGAGTGTTCTCGGATTAGCTTCATTGATGATTCATTCACGTACGTTATGCCCATAGTCAATATACACTGTAGCTGTGTAAATATAAATAGTGAGATGTTAACTTGAATACTTTTGGTGTGGGCCTACATAGGACCCACGAAAGTCTTAAATCGCCACTGATTCCACGGTGTTGTTTACTCTAACATGAGACGCTATGATCGAGATAAAACATGTTATCATAATAATCTTACAGCAGACCTTGATCCAGAAAGCACCGAAACTGGTGTAATTTAGCGTAAATATAACCTAGGAACCTGACGCAGAAGTGAATTTTACAGCGGCCCTAACGTCGGACTTACATGTTTTTTTTTATATTGCCATATTGGCTAATGGTCTGACCGGTGAAATCGCGCACGAGCAGCAGACCAAACTGTAAACATTGAGACACAACGTCTGAGAGATGACGAACGTGGAGCGTTTCCATGCACTGCAGACGAGCATTATAATAATATTCCGTTTAAGATTGTAGCAATCTGCGAAGTGTATTAGTTTACGAATTCGCTAATAGTTCACAACAAAACACGATATGTAGCCTACTCGATGCCAACTTTTTTTATTTCAACTTAATGTGTGATGATGTTACGTTAGATCATGTACTGTATGTGTATATATATATATATGTATATATATATATATATATATGTGTGTGCGTCTGTATATATGTGTGTGTATGTATGTGTGTTTGTGTATATGTGTGTCTGTCTGTCTGTCTGTCTGTCTGTCTGTCTGTCTGTCTGTCTGTCTGTCTCTCTCTGTCTCTCTCTCTCTCTCTCTCTCTCTTCTCTCTCTCTCTCTCTCTCTCTCTCTCTCTCTCTCTCTCTCTCTCTCTCTCTTCTCTCTCTCTCTCTCTCTCTCTCTCTCTCTCTCTCTCTCTCTCTCTCTCTCTCTCTCTCTCTCTCTCTCTCTCTCTCTCTCTCTCTCTCTCTCTCTCTCTCTCTCTCTCTCTCTCTCTCTCTCTCTCTCTCTCTCTCTCTCCCTCCCTCTCTCCCTCCCTCCCCCTCCCTCCCTCCCTCCCTCCCTCCCTCCCTCCCTCCCTCCCTCCTCCCTCCCTCCCTCCCTCCCTCCCTCTCTCCTCTCTCTCTCTCTCTCTCTCTCTCTCTCTCTCTCTCTCTCTGTGTGTGTGCATCTATAATATTTCAATTCAATAGTATACTGTATACCTGCTTTTTTCATATATCATCATATTTTCTTTAAATTACCTTAAACTTTAGTTTAGAAAGACCTGTATGGGGCCCGGCTCCAAGTTGTCACTGAATGATCTAATATTAGCATTGTCGTTAAAGAACGTGCATCTTCGGTATCAACTGCTAGGACTGTGTCCCATCCAGCGACATATTCGACCGTGCTAGAATCCCCAACATGTATTCATTGCTCAGCCATAGACGTCTCCACTGGCTCGGTGGAAGGATATGTGAACACTATTGCAAAGCTCCTACACAAAGCTAAACGACCTTGTTGAAAATGTATCGACATATGTTTATTATTCACGTGCGAGCATGCGTGCGTGCGTGCGTGTGTCAGATAGAGAGAGAGAGCGAGAGAGAGAGAGAGAGAGAGAGAGAGAGAGAGAGAGAGAGAGAGAGAGAGGGAGGGAGGGAGGGAGGGAGGGAGGGAGGGAGGGAGGGAGGGAGGGAGGAGGGAGGGAGGGAGGGAGGGAGGGAGGGAGGGAGGGAGGGAGGGAGGGAGGGAGGGAGGGAGGGAGGGAGGGAGGGAGGGAGGGAGGGAGGAGGGAGGGAGAGGGGAGAGAGAGAGAGAGAGAGAGACAGACAGAGAGAGACAGAGACAGAGAGAGATACAGAGACAGAGAGAGAGACAGACAGACAGACAGACAGACAGACAGACAGACAGAGAGAGAGTGTCATATGAACATTTTAAAACAAGTAGGCCCCCAAAGGTGTAAATAGCTCCGCTTTGCCAGTCCAGTATTTATGAAATTAATCATGTTTCTGAAACACCTTTCATGACTGAAGGTAACGCATTCTTCTCCATATCATATATACAAATCAGAACAGAATACAACCGATAACTGAACTTGAAACACATATCTTTCACATTTAAAAGTAACAAAATGTGTTCTGTTGACATTTAGTGAAAGCCTGTTCATGGTACATGATCACCTTATTAATTGTTGCGGTTTGTGCAATGCTCATAGCGGCTGCCAGTCTGCCACCTAATTCGTCATGGTTTAGTCATTTAAGACATCTACAAATATAATTTCAGTAGAAAAATTGTAACAATACCAATGCGAATATACGTTTAATACTAAAATGCTATAAAGGGTAGTTTACTAGCAAGAATGTACATACCTATAGTGTATTAGCAAAATATATGTTTTGTTATTAGGAAGTCGGCGTGCGATATATAAATGCAACCAGGGCGTTCACAAAGGTGAATTATACGAATTTTGGAGAACCTTATATATAATTATTATTTATTACCGATCGTTACATATCATGTGACTATGTGTTCATAATAAACATGAGTGAGGCGTACGTATCGTGCACCTAAGTTATAAACGAAGTAAAGTTGTTGAGTCGTCCTACAATATTTATTAAACTACGGGTGAGTCAATCTGGCTCAATTGGCACCTTGCTTTCCCCCTTCCCAGTGAGGTATTTTGTCACAAACAAAATTGAAACAAAGTGTAGGTTTGGGACGGTGTTTCTTTTATGTAACTGAAAGGATATTCAGTGGAACGTCATTACTAAATTAAAAATAAATGGAGCTGGAATAAGTATCTGTAATTTGGGTGACCTTAATATCACTTATTTGACATACATTCCGATCCATACATGTGTATAATGGTTCAAAAACTTGACCATTATGACAACAACTGGTGTCGCACGAGGAGCTGCCATTTTTGTGAACTTTGCAGGTCAAGGTGAAGGTCGTGTTGCCTAATACCAATCTCATTCTTGTGGAGGTGACTCTTGTCTACTAGTACTGGGATGGGACAAAGTTAGAGTAGTATCTTTGAGTCCATTCTCGCCCGGTGAACCGAGTGGCGACTCTCTGTCGTCTCGATGGTTCTCGAATGGTTTGGCGAGGCAACTTTCTGAAACGAGATACAATTGACATTCTATAATAAGACTGGAGAAGATTTATAACAGCTAGATGTGACATATGCACAAGCAAGCCTTTGAGTTAGCGACAGTTACAAATGTTGTAGTAATGTGTAGGTCACCCATATTATATAGGTTTGTTTTAAAACATGTTCACAGTCAATTTAATATTTTTGATATCACTGTAATTATAATAATCTTATCTACAAGTTTGTTGCTGGATGTACACAGGAATTGTGGTATCGTGTTGAGTTATTGCCTTTTGAACATCGCGAATTATCAATATTGCATTATATCCGCCGCCGCATATTAAGCATTCGCGATGTTCAAAAGGTAATAACTCAAAAAGGAAAAACAAATCATAATTACATTCACGAGCATATTGATTTTGAAGATACGGTTATTGTCTTTACTGTGATATCGAAACATATTAAATCTCAGCAAGTTTGAATATTCGCAATGTTCAAACGTCAAAAACTCAAAACGTAAAAAAAATCCTACGTGCGTCCAACGACACATTTAAAGGTAAGATTATTATCTTTACGATGATATAAAAATATTAAATTCCGCAATTGCAATTTTAGGTACGGCCTGAAAACCAACCCGCATAGATGCGCACTATGCTAAATCCTAGCGGATCTAATTTCTTCTGAGTGCGGTGACGTAATTACGACCGCTAGGTGTCGCAAAAAAATGTGCAGAAAATGAACAGAAAAGCGCGACCAAAAGGGGCCTTGAACAGGTGAAGGAGGGGGATAAAAAATACATAAATATCAGGACACTATTTTTATAGTATATTTCATTTAGATTGGAAAATAAAAAGGTTCATTTCGCTAGGTCTTACAGTCACTGTCACATTCAACACATAAATGTTACGATTCCTATCAACGAGGATTTAGGAAAACTTGCGACGTACTTGGGGCGCCTGCGACAGAAGTAGGCGACAGCGACGGGGATAAGGATGAGGACGATGGCTCCAGCGCCAACGACTCCCAGCACAATTACGATGTACCAGTTGAATGACTTGGACGAACGTTTCATTACAACTGAAAATGTCAACAGTGATGGTTATTGTGGTTGTATTGGTGGTGATGGTGGTGATGGTGGTGATGGTGGTGATGGTGGTGATGGTGGTGATGGTTGTAGTGGTTGCGGTGGTCTTGGTAGCGGCGGTGGTTGTAATGGTGGAGTTTGTAGAGGTTGTAGTAATTGGTTGTTGTAATTATTGTTGTGGTGGTGGTGTATTGGTTGCTGTAGTGATAATGGTTTCAGTGGTGGTTGTGGTGGTTGTGGTGGTTGTGGTGGTTGTGGTGGTTGTGGTGGTTGTGGTGGTTGTGGTGGTTGTGGTGGTTGTGGTGGTTGTGGTGGTTGCAGTGGTCTTGGTAGCGGTGGTGGTTGTATCGGTGGATTTTGTAGAGGTTGTAGTAATTGGTTGTAATTAATGCTGTGGTGGTGGTGGTGTATTGGCTGCTGTAGTGATAATGGTTGCAGTGGTGGTTGTGGTGGTTGCGGTGGTCTTGATGGCGGTGGTGGTTGCGGTGGTCTTGGTAGCGGTGGTGGTTGTATCGGTGGAGTTTGTAGAGGTTGTAGTAATTGGTTGTAATTATTGCTGTGGTGGTGGTGGTGTATTGGCTGCTGTAGTGATAATGGTTGCAGTGGTGGTGGTTGTGGGGATGGATGCATGGAGTGGTGGAAGTTGTGGTAGTTGTTGCTGTTGTTGCTGTTGTTGTGATGATGGTGGTGGTGGTGGTTGTTATTGTGGTGATGGTGATTGGGGTTGTATCATTAAATAGTGTTACGTAGTTTAATGTGTGTGTATATATATATATATATATATATATATATATATATATATATACCTATATATATATATATATATATATATATATATTATTCTAACATCATGTCCGCTAAGATGTGTTTTAGTCAAACTTGAGTTAAAATTCCAGTCATTTCTCTACAAGTAACCGCCTATTTTCAACATGACAACAGTGTTTCGAACATGTGTTAGAAAAGGCTTTAGTGTGTATTGAACCTAAGTTGAAAACACTGCAGTATTTTTTGTCGAACGGGACGAGTGTATTAAAGTGGTACACCAGCCTGTGTCAACAACGTTTATTTGTTCGAGTGACAAGACAATGACAAGATCGTCGCTACTTAGCAAGTCAACTAACCGACACATGCTGTCTCGGTACCGCTCCACGAGCCAGTTTGTGCGCACGTTCGTGTCGCTGAACCCTCTAGACGATATCCGTCGTCGCTGAAGAACGCAACTGTTGATCCAGCAACGGGACTGGTACTGTTCTTCTTGCCGTTTTGCGGCGCGGCGATAAATCCGCAACTCACCACTGAAAACATGGCGACAAATATACGCGTGTTACCATCGGGTTGTTTTAAGGGAAATACATTTCATTGGTTAATTAAACTACTCTTTACAATACATTGCCACTGGATTGGAATGTTGCAGCATTGAATTTATTACTACAGTACATAATTGAGTTTTACGAGTCTGGTAATCTTAGAGATAAGTCAAGTAATGTTCAACAACATTGTTTCGCTAACATACATACAATAGTATAGTATGCATTGTATGAAATCACATTTGCAACAACGACCGCGTGAGTGTGTGTGTGAATGAGTGAGTGAGAGTGTGTGTGTGTGCGTGCGCGCGTGTGTAAATATACACTTAAAATAAACTTTAAAAATCGGACCATGATCACTACGACATGGACTAAAGCTGGTAACAATATATTTATGTTCATTTGCCGACAACGTACGATTTAGAGTGCAGAAATTCGTTTACCACCACATACCTGTCTTCAAAGCTTCAACTATCACGGCATGCTCTTTAGCAGCGTCGGCCGACGCCAAAGCTAGCGTCTTCTTGCCCATGTCGGTGTAGTCGTAGATGCACTGCGCTGACCCGTCACACATCTCCGTCACTGTGTTGTCTGCAGGTGGAAGTTCAAACATCGGCTCAAAGGAGGGATTACTAAATGACGAACGGTTGAAGCCTTCATCGTAGAAAAACAACGATTCTTCAGCTGCCGTGTTCCCTGTGGAAAATACGTACGTAATTATATTTTAATTAAAATATTGTTGGCTGACACAGTACAACACCAGTTTGGTATCAGTTGTAATTATATCGTCATCAGCGACTGTTGGATCATCCTGAACTATGTGTATCTTAAATACCATTTGCGGGTAAATTGTGATAAAACATACGAGAGGTTTTCATGAAATGAACTCTGTTTCATGGAGTTCGTTATTTCAGTGATTAATATTGGGTATTCCTTATAGTTAAATAAATTATTATCGCCTTTGCGCCAAGCAACGAAAATCAACCAGCGAAGTCGCTGTGATGATAACGGATGCGCAATTATTAAATTGTATTAACATAAGGAATGTTACGAAACTGCGATAATCGATAGACATCCGGCGACTAAATATTTATGCCTAATTTTAACGGGGAGGCAGTAGGCTTTCCAATGGTATATGACAAAGCCATGGGTAGCTAATTATCGTAGACAGGCAACCGTTGATATTGCATAACGTATGTGGGACGGCGCAACTTCGATTATATATCAGTTGACGTTGACTCTGTCTAAACGACGCTCCACACATACTGCATCAACTGACAGCTCCATGTCATATCTCACGATGACCGGAATAAATTGTTCTTCCACGCTGTATTATGTATATAGAAATTAAATAGGTGCACAGTCACTGTTTATGACGTTCGCAGAATTGCAAAAGTTCGAATATTCATAGTTTGAGGTGTGACCTTGTTTGACCTTAGCTCCACGCTTACGACACCAGGTAACAGCTCCACAGCGTACGTCTTTTTGGCACCAGTAATTTCAGATACAATAAGGCTCATACAATAGGCATATAACTACTATAACTCTTTACAGAACTAAAATACAGGTACTTAGCTTTGATCAGAACAGTTTACATTCATGTTTATTGTAAGTATATATCTTCTGGGATCAGATCAATCCTTTTCAAAAACATTCTAGCGTTATGCGATGAATATATTGACCAACCAAGGCCATTGTTCCAAATAGTGTACACATGGGTTTGTAGCAGGACCAAAAATAAATGTTTGATTCTAAATAATTAAGTTATATTTTATTATTATACATATAAAGAGGCATATTTTCCATAAATAGTTCAATGTAATATGTGTTACTTTTGTTATGACAATTACTTGAAGTCAAACTTGATTTTCATCGCGGGTTCAATCTCATGGACGCAATATTAGTACACTGCCTACAATTTAAGCATTTAACATTACATGTAAATGGAAAAATATTCTTCAATCATCTAGTATATATGCCATATAATATTATATTGGAAACATTTGTTCCCGTCATGGTTACTTTGGTGATAGTTTTAGTGTAGTATATATATATATATATATATATACATACATACATTGCCCAATTGCGCAACAAATTGTATTGTTTTAGAAAACATATTCTTAACATTGACCATTACATGATGAAATGTATACATAATTGTAGAGATTTTATTAATAGGCCCATGTGGACTAGCTGGGCTGTATCATTGTATATTATAAAATTCTTACTTTACATGTGTGTGTGTATGTGTGTGTGTGTGTGTGCGCGCGCGTGCGTGTGCGCGTGCGTGTGTGTAAGCCTAGAGTTTGTGGACATTGTGTTTTCTCAAGTGCCACATGCTCACGTAATATAACCATATCCCCGGTGAAGGGTTTGTAGAACTACGTCAAGAACACTTGCTGTATCCGCTCTATGTACTTGCCATCTTCCAGGACAATGGCAATTTAACAAGATTTAACCAGATTTAACAAGATTGCCACCCAGAGAATTAACTCTAGGTAGCAGGTGGACAAGGAAGCCCTTGGCTTATCGAGAGTCCGACCTTTTTATCTATGTGTATCCCGCCTGTCTGAGGTATGTGTCGATTTTATTTTTAAACATATTCACGCTACTAGCACCCACACAATCAGCAGGTAATCTATTCCATTAATTTACAGTCCTTTGTGAAAATGAAAACTTTCTTATATCCAATCTACTCTGCTCCTTTGCTAATGCAAGATCATGTCCTCTAGTCCTTCTATTTCTCTTAACTGAGAAAAACATATTTCTATCACTATTTTCATAACCCTTCAATATTTTAAACACTTCTATCTGATCTCCTCTCAATCTCCTGGTCTCTAGTGTTGTTAAACCGCATTTTTAGGCGTATTTCATAACTAAGATCCCTCAGATTTGGTATCATTTTAGTTGCTCTCCTCTGCACTCTTTCTAGCATATCTATGTCCTTCCTGCGATATGGCCTCCACGCTTGAATACAATATTCTAAATGAGGCCTAACTATTGTTTTGTACAGCGGTATTATTAGCTCTTTTTCCTTATACGTTATGTTTCGCCTAATTAATCCAAGGATTTGATTTCCCTTTGAAGCTGCAATTCCGCACTGCTCTGAAATCTTCATATCAGCACTAACGGTTAACCTTAAGTCCTTTTCTTTTACAGTAGTACTTAGTACAGTGCCCCCCATTGTATATTCTACCTCTTCGTTCCCATGTCCTATGTGGAGGCATTTACATTTCCAAAAATTGAACATCATTTGCCACTTTTCAGACCATTTGATCAACCTGTCAAGATCATCTTGTAAATGCTGTCTATCTCCATCACTTTTAATCCTTCTAAACACTTTTGTATCATCCGCAAATTTCAACACCTTGCTTGTTATTTCATCATCCAAATCGTTGATGTATATTAAGAATAATATAGGACCTAATACTGATCCCTGTGGTACCCCACTCAATACCGATTTTCAGTTTGAAGCCTCCCCATCAACTACTACACGTTGTCTTCTGTCAATCAGCCATTGTTCTATCCAGTTTATTATACCATTTCCTATGTCATGGGCCTTTAGTTTAAGCAGTAATCTTTGATGTGGTACTTTGTCAAAAGATTTTTGAAAATCTAAGTAGACGATATCTACTGGTGATCCCTCATCTACCCACTTAGTGATGTCTTCCAAAAAACATAACATATTTGTTAAGCATGACCTCGCTTTAAAAAAACCATGTTGAGATGGGTTTATCAAGTTTTGTTTAACAAGAAAATCCACCATGTGATCTTTAATTAGTCTTTCTAATAATTTACAAATCACTGATGTTAAACTCAATGGTCTATAGTTCTCTGACTTGTTTCTCGAACCTTTTTTGAATAACGGTATAATGTTTGCTTCTTTCCATTCTAAAGGAACCACTCCCTCTTCTAATGACAAGTTGAAAACTGTTGCAAGTGGTACGATAATTTGTTCTACAATTTCCAATAGTAGTTTGGGTGGAATACCATCCACTCCAGGTGATTTATTATCCTTCATAGCCCTTATGTTCTTAGCTACCATTTCCGGGGTTACAATTAATTGTCCTAAATAGTCTGAATCTGCCCCCTTGAACTTAGCCTCTGGTATTGGCAGTGAACTAATATCTTCCCTGGTAAACACTGAACTAAAATACTCATTCAGGTCTTCTGCCATTATGAATCCCTCTGATATTATATTTCCAGCACTATCTTCTAGAGGACCGACCTTATCTTGAACTTTCTGTTTGCTTCGAACATACACTCCTGAAAATATATCACAAGTTGGATCACTTAAATACAATGTGTTGAAAGTAGTCATACATCTCATACATTCAAAACACAGTGTTTTCTAATGTTGATTCTGCTATTGGAAACTCTAAAAGGGATGTAGTTTCGTAGAGATCGTGAAGGACAGTGAACTTAAATAACCCCTACCAGATACGACGAGTCTAGTTGGGAGTGCACACACTTGTGTACAAACATAATATATGTAACTTGCCTACGATATTGAAGGGAATGTAGTCTAAACTGATGGCAAAGCTCAGGATAACTGTCAGAGGAGTACTGTATTTTGGATTTGTAACATAGATATTTAATGAATTTTTTTGAACTCGTTCGATTTTGTCAATAAATGTACGTTGCCAGGGATTCCAGATAACGCTGCAATACTCCAACTCGCTTCTGACTAGAGATATATACAAGGATCGCAAAGCCTGTACATCGGTAAACATTGTGCAAACGCGCTTAATAAAACCACTCATCTTACAAGCTTTACAAACACAACGATTAATATGATCTTTAAAAGTCAAACTGTCGGTCAATGTGATACCGAGATCTATGACAGCGGTGACCTTAGGCAAAGACTGGCTTAAAATTGTGTAGTCGTAGGATATACGTTTCTTTTTGTTAGTGAATGACATTATGCAGCATTTCTCAACGTTATGTTTAAGGTGCCATATCTCACACCAAAGACATACACTGTCCAGATCCTTCTGCACCAACTGACAATCGGTCACCGACGTAATTTCTTTAAACAAAATCGGAACCATCAGCATACAATGACATTTCACATGAATCAACATGGTTAGTGAGATCGTTAATATACAAAATAAACAGAAGTGGTCCAATTTATGAACCTTGTGGTACACCAGACAACACTGGCTTCCAGTCTGATGTTTTGCCTTCGAGGACCACGCGTTATTTTCGGTTGACAAGGTAAGACTGCAACCACTCTATGCATTGCCCGGAATAGCCATATGATATAAGCTTGTGAATTAACAATGGGTGGGATACTGAATCAAAGACTTTACTGAAGTCAAAATTGTGATATATGCAATGGGCCGAATAGGCAACATTGGTACGATACTGTATGTATTGGTATCTGGGCCGAAGAGGAGTTTCGGTTCTGGGGCCCGGTTGGTGGGCTAATAAATTCGTTAAATGCCTTCTGTCACACGCTTCGTAATATGACACTAGACAGTCACATACACAACACAAATAAACAGAATCAAACAGTTTCTTGTTGTCAATAGATAAAAAAATGGCGTTCAGGTAACTAGTAGATTAGATACTGTATTTCTATACATCACAAATCCGTGTTGGCTGCCCGAAATTGTGTTACGCACATGCTTATACCATGAATCGTATACAACTTTCTCAAAAACTTTGCTAAATAGCAGTAAAAGAGAGATAGGTCTGTAGCTGCACACATTTCGTTTATCTCCCTTCTTGTACACAGGAACAACATTTGCTATTTTAAAACAAGTTGGACAAATTCCACAGTTTAAGGACATAATAAAAAGCATAGTTAGTGGACCTGCTAATTCGGCAGCATATTCCCTAAGGATTACACCTGATATATTGTCAGGACCGCATGCTTTGTTTACATCGGTGGTTCTTAGTACCCTGATGACATCATCAAAAGACACATTGATATTAGTCATTGAGTTGGATTGATAGGAGGGAATACTTGGATAAACAAGGCTATCTACTAATGTAAAAACAAATTCGAAGTGGTCAGAAAATAGTTCTGCTATGTCAGCTGGACTGTCTGGACTGTCTACCATTGAGTTAAGAAGTTTTAGATTAGTTTGTTTGCTTTTGGCAAAATTGAGTAGACGTTTGGTGTTTTGTTTGACGGACTTTTCAATTTCCGATATGTAGTCACAATACCTTTCTCTCTTAAGTTTCTTAAAAGTGGTTCGTAGTTCAGAACTTGGTAATCAGATAACGAATGCGAGCGCTTCCATGCTTTGTGTGCGGTGTCTTTCTCGTTCAAGGTTGCGATCTTATCGTTATCATACCATACTGGGTATTTACGTCCACGATTGCAGACACGAGGAACGCATTCGTTTATGTCATAAAATATATCAAAACTGTCGTCAATGTCAGTAGTCTCCGTGAGAAATGACCACGGGATACAATACAATAAGTGTCTTAGGTGATTAAAGTCCGCTTTGCAATAGTTATAAACAAAACGTTTAGCGGGTTCCTGCTTTGGTCGGTTGGCACATAACAGTTCACAATGTAGGGCGTCATGTGTGGATTTCACCGCCTTGTCTATTTTCTTAACATTACATTCTGCACCATGCACAAAGATACGATCTATAGTGTGTGCTCGTTGCACGTGTGATCCATGAATTGGAGCATAAGGCCTATTGAGTTGTTCGACGGTGTCCATTGAATGTCTGGACAATTGAAATCGCCCAGGAGTAACACACAATCGCAGTCAGGGTTCATAGCTCTAGTGACCAGTTCCAGCGATTTGTCGAGCTCTGACCAGGTGTCCACATCCGACCAGATCGGGAAGTAAACACACCTTAGGTAGAGGCTTTGTCCCGTCAAGCGCGTTTGAGTCCATACTATTTCCAGATCCAGCCTACGTTTGGAGATGTCTCTGTCTCTTCTGTATATGTTGTATGTATTTGGCAGTACCTCGTATACGTTGTCGAAAATATCTCCCCGCAGCCATGCATGTTTCGGTTATCGCTATGAAGTTGTAGTCATGATCGCTAAAGAAAATGTTAAAGTCTTGTAATTTGTCGACGATGCTAGTAGTGTTCTGGTAAAATAGTTTATGGGTTGGGCTAGGTCCGGGGTTGGGATTTACATCCCCACTCAGCATAAGCAGAATCGGCAGAAGAGCCATCAAGATGAAACCGGCCGTCACGCGTGTGTGACTCCGTCGACGCATGTCACCACCGTGATGGAGACCTGATGACTTGTACATTCTTCGGGGACACAACACGAACCGACCCGTGCTGATTCTATGTTGTATTGGGTCGATCGGCATCGGCACTCAGAGACGCCTAGTCAGGGCACAAGAGTGCAGCCACGCGTGACCTCGACACAGCAGTTCAGCTGGTGCAGGACAATAGCGAGTCCTCGGTGAGCGATATTGGCACCTTTTACAATAAAATCAATATATAAGTCTTTAAAACCATATAAAATCTGTATAAGACGTAATGCTGTAGACGCACTCACGTACCATTCGCGTATATTCGGGTATGAACTTCAATACAAACAAATGATGTGTGAAGAAGAGGGCGTGGGATTCATAGATTTATGGGGGTACTTTGTTGGAAGAGAAGATATGTACATGAGAGGTGGCCTCCATCTAAGTGGAAAGGGGGCAGCAGTATTTTCAGAGAATCTGCTAAGATCTGTTGACAGTGGGACAGGTTGCATCTATTTCAACTAAATTCGTAGGGGGGACTCGCAGAGAAGCCTGAAACTGGAGGCATAGATAAAGACAGCAAAAATAATTCAACAAAGAACAGTCTGGAAAACTGTTCTGAAGCTGGATATAAATGTGTTTGTTTAAATGCAAGGAGTATAGTAAACAAAAGAAATGAACTAAACATTATGGTAGAAGATACTGACACTTACATAATAGGTATAACCGAATCATGGGCCACCACTGATATATCAGATGCCGAATTGGGACTGACAGGATATGTAATGTTTAGGAAAGATAGAATAAGAAGAAGGGGAGGTGGAGTTATTTTATGTATTAAAGAATCTATCCAGGCTTATGAAATAAAATTAGACAGAGAAGCAGATTGCGAAGAAGCTGTTTGGTGTAACATAGTTACAGGAAACTCAACGTTAACGGTTGGATTAGTTTATCGAAGTCCAAGCATAAGCATAGAAGAGAATGAAAAAATACAAAACGTTATAAGGGAAGTGAGCAAATGGGACTGTGTTATTATGGGGGATTTCAACCATGGACATATAAAATGGAAATCTCTACAGAGTATGGGTAGTGAGGACCACAAGTTTTTAGTTTTAGTACAAGATAGTTTCCTTTCTCAACATGTGCTAGAACCAACCAGGGGAGAGAATGTGTTACACATAGTTAATAATAATTAGTTGACAATGTCAGGATATGTGAGCCACTGGGGAATAGTGAACACAACCATATACATTTTACCATCAAAGTAAAATCAGAAAGGAATAGTAAAAAGCAGTACTGGAGAAATTTCCACAAAGGAAAATATAAGGACATAAGGATATATTTAGCAAAGATAGACTGGAATAACACACTGAAGAATAAGACAGCAACAGAATGCTGGAATATCTTAAAGAGTGAAATTGCATGCATCAACGTCAAATTTGTTCCCTTAAAAACACGGGAAACGGTCCAAAAAGAAACACTTATCGAAAGAAGCCATTAGAAAAATTAAGTATAAACAAATGATGTGGAAGTCATATAGACGTACTGGAAATGACGAAGACTACAACATTTATAAAGAAGCACTAAACCAAGCTACAGCTGAAATTAGAAATTCAAAGAGAAGCTATGAACAGAAATTAGCTTGTAATATAAAACATGACAGCAAGAGTTTTTATGCGTATGTTCGAAGCAGACAGAAAGTTCAGGATAAGGTCGGTCCTCTAGAAGATAGTGCTGGAAATATAATATCAGCAGGATTCTTAATGGCAGAAGACCTGAATGAGTATTTTAGTTCAGTGTTTACCAGAGAAGACACTAGTTCACTGCCAGTACCAGAGGCTAAGTTCAAGGGGGCAGAATCAGACTACTTAAGACAGTTAATTGTAACCCCAGAAATGGTAGCTAAGAAAATTAGGGCTATGAAGGATAATAAATCACCTGGAGTGGGTGGTATTCCACCCAAACTACAATTGGAAATTGTAGAACAAATTAGCATACCGCTTGCAACAGTTTTCAACTTGTCATTAGAAGAGGGAGTGGTTCCTTTAGAATGGAAAGAAGCAAACATTATACCGTTATTCAAAAAAGGTTCGAGAAACAAGTCAAATAATTATAGACCAGTTAGTTTAACATCGGTGATTTGTAAATTATTAGAAAGCTAATTAAAGATCACATGGTGGATTTTCTTTTTAAACATAACTTGATAAACCCATCTCAACATGGGTTTCTAAAAGCGAGGTCATGTCATGTGCCACATCAGAGGTTACTGCTTAAACTAAAGGCCCATGGCATAGGAAATGGCATAATTAGCTGGATAGAAAAATGGCTGATTGACAGAAGACAACGGGTAGTTGTTGATGGGGAGACTTCAAACTGGAAATCAGTTTTGAGTGGGGTTCCACAGGGTTCAGCACTGGGATCTATATTATTCTTAATATATATAAACGATTTGGACGATGATATAGCTAGCAAAGTGTTGAAATTTGCAGATGATACAAAAGTGTTTAGAAGGATTAAAAATTGTGTTCAGTATCAAGCCAGGTAGGCAATGAATGTGTGAGACATCGCACATGGCAGGAGGATGACGGCAACAGCGATGTGTTCAGTATCAAGCCAGGTAGGCAATGAACGTTTGAGACATCGCACATGGCAGGAGGATGACGGCATCAGCGATGTGCTCAGTATCAAGCCAGGTAGGCAATGAACGTGTGAGACATCGCACATGGCAGGAGGATGACGGCATCAGCGATGTGTTCAGTATCAAGCCAGGTAGGCAATGAATGTGTGAGACATCGCACATGGCAGGAGGATGACGGCATCAGCGATGTGTTCAGTATCAAGCCAGGTAGGCAATGAATGTGTGAGACATCGCACATGGCAGGAGGATGACGGCATCAGCGATGTGTTCAGTATCAAGCCAGGTAGGCAATGAATGTGTGAGACAACGCACATGCCAGGAGGATGACGGCATCAGCGATGTGTTCAGTATAAAGCCAGGTAGGCAATGAATGTGTGAGACATCGCACATGGCAGGAGGACGGCTGCATCAGCGATGTGTTCAGTATCAAGCCAGGTAGGCAATGAATGTGTGAGACATCACACATGGCAGGAGGATGACGGCATCAGCGATGTGTTCAGTATCAAGCCAGGTAGGCAATGAATGTGTGAGACATCGCACATGGCAAGAGGATGACGGCATCAGCGATGTGTTCAGCATCAAGCCAGGTAGGCAATGAATGTGTGAGACATCACACATGGCAGGAGGATGACGGCATCAGCGATGTGTTCAGCATCAAGCCAGGTAGGCAATGAATGTGTGAGACATCACACATGGCAGGAGGATGACGGCATCAGCGATGTGTTCAGTATCAAGCCAGGTAGGCAATGAATGTGTGAGAAATCGCACATGGCAAGAGGATGACGGCATCAGCGATGTGTTCAGTATCAAGCCAGGTAGGCAATGAATGTGTGAGAAATCGCACATGGCAAGAGGATGACGGCATCAGCGATGTGTTCAGTATCAAGCCAGGTAGGCAATGAATGTGTGAGAAATCGCACATGGCAAGTGGATGACGGCATCAGCGATGTGTTCAGTATCAAGCCAGGTAGGCAATGAATGTGTGAGACATCGCACATGGCAAGAGGATGACGGCATCAGCGATGTGTTCAGTATCAAGCCAGGTAGGCAATGAATGTGTGAGAAATCGCACATGGCAAGTGGATGACGGCATCAGCGATGTGTTCAGTATCAAGCCAGGTAGGCAATGAATGTGTGAGACATCGCACATGGCAAGAGGATGACGGCATCAGCGATGTGTTCAGTATCAAGCTAGGTAGACAATGAATGTGTGAGACATCGCACATAGCAGGAGGATGACGGCATCAGCGATGTGTTCAGTATCAAGCCAGGTAGGCAATGAATGTGTGAGACATCACACATGGCAGGAGGATGACGGCATCAGCGATGTGTTCAGTATCAAGCCAGGTAGGCAATGAATGTGTGAGACATCGCACAAGGCAAGAGGATGACGGCATCAGCGATGTGTTCAGTATCAAGCCAGGTAGGCAATGAATGTGTGAGACATCGCACATGGCAGGAGGATGACGGCATCAGCGATGTGTTCAGTATCAAGCCAGGTAGGCAATGAATGTGTGAGACATCGCACATGGCAGGAGGATGACGGCATCAGCGATGTGTTCAGTATCAAGCCAGGTAGGCAATGAATGTGTGAGACATCGCACATGTCAAGAGGATGGCGGCATCAACGATGTGTTCAGTATCAAGCCAGGTAGGCAATGAATGTGTGAGACATCGCACATGTCAAGAGGATGGCGGCATCAGCGATGTGTTCAGTATCAAGCCAGGTAGGCAATGAATGTGTGAGACATCGCACATGGCAGGAGGATGGCGGCATCAGCGATGTGTTCATAATTCGTGTGGACCACAACGTATAAATATGTATGAATTTGGTCTAAGAAAAACAATCTCCCAAAGTGCCGCCCCCCCCCTCCAATAAGTGCCGCTGGGGCATTTGCCCCCATCGTCCCCCTCGTTATGCCAGTGAGAACAATCAAAGGAAACAGCGTAACGTAAATCACACGATTTCGGCGACAACTTACTCAAGAGTACAGACACAATTTTGTACTGCAGATGATTTATTTATACCATAAAATAATCTACACTCTGTATGAGATAAAGGAAACACACACGAGGCACTTTTATAATAAGTAGTTTAATAATTTGAACAGTGGTTATAGTCAGAGTGTTGCCGACGACATGCGAAAACGCACACTTGTGCCGCGTGCATGCGTTCGTAATTCTGCAAAATTTACAGTTAACTACATAAAACTATACATCGTTTTAATCCTCATGATGTCTTCTAGCCATTGGAGTCGGACATTTGTATGCACTTTACATAGGCCCCTATAACAACCACGAAAAAGGCCGGTGACAGCACTTTTTTAAAAGTGTCTCGTTTTCGCTGGCCTTGCCCATATATATATATACTATAATCTTCCATTTGTGCACATTTATATCTATATAAATGTAATTGTTTAAATAAATTACTATGTTGCTTGTACATTTTCAAAATCGAACATAATAGTATATCTCAATTTATGCTAAACCTAGCCCAAAGAAACTTGGCACACATATTACCTGTATAATATTCTCTGTGTATATTGAATAGCTGAATATTGTGTTTTGTTCTAATACATAAATATACGTATACACTGTGTACATAATACAGGTTGTATACTATATGTAAGTAGTATGATATTAAACTAGAAGCTGTACACTGCTACTACGTCTGATGCATTTAATTTAGTTGCATGTAGCAAGTGCCCTTTTAACCATTGCTCCCTGCAATTTACGTGCCCTTTTTACCAAAATGTCCTTTTGAAAACCTAGGCAAAACACTGTGTATGTGTGGGTGCGTGCATGCAAGTGTGCACGCGTTTATTTTAGAGCAACAGCAATAACAATGGTTCTCTTGCAATCAAAATAGTTTATTGCGCTTTTCAAACATTCCTGTCCAAGTATGGTTTTTCTGGTTAGCTTACACAATACCAAATATTTTAGAATGGGGAAGGTCAAATATATTAGATACTAGAGACTACTGCTGGAATACTTCTTTGCAACAAAGAACATTAACATCACTTTGTGGTTATCCAATCAATGTCAATTATCTAAGGGACCTCTCATCCAAACTCTCAAGTGTGCCATGCTAATCTCTTACAAAAGGAATAGCAATATCTGCATAAAACTGTCAACACTCTCAAGCCTTGTCCTACAGTCCACCAAAATCACATGAACTCCTGGAGTTTCCCAACAATGACGCCTTCATAAGCCAAATCTAGCGACAGCTTTCAGTCATCCGACTGACAGCTGTCAATCATTGAACTGCCAATGTATCACACAATGTTGCCAACTAACTGGAGAAGAAAGGGGGAGTTGTAAAACAAAACACAGAGATACCCATCAAATGACCCTAGCAAGAAGCGTGTTCCACTTCTACAGCTCGACAGCACCATTCATTCCCAATTACCACATGCGACACCTGTCAATCATCTGACACGTGTCAATCATCTGATATGTATCGGGTGCGATATATCTACAATTTCCAATGCAACCCTTTCGTGACGACGCTGTCTCCAAGTCCACTGTGAGTGTTCAAGCAGTCCCCTATAAATGTCTTCACGTTGCATCAGTTTTCTCAGCGACTCTTACATCACTATCAAAAACGTGCAAAGGATTAGCTGACAACAACTGTTTGATGATATACACTTCAAATTCTCTTGAAAAAGCTCCATGTATAGTCGTAGTACATTCAATAAACAAGTGACAGGGAACAACATGTCGTTACGATACATGCATGATTAGCAAAATAAAATAGGTATTTTACACTTTGATACATGATACATATACACATTGTCAATGTAGAAATATAGGACACATTTGTAACTGTACATGTCCAAAATTACCAATTTACAATCCAGCTTGCATAAAGACTACCAATATGATTTTTTTACTCGCAGAATTCACATGTAAATACGTCATCAAATCATGTACAAATTTAATAATAAACACACGCACAAACACGGAGAAATAAAATAACACTAGATACATACGTACACCAAAATGGGTGAGATTCACACCTCTGAATTAAAATGCAAACATAAAATGTATCACACTGGTTGAGATTCTGGTAGAAACCCTTACACGAAGACAATACTTGCACAGACACACTGTAATACCCGCTCTTCAAAATCTTAAAGCCAATTTGGTTAGGTCGTATATCATTCCACGAAGTGTACCCTTTTGACATGGCTCACCCCACTTTTCTGAAGTCTACCCAATCTGAAATAAACGTCACGGTTTTGTATACATGACAAGATGGCAAGAGAGCTTCACCTAGCGCATCTGGTCATATGACAAAAATTGCAGGACAGTCAACGAATCGGGATGCGTTGGCCAAGTGAAAAAATTCGGTAGACAACCATCAATGTTTCGTCGTAGTCGAGTGTCAACATTTCTACTTAACTGCACACAACCGATTACGTACACACATATAAATACAGATATTTTGTACAAATGAAAACACGTTCTGCCTTTAAGTGGGGTTGTTTCTAAGGGGGGCACACAATTGAGCTTTCATGTTGATTAGTTATTGGCATGTACAAATCTAACAGCACCTTTTTTGGGGCGGGGTAACAACCAACATGTAGACACCCCTCTAGTACAGACTGTAAAGCAAATTAATCTATGAGAGGTTTTTAATCCCGCTTCATAATTTATAATGCTCTTTTCTACATTAAGAAATGCCTGTTAGCCACTGCATTCACTCTAAATAATGTGTTGCTGCTCTCTAAAACTTCTACTTTTACAGGACAGCAACAAACTGCAGTATCACAGTCTGCGGAGAAAAAAAAAAATAAAAATAACTTAAATTCCTAGAAAGTTGACTAAATCAATAAAATATTCGCCACCGAATAAAACCTAGTGTAATGTACAACAAAACAAACCCGTCTAAAATAAATTAAACACATACAAGAGCCACCCACAATATAAATAAAATTAAAATTAAATAAATTGCTTTACTCTCGGGGACAAAATGCATGAAAATGAACCAACTTGTTTGAACAGCCGATATATCTCGTGTCATGAACGGCTGCTGCTTGTTCAGAAAACGCGCACTTTGAACTATTGCCGCATGCAGTCCCATAGAACATGGCGTTACATTTTTGAACCCACACAACTGCTTCAACAGCAGCCAGACCTATAAGGCATCATGAGACAAGGGCGAACACTGTAAAAAGCAAATGTGGGAAGACTTTAAATAAACTATTAAATGAACATGACGTTCTGGTCAGGGCTATAACAGTTGGTTGGGTTTCATTTCAGGGAACACTGCTAAATACCGACCAGGTATTCATTATCGATTATTTCTGTCCTAAAAGGCACATTCGCTTGAAACAGTTCGAGTTCAGACTGAATGACCCTTATAAATTGTGCTGTCTGCAGTGGAATATTACTGTATAAGTTCTGTCCCGTGCAAGCAATTTACGCTCATCAAAATGCGCTCATGCGGAACACCTAAGCTGGGCAGGAAGGACTGAAACACGTGGGCTAGATATCTAATTTGTTCTAGTCATCTAAATGAATCAGAGAAATCACCAGGAATATAAACAACTATATGAAATCATCAAATCTTATCAAAATACCTCAGTCACCTGAAAATCAACCATATACAGATGATAACAACGTAATTCGAGGGAGACATTCCATTTGATGGAAAAACAGCAAAGCAAAACAAACTATCGCCCTGTGAGAATTTACTACAGCAGCAGAGTTAACGTTTCTCAGCACCCAATGAGACAGTGCAACTGAACGGTATCCATTGATACGGTATCCATAGCAATGGTTTCCAATGCATTGATCTGGTTGCCCAGTGAATCTGCGTGAACATCAAAAAAGCAGAGAGCGAACCAGCATTTGTATGCACCGCAGTTGCTATGGTAACCATTGCCGTTACTACGGTAACTATCATCTGTCTTGCGGGGCCGTCGGTTTCGCTGTTGAAGGCACGGAAGTAACACAGCGTTACAGGCATTGGCAGTAACGACAACAGTCTATTCACCGAGAATACAGAAACATTTGTGGCCTCCGTCAAACGACGTGTCATCATCAAGTTCTGACACGCTAACACTGACGGTCAGTCGAATTTATAAACATGTACATGGTGTCGATGTCATTCGTATCAACACATTGTGTGGAGTGACTCAGACATAATCCCGTGGCAATGGAGTGACCGTAGAATACCATCACGTGCGATTCTGCCACCCTTGCTTGATTCTGACATAACTCACGAGTCGACGCGCAGGCCGTCAAACCGAATGACCGTGACCTGCCGCCGTGTGTTGGCACCAAATGTGTCGCGTTCGCACACACAGCTGAATGGAACTTCTACAACGTCGTTACATACACCATCTCATCGGCATCCGAATAGTCGTTGGTATAGCCCTGCTTCGACTTTATATCATCGTTGCGTGAATACTGGTTGTAGTCCCTCAGTTCGTCGGCTGTGTACCCACCCAGGTGCTCGCAGTAGGGCTGGCGGCCAGGGTTCGTTGTGTTACCGAGGCTGCCGTGCCTCAGAGCGTGAGCTGCCTTGTCCATCTCAGCGTCTGTGAGGTCGTGGGCCTCAGCTACCTCCCGCTGCAAGTAGCGGGCGTCTACGTAGCAGTCCAGGCCTTGGGCTTCCAACACCTGCGAGATAACGCATACACACATTCAGTACAAATACTTTTGTTTCAGGTAAAACCTGTATACCTAAACATTAAAACATAATTGTCTGTTAATTATGTTTTAACTTGCCTGTTATGTGTTAGTCCAAAGTTAACAAAGCCAGACTAATTTAAATCACTTGATATAACACCATCTATGAATAAACAAAACAACTAACTCTATCTTTGTTGAAACTTACTCTGCTAACTTCAGTCACTATTTTCAAATGCAAAGATAAACCACGAAGATTTGACCCAAAATGTATTCCAACTGTCTGACCATCCACTAAAATATTTTCCTGATCGTTAAAAATTGTAAAAGCAGAAATAAAATCTTAGCTCTAACCAGAAAGCTCCGAAAGAAGTTTGAACGAAACTTAGCATCCCAGGCCAAAGAAACCCCAGTCTTTCGCAAATATTATAAATCAAAAACTACAATTAAACAAGGAACTGGGGAACTGAACATAAACCACACCAACCCAAAATCTCAAACAACAAAACAGATGGAGAAAAAGCAAATATTCTTGCTGACTACTTCTCCGGTGTATTCACCAAAGAACAGTCAGGGCCTATACCAACCACACCTAAAGTAAACAATAAACATGCGATGCAATTTTATCCCGATTTCCAGTGGTTGTAGAAACCTTGCAGGAGAGTTGGTGAGCTGCAATCTCGCATGTAGCACAGTTAAAGGTTGTTTAATAAAATGTGCACACATTCTCTGTTCTCATTTTGCCCCTACCACCCTCCCCCAGAATGGAAAGAAGAAAGAGATGAACTATGATCAAACTTAATTTGTTCACAAGGTACATATACATAGCATGTATTTTTATTTAAAAACAGTAGCAATTAATGACATAATACTAATTGAACTGCAGAGAAGTAATAGCTGCAACATGTATAATAAAACATCTGAATAATATTCCTTATAATTTTGGGTAAATATGCTTTAACTTTTCGAGTATACCTAAGTTATTTTATATATTATTTTATACCAAAGTTATTTTAATCCTAATCCTACCTTTATATTGCATTGATAATTATGTCTATTGCTGTTTTAAAGTTTCTCAGGTTCTGCTAGTGCAGTAGGGATTCCCATTATACATTATAGTTACAGCCCACATGGAAGCATTCTGTTTGACACTGAGACAATGGCAGGCAGTGAGCCTAGGCCAGTCAAATTCACAGGGTTTCAGCATAATCTCTCCACTCAGCCACCCCAGGGCAGTCTACTATCCAGTTATACATAGAGATCAGTGGCAGTTATAAATAGAGATTAGTGCAGGAGGCTTACAGCAGTAGGGAAATAGTAGGAAAATTTAGCATTTGGGGGGCCCTGAGGTGCCCTTAAAATGATTCAATCAAACACAGATTTCTTGTGTATAGTGTCACTACTAAGAAATGTCTACGCAAAATCAGAGAAAAAGTTACTGAAGAGTGTTTGAAAAAATAGGCAAAATGTGAAAATTTACCAGTTTCGGGGCCCTTAGAATAATTCACTCAAATACAGATTACTCGTGCATAGTGGCAGTACCCTAAGATACGTCTATGCAAAATTAGACAAAAAGTTGCTGAACGGTTTCTGAGATATGGTAGCTAACGGCAGATGGCAGACGGCGGACGGAGGAAGGCGGACGCAGAGTGATGGCATATGTCCGTTGTACTTTCGGCCCAACGTTCTACAAATCTGCACCAAATCTCCTTAAATGGGAGGATGTGGCATTACGATCTAGTAACAGAGGACGCTCCCTCAAACTATTCAACCAAAGAGCAAAACTAAACACAAGAAAAAATGCATTCCAGCTTAGAGTGGCTGAACCGTGGAACAGTTTACCTGAATCGGTAATAGAAGCTAAATCAATAAATTCATTTATAAAACTGCCTTGATAAATTCTGGTCAACCCAGGAGATACTATACGACTATAAAGCCCCATTAACATTAAACACTGGAACCGGAAACCATAAACTTTTAATATTAGATCCCGAAGAAGAAGATCTGATCATTGAGGATCCGAGAGGATCCTGCGATCGGAACAGTCCTAAGATATCCTAAGGTAAGGTAAAACATTATTTCCCTGATCAGTACCTATTCATGAACATGAATTGATTAATCTTTTATGATTTATTTTAGCCATTATTTACTTTATCCTGCTATATTAAACTACTACACAGAGTCATCTACTGTACTTAGCACCGGTATCTGAATTGTATTTGTTAAACTTCACTATGTGTATCTTCATATCTGAATAAAGTGATGTTTCTTCTCACACAACTAAGGTTGGTGCCTATTTTTGTTACATTTTCTTCACGATTCACACATGATAGAAAGAAAGACGATACCTTTCCAAATAGATTTTCCGCACTTCCTCTAACATGGTGTGAAGTGGCATTTAGCCGCCCCTGGCGAGGTGTTCTCCCCGGCGTGTACACACAGTCGTCATAGTCCTCTTCCTCAAGGGGGTAGCGGTCCAACGTTGCGTGTGGGGCATTCTCGTCACTGCAGTTCGAGTAGCGATGTGATGTCATCGTCAATGGTCGAGCTATAAGTTGACATGGGACAGTTGACAATTACTTTACAAATGTAATCGATTATGATTAGTATTAATATTCATGAGTATGATTATGAGTACTTAGAACATTAATGTTTACAATCAAATATGATTATGGTCCAAGTATGCGAATGAACACAAAATGTGGTGAGTGGACCTCGGCAACTGTTAGTTACCATGTCTCAAAGTTAGCATACCACTACACAGACTAGCTTACTATAAATTCAAACCTCTGGAGCAACAAAGCATAGGCAACATTTACCATCCCTACAGTACATAGTTGGGATACCAGTACTATACGTATACAGAGGTGACCCCTGGTGAATAACTGACCATTCAATTTGTCCACTGAAAAAACAAATTACTATCATTGTATTTTTTAAATACATTGCCAATTGGAAGATCATAAGCCATTGATCCGTGGAAGTGATTGAAGAGAAAAAGAGGTGAGTGGACCTTGAGACCTTGGAAGAGATACACTTACATTGACTCCAATAGGAAGATCATAAACCAATGGTCCACGGAAGTGATCGAAGAGAAAAAGAGATGAGTGGACCTTGGAAGAGATACACTTACATTGACTCCAATTGGAAGATCATAAACCAATGGTCCACGGAAGTGATTGAAGAGAAAAAGAGGTGAGTGGACCTTGGAAGAGATACACTTACATTGACTCCAATTGGAAGATCATAAACCAATGGTCCACGGAAGTGATTGAAGAGAAAAAGAGGTGAGTGGACCTTGAGACCTTGGAAGAGATACACTTACAGTGACTCCAATTGGAAGATCATAAACTAATGGTCCACGGAAGTGACTGAAGAGAAAAAGAGGTGAGTGCACTTTGAGACCTTGGAAGAGATATACTTACATTGACTCCAGTTGGAAGATCATAAACCAATGGTCCACGGAAGTGATTGAAGAGAAAAAGAGGTGAGTGGACCTTGGAAGAGATACACTTACATTGACTCCAATTGGAAGATCATAAACCAATGGTCCACGGAAGTGATCGAAGAGAAAAAGAGGTGAGTGGACCTTGGAAGAGATACACTTACATTGACTCCAATTGGAAGATCATAAACCAATGGTCCACGGAAGTGATTGAAGAGAAAAAGAGGTGAGTGGACCTTGGAAGAGATACACTTACATTGACTCCAATTGGAAGATCATAAACCAATGGTCCATGGAAGTGATTGAAGAGAAAAAGAGGTGAGTGGACCTTGAGACCTTGGAAGAGATACACTTATAGTGACTCCAATTGGAAGATCATAAACTAATGGTCCACGGAAGTGACTGAAGAGAAAAAGAGGTGAGTGCACTTTGAGACCTTGAAAGAGATATACTTACATTGACTCTAGTTGGAAGATCATAAACCAATGGTCCACGGAAGTGATTGAAGAGAAAAAGAGGTGAGTGGACCTTGGAAGAGATACACTTACATTGACTCCAATTGGAAGATCATAAACCAATGGTCCACGGAAGTGATTGAAGAGAAAAAGAGGTGAGTGGACCTTGGAAGAGATACACTTACATTGACTCCAATTGGAAGATCATAAACCAATGGTCCACGGAAGTGATTGAAGAGAAAAAGAGGTGAGTGGACCTTGGAAGAGATACACTTACAGTGACTCCAATTGGAAGATCATAAACTAATGGTCCACGGAAGTGACTGAAGAGAAAAAGAGGTGAGTGGGCCTTGAGACGTTGGAAGAGATATACTTACAGTGATTCCAAGTTAGGATACTAATATTTAGATTACAAACATTTGTCAGTATATTATTATTAACAGTAGTCTATACACCTGACACAATCTCTTAAATATCATAGCAAAGGTCATGACCCTTGAGCAAAGGTGTGCACCGTACCTGGAGTGTGATATGATGACCGCACCCTATTAGGAGAGCTAGGGGGAGTTCTCAAAACCCGGGGATGATCGATAGACCTATGGCCACCATCTGGAGCCATGCCAGCTATTGCCATCGCCTGTAAAAAAGGACACAGTCAGTGAATCCATCATTCTGTGGTCAGACTATCTCATGAATCTTATGACCCATATATATGTCAAACATGATATGACAAGAGAGGGGTCAGAAAGGGGTGTTCATTTTGGTTTAGTGAAATATAAATTTATGACAAAAGTAGGTGTATGTAGCACAGCTAAGGAGATACTATAATATAACGCTATTCACACTTTAATTACTCGATCCGATGATCATTTGAAGTTAGTTTGGTTGATGATTTTAACAAAACTAGGTACTCTTTAAACCAAGTGTGCATTGATCATAAAACTATTATGGTCAAATTTGAACAATTTAAAGGTTTGCTTATATAATGTACGGATTAAAAACACATTTTGCACAACAAGTGTTTTTTGCCAAACATTAACACAGCGTTACCAAATATAACAGCATGGGGAAATAAAAAATTTCACAAAGGCCACCATTTCCTATTATGTAACTGTGCTGGAATTACAAAATGCTACAAACACGGTTGCCCTATCACAGATACTCGTTGGTCAAAAAAACATCAGCTAGTTTGATATTCTAACGCTGTTATGAGATGTCTTTAACTGCAATTGAATTAAGTGCTTATTGCATTACATTAAGAACTGATTACATTACACTACATCAAGAACTGATTACGTTACACTACATTAAGAACTGATTACATTACACTACATCAAGAACTGATTGCATTACACTACATCAAGAACTGATTACGTTACACTACATCAAGAACTGATTACGTTACACTACATCAAGAACTGATTACGTTACACTACATCAAGAACTGATTGCGTTACACTACATCAAGAACTGATTGCATTACACTACATCAAGAACTGATTACATTACACTACATTAAGAACTGATTACATTACACTACATCAAGAACTGATTACATTACACTACATTAAGAACTGATTACATTACACTACATTAAGAACTGATTACATTACACTACATTAAGAACTGATTGCATTACACTACATCAAGAACTGATTACATTACACTACATCAAGAACTGATTACATTACACTACATTAAGAACTTATTACATTACATTAAGAACTTATTACATTACACTACATCAATAACTGATTACATTACACTACATTAAGAACTTATTACATTACATTAAGAACTGATTACATTACATTAAGAACTGATTACATTACACTACATCAAGAACTGATTACATTACACTACATCAAGAACTGATTACATTATACTACATCAAGAACTGATTGCATTACACTACATCAATAACTGATTACATTACACTACATTAAGAACTGATTACATTACATTACATTAAGAACTGATTACATTACACTACATTAAGAACTTATTACATTACACTACATTAAGAACTTATTACATTACACTACATTAAGAACTTATTACATTACACTACATTAAGAACTTATTACATTACACTACATTAAGAACTTATTACATTACACTACATTAAGAACTTATTACATTACACTACATTAAGAACTTATTACATTACACTACATTAACTACTTATTACATTTAACTTGTTGGTGACTCTATCATTTGTAGTGACATGAAATCTCCGGTTGGAGCCTTGCATTTTACAGTGAAGTGGTGTAGCTGATATGTGAAATCCTTCATGTTCTTTAGCAATGTAGAAATGCAACGATCTCATTACAAGATGAATAGACCACCATGCTGTCTCTTTTCGAAACAGTAACTATGATACTCTTTCTTTGAGAAGTATTTAGTTCACAAAAAATACACAACCGACTTTCATTTGTACAATATCATGTTAATTAACAATGTACAGACATGCAAAAGAAAGCAAACTGTGTGTGGAAAAACTCTGACTGATCAGCTGATGATGATATTATCACGTCTAACTGTTGCCAACTATTCTAGCTACTACCGACAGAGTGTGTATTTAAACTGATATTACAATGATTAAACCTAGAAATGCCTTTAGAAAGAAGAGGGTTGTGCAAGGTGGAAGGAACTATTTGGAAGTCACTGGTTGATGGAGAATGGGAATGAAATGGGGAGAACGAACTTTTTCAACCTTTACTATTCCCACTAAGAGCAACTTTTTTGTTTCACACTTTTTCACAATGTTTTTGTTTAAGAATTTGTTTATCATGTTTCTGCATTTCACAACTTCCTGTGGTTCACTAATAATATTATTTGATCAATTTTGTGATTCAGAGTTTTTTACTGAGTGGGTGTTTAACAAGATTTTACAAATTTACCGCATGGAGCAAAAAAAAAACCAGACAGCAATGGAAGAAGTCTACATGATTTATCTATCATCCTTTTCAGTTTTAAACATATTCACACTGCAAGCATGCCAACTGTTGCATCTGTAGTAGAGCAACAGGAACATTAAACCTGGTCTATGAAATCGCTAACAATATGATACAGTATATTAGTATCTGAAGTCAATTGGATGCATACATTGGAGTTAGTACAGGAGACAGAGCAAATTTAAGTTCACTGAACTCAGACATGCCAGAAACCTTGCAAAGATGTTAATATACATATCACGCACACATTGCACTAGATTCCTGTAAACAGTTGTAAATATACATGCAAACTGGAAGCATTTTTCTTCCTTGGAGCAATTCCACAAATTAGCACAGAAATAACTGTTACAGTGGCTACAGTAAGGAAGTGTTCACCCAATGTTGAGACAACACATAAGCGGAAAGTCATGCCCATATATGGTCAGGTCACGTGACCGCTCACCCTTACCAGCTTGGACTTTTTCGGGTGTTTCTTAGCGTTTCCCTGCAACGTGGCATTTACCGACACATTCATTAACAAGTTCATAGATCTCCAAACAGTTTGTGTTTTAATTTAAAAATTTCTCCTCACCTGGTTTCACCTATTGTGAATCCGGTTCTTTGATGTCCAAATATGTAGTGTGTGAATAAAAGTATTAACCTAACATGGTTCAATAAAAATGTGTGTTCATTTTTAAATGGTCAAAAGAACCAACTCAGGTCGTTACATCTGGTAATTTGTCAAAGCCAATTGCCAGACCAGACCGACAATTCATGTTCACCCTATACTACTGAACTTGTTGGTAAAGTGGTTTTCACGAGGCCAAGGATCATCAACAACATTAATAATCATATCATACGTTCACACAGATTCCAATTTTTTTAATCACTTGAATGGATGCTTGGTCCAACATTAACTAAATTAATAGTTTGTCTATTGATTTCACCAAAACTACATAATAAAGTTTCACAAACAAGCCAGCACGTTGTAGTGGCTACTAGTTGTATATACTACAACACAAGGTTGTATATACTACAACACAAGGCTGTTCACGTTTGCCAGTTACCTGACCTAATAAACAGTGTAATTTTTCTAAAGAACAGTGTAGCTCGATCAATGATTTTAGCAAAGGTACTCTTTTATTAAACTGACCATATAGTACTTAACTTTTCAACACAATTTCAAAAACCAGCAAACTTGATTCGCAATGGGCTAAATTGATTGAGGTGGGGGTTTATAATGCCAAACAAACATTATGAACATCTGTGTGCAATGGTTACTAATTTGCTTTCTTGGGTAATTATTTGCACCATACTTGTCTGCTTTGTAGCTCCTTTTTCACAATTTGCAATTCACAATAGCCATAATAGCCCAAAAGTAGTTAACATTACATCAGCAGCATAGTTATTGGTTTGAGTCACAAAGATTTTCATAACAAATCTCTATTACTGATAAACTGACATAAGATTAATGCACACACAATGTGTTCATGAATGCATGTCCATTATGATCAAGTGTTCATGAGCAATTGTCACAAGGTCCATTATGACCCAGTGTTCAAGACCAGATGACCATTATGACCAGCTGTTCATGAGCAGATATCCATAGTGACCACGTGTCCATTATTACCAGGTGTCCACTTTGACCAGGGGACTGTTTCACTGACATACTGAGCCCATCAGGAAAATGCATCTTTAAGCAGAACCCGTTATTAAATGGTGGCAGATTTTTAACAACATAAGCTGCCACCGTATTACTGAAGATACTATTTGCACAATACACCAGCAAATGTTCCAGTGGCACACATCTTGGAGTTGACAGTGTTCAGTGTACAGGATCACTGCAAAGGAGTGAAATACATTTTAAAGACCAAAGTCAGGCTTACGAATTCAGCGAAACTGTAACCAGGTGTCAATTATGACCAGGTGGCCTTTATAGACAGGTGTTCATTATGACCAGGTGTCCATTATGGCCTAGTATACCTTACAATAAGCAGAACCAGACGGCACATTGAACCACACCAACCTGAGCCTGGGCTAACTTCAGCGGTGCTGCGATTCTTTTCATCAGTGGATTCTCATCACTGTTTTGTTTCCCTATGCACGCCAGTTTAAACGATGGACCCCGCCGGTTGAATTTTCGCGGGGGCGGGGGTGTCGGGGGCGTCATCTCATTGTCAACATCACTGTCTTCCTGTGGCAAACTGAAACACAACATTGAACAACTGAAACAAAACTCAGCGATCACCTAACCTTAAGACGTAAGCTAAAGGACATTTAATTTTTGCAGTATTTTTTGCCACTTTGATTCTGCCAGATTTATGAAGGACAGGCATGTCTAAACATGGTAAATATGCTTATTAAGCGCACTTTATTCATTACATTTATTATTGTATCATGTATGACTTCTGAATGTGATTACCATAGATCCTGTATTCGCATAATTAAAGCCGCCCCCGACTTTTGACCTAAACCCTGACTTTCCTCTGCACAGTTTGTTACAGGCAAAAACCTTATTTTAAAGCCGTACCTAGACTTTGAGCCACGAACATTTTAGCCCTGTATGTTACATAGTTCTGTAGCGCAAAAAATAAATAAAAAATTAGTGGGTTCCATAAAAAGTTTGCTATTAATTATCATAAATGAATGAATAAGGTATCATTTTATTGGTAAAACACTTAATTGTAATGCATTGATAATAACTACATCACATTTTATATTATCGTTGGAATATCACTATTTGTGACTGTTGTCAAAATGGAACACACGTTATTAAACAAATTTCACCATGCTACCAGAAAATAACTGGGTGGCTGAATGTCCATACACCCAGTGAACGAAATGTAGCCATGCATTTAAGTTATATGGTAAAGCAAGAATTATTCAAATATGTTGAGAAGTTTTATTTTTATGCCATTTTATGTAGAATTATGTGCAACGTTGATGTTTTAAAGGGAATAAAAACACCTAGTGCTTGAATTCATATTATATTACATCCTGCTATCTATTTCCATGTCCACCAAGCCAACAAAAATAGCCGAGATGTGATGTCATGCGATGTCAGGATTGAACCGGCGTCGCCCGATTGTAAAATGAATGACAAGAAACCAACGCGTCTACCAACTGAGCTAGCAGGACCGACAGAAATTCACTGACCGATTTAAGTTGTTATGATAAATTATACAACTCCTCCTTCATATATCGATATTCTAGTGATATTATGAGATTATACACGTTACTTTCTGTAGCTAGATAAATATATGTTTGCTATATACATATATTGGTGTAGATTATCTCCCGTTTGTTGCATTTGATATAATTATTCTGAAAACGAGCCCAAGCTCGGCGAAACCTAGTCAACTTGTAGGCCCATTCGCATTCATTGTTTTGAATAAAATTGGATTCATGTGGAACCGTAAGATAACTGCTTGTTCGTCTATGACGACTAGTGTTTGTATTACATCGGAATATTGCACAATAACTCATTTTGACGATCGTTTCGACCCGAAAGCTATCCTTGTAAACATGCTCTGAATGCATGGAAAGGGTCAGCCTGATGCGAGTGTGGGTCATATGTGACATCATGATACCATGTGATCGCCTAGCTCATTAAATTTGTATTTTCTGTGAGAATCGCTACACAAACGGGTTTTAAATCGAATTTATACTACAAATGTATTTTTCTGTATTCGTGTAATGTTCTCGAATTTTACATACAATGTAAAACTTTGTGTTCACATGGATAACGGATTTTAGCTAAAGGTTTGTTTTTATTTCCTTTAAATGCATTTAAAGGGGCCCTGTATAGATTGCGCTATTCCACAGCAGAAGTAATTTGTCGGCAACTCTTGGCATCTGCGGCTATTCATAAAACAGTCTGGTGCAGGCAATATGTTTGCCGTTTAGTTCTTGGTAACAAAAAACAAGCGTTCGCTGCATCTAGTGATTGTGTTGTTGATAAGAATTAATTTATTTAATGTTGTTAGTTTGCAACAATATATGTCATAAATAAATACTTATCAACAACACAATCACTAGATTCAGCGCACGCTTGTCTTATGTCTCCGAAAACTAACGTCGGTGCTATCCAAATTGGGCCACTTTAAAAGACTACCCGGCCTGTAGCTGGTTCAGTGCAGTTGGTATTGTTCTTGGAACTCGGCTTAAAACATCAACACCTGATACCATGAGCAAGTGTCTGAACAAAGCAGACAGTTGTTACGGTTGATGTCTGCTAGTGTGGGACAGTTGCCAAGAACGGCTGATGCCATCATGATTAAAGATGTTTGTGCGCAGCCACGGACCGCGATGCCGACGGCCCAGACACGGATACGCGGGATGACGCCGCCATGCCGTTCCAGGCAGCGTTCTTTGATAGCAACAATGAAAGTGACTTTGGAGGATTTTAGTTGTGAAATGGATGATGCCATCATAACTGAAGATGTTTGCTCAGTGCGCTGCACGGATACATGGAATGACACCACCGGAATGGCATGGCATTCTTCAACGGTGACAATGAAAGTGACTTCGATGGTGATGGATTTTAATGTTTTCATATGTTTTGATCTTTGTTTCTGAACACTTTATGAACACAGGTTTTTAAGTTATGTAATGAATTTTTTGCACGAGTAGCAGTTGTAATACAATGGTTTATTGATACATCCGACTTTGTTTTTTTGGTTATTCATTTATTATAAACGTTACTACCGACACCCCAGCGAGCCAATTTTCATGATATCTTTGGCAAATTACTATATTTAAAGCCGCAACCCAACTTTGCCATCATCGTCATCATTTCGTCTACACAATGCTGTAATTATAGCCGCGACTACAAATACAGGATTTACGTTATTTGGTGAGCGCGTGGCACTCACATTTCAGCTGCAATAATATAAAAGTATGTAAAATTCCTGTGTACAACCAGTGAAATAGTTTTCCGTGTCATTCTCTTTACGATGACATAGAAAAAATGTAATTCATTGGTTACAACTTCAGGTACAGCCTTTTGACAAGATCCCCATCCCGCTACCCCACCCGAAAAAAGTCTGTGAACCACCCTAATTTGAATATTGTGCCGATGAAATGTTCATACTGTACATAAAACATTAAAATAGTAAACACAGGCCTAAATACAAGTTCCCGGAATTACTCTTTGAAGATGGGCACAACTGGCCTGGTTCCCACAAGCAAGATCACTGGCGGGGTGAAATACAATTGATTCGGTGAACTTCCTGCTAATAATTAATACTTGAGGGACGATCACAGGTAATGGAACAGACAATTTATGTAAAAATTACAATGCAGAAAATATGTACTCGCAGTAGACGAAAGGTTAACAGAACACACAAGGTCGCTTTAGATACCAAAAACGTCATAGAAATTACATTGGAGAAGATACGTACTCTCTGTAGATGAAGGGTCCCTTGCGCAGTGTCCTCTCCCCTGCGGGCTGTGGACTGCCCGGATCGTCCAGCGACTCGCTGTGTCCATTACGCAGAGGCCTCATGGGAATGCTCTCAAGCGAGTCGTGTCGGTCACTGCTCGTGTAGCTTATTGCGTCTATGGCGACATCGCCTTTGTCGTAGTGCGGTGACATGTTACTGTGGCACAAACGTTGGGGTTAGGATCGCGACAAGCTCGTGACAGAGTGGCAACAATGTTACACCTCGGGTGTGACGGATATGGATCAGTGACAGCGTTAGTTTTCGGGGATGCGCAGAAGCGTTGAGTCGAGAGGGTAGGGAAATTTCATTCCGTAGTATCACTATTCTCCCACCCCCCATTCAATGCAGGGTCTTAGGGAAAACCCCCTCTGAATAAAATCTCACTCTTGAAGACTTTATGTTGTGTGACACCTGGTTTATTTTCAATAAAAATTAAATGTCATATTAACATTGCGTGCAGAAGCTCCAGGTGGCAAAAAGATTTTCGAAAAGGTTTCTGATTAAAAATAAATTACCCCAATTTCAGGTGGTGAAAAACTATACATGGAAACAAAAACGTACAACGCTGAACTCCACAATGAATTCTAAAACAAATCCATAATCTCCACATTACATATGGCTTTATGTGCAGCACCTGCTCCTCTCCCATGCAGACAACACGGGCATATAAAAGAATAGAGAGACAGACAGACAACGCAGAAATAGGTTCAGTGGTGGCTGAGAGTTTGGCATGGTAGGATTAACTTCGCTGTTGGAGGAAAGGGAGCGTGTTAAGGTGTCAAAGGTTAGAAAGAAGGCAGAAGGAATGAGGATGAATGCAAGAGGAAGTATTAGGATGAGGAATGAGGGAGACAATCCATAGATCCTTGTGTCAGTAGCTGGAAGAGACAGACAGACACATGTTACTACTGGGGACAAGTAACCAGCAATAACTAACTAGTAACTACTGTCAACTTTCCACATAACATCACAAAATTTGCTGGTTTTGTCAAACTGTTTATGTACGTTTATGTAGGTTCTACCACCAAAATAATATAGTACTGATGAATTTCAAGAAACCTCAAAATCTGCGGGGCTTTTTAGGAAAATAACAAATGTTGTGAAATTATAGGATGTTTGGGAAAATGTATGACTTTCTGAAAAAATAGGAATTATTTTGATGTCATTTAAAAAAATTGACAATGCAGGAAATTTTGTAATAAGACTATACTTCCCCAGGATGTTTTGACAATACAATTGCAACTAAAATATATATATGGAAATACATGAAAATAAATTTTTTGTAATGTTGGAATTACAATACGGGACAATGTATACCAAAATTAAAAGATAAGAAATACATGGAATTAAAGGACTGTACTTACCCCGGTCGGTATGAGTCATTCGCGGATGACGTCACTGACAGCGGCTGGTGGTAGGGGGAGTTGGGTAGGTGTCCGTCGTCGAGGTGCTGCGGGTTGTCACGGTATGAGTTGGCACGGGGCTGAGTTGGTGCAGTGAGTGAACCCTGCGGCGAGAGATTGGCATGCGCTGGTTCGATCGACATCGGTGACCGAGACTCAGAGTTGGCCCGCAGCAAACTTGTGCGATTTGGCAGAGTTTCTCCCGGCGAACTGGTCGCTTGGCTCAAACGACGCGGCTGTAGTGCTGACAGCACAGTCCCGAAGAGACTGTGATTCCTCTGTTGGAAGGAGGAATTTATATTATATATAATAAATATATCTTAATTCCATTCAGAAGAACTAATTGCAGCTGCAGTTTCCCAATTAATGCTTTTTAAGATCAACTTTTTTAAGCATCAGTTACCAATCAATTATTTGTTAACTTTCATACAAAACTAACATGTACATTTTATTTTTTGTATTATGCTTAACTGTTATTTTGTTATGTCATAGAATGCTTACATCATTCCCATAATAGTTGTTAATCTTGTAAATGTTCTACTTTTATGAGTTTTTGACAAAAATTTTGCAATTGCGAATTTCATGTTTTGGTCAATTTGTCACAAAATCCCCCCCCCCCCCAGCAATGCATGAGATACTTTATTTTCTTCTGAATATAAAATTACTTTCAAAATGATCAAAACTGGTTTTTAGATTCTGAGATCTCTCATATTCAGTGTTAAATTGAAGCATGTACAGTTTTGAAAGTTCTAATCACATGACCCAATTGTCATCATTAGGAGGGTCACTCAACACAATTTTGACAGATTTCACTGACAATTACTCTCACTGATGTTGTCAACTGGCCTAAAATAAAGACTGTTATAGGTTTCACAATCTTTTGTGGCGGCACCATGGTAGTGTACCACCTTTGACAGTGATATCACCAAAGTTGTGTATTTTATCGCAATTTGTGTATTTTACATGATCGAATATGTTTTATGTACACTGTAACATGTATGTGTTATGTTAAAAACGATTAGGGAATTACAAAATACAGTCAATAACAGGAATGTCGGCAAACGGCGCCGCTGCGCTCACGAGACCGGTGAGAATATGTTGGCGTATCATTGCTATTCAGGCCGACTTTCAAATTGCATTTATGATATACGGATACACATGGGAAATCGCATTTATTATATAATATTTACTTACTCTACTTTGGAAATAATGTACATATATGTTATATGTCAAATGAAAACAATGATAACATAATATCATATAAGTAGTGTCGATGGTGGAATGCGGCGGGCCGAGAACGACGACAATAACTTTGATAAGAACGTATGTTGGTTCTTCCTTTCCTTTTGCTATATGACCAAATAATTTTGAAATGTAAACTACTATATTTTAAAACGAATATCAAAATTTACAAAATTACAAAGAAACAGTGTTTGTGTTAAATATGCAATTACAGATCTATAGGTTTAATTTAATATTATTTTATAAATAAAACAATTATACTTATACAATTTAAGCTATATTTATTACAGAACGTAATCCTCTAACTAATGTACATTAGAAATATCCCGTTATTTCTTCATGTAATTACTTTATTACGTTGTAATGGTTGTTCTGGTTTCAGGTCCAGAACAGTTTTAGTTTTGACAATTTTCCCTGACTCAAGGTGATCAGGGAAAAGAAACCCATTCACAAAAAGTCAGATCAAAACCAAACAACAGGACATAGCTCAAAGAAACTTACTAATTTTAATGTCCACTTATAACATTTATTTTCCAGGTGTTCATATTTTTATTTGCGCGAGTTATATTTTTTTCAGTTTTGTGCTCGTCTCCTGCCAGGTGCTAACAACACATTTCTTCATTTTTAAAACATGATATATTGAAAACTATCATTCACATCCATCTCATATTTTGCATACTAATCGTATGTGTTGCAGGTGTAATATTATGAGATTCACGATATTAATTAAAAGGTTGTATAAGGTCAAAACTGACATTTTTATAACAAAATGCTTGCCCAATCCTAGTTCATGTGTCTAAGAGATCTGTTGTCCATTTCAATAAGTTAACGAGCTCATAACGATAACTCATCATTAAACAGTAATTCACCATTAAACAGAATCCATTCAAGGGGCTTTTTTCAAAATGCAAAAAGCGGCTGTCCCACCACTGGTTACTGTATTTCTGGGACCCACCATCGAAAGTGTTCCGGTGATGCATCTTAGCGTTGATGGTTTCAGGAGCAAAGATGGAAGTCGGGCTTATGAGCTTACGAGTTAGTGAAATGGTTCCTCAGGTTCAATTGTGGACATCTTTGGTTAGTTGGATCCACCGGAGGTAATGGCACTGGTTAATGAGGATGCACAGACTAGAAGCGGCAGTTCAGTCAAGCAGAAACTACTCAAACTTTGCAAAAACAACCACAAACACCACCCCATGCCAACCTCATTGATCCCGAGACATCTGTGCCACCAAGACAACCTAAGTTTTCAAATAAACCTAACAATGGGAGCAAATGTAATGATGGAAAAGCTTAGCATTGGAACACTGTTTGACAATACAAAGGCAATGCCCTGAAATAAAGCACAACCATGCCATTAACAAAGTAACAATGCCAAGCAAATAAAAGAAGACACACCATGGCCATGCAACTATTTCAGCACATCGGCATCCATTGAAAGCATGCCAATGTAATATAACCATGCCAATGCAATGGAATCTACTGGAAGCATGCCAACGCAATATAAATACATGAGCAAATCCACGCATATTAAAAGTATTAACCCTGATAGTTTTTATGGTAAAATCATGTTATAAATCAACTATAGCTACTATACTGTAAGATATTGACCATGCAGATAGATTTTACTGAACCCACCTCAATTTTGTTAGTATAGCATAATTGTTATTTGCATAATCATAATACTGGATACTACATTTACAATACATGAGACAACATAATTTTACAGTACCAATGATATACCCATCCCGAGCTTTTCTAATTGCCCTCTTGTAAAAATAAAACAATTACCCTTTGCGCAGGCTAGGTAACTGTATGAATTATAACTGAAGGTATGTATTCTATGGATTGAATCAATTCATTCTTCATTGTCTTGTTCTTCTTCTTACACACAACAAAGATCTATTTCAATCCACTGCAGAGTTGCATGCACGGCCGCACAACGCTGCACACCTCACAAGCACAAGTCGACAAGCAAGCGAAATCATCAAAACTGCTCAAGCCAACACACAGTGCCATCTAGTGGCAGTTCCTTTACCCTATGTATCGGCTCCTCAAGTTCAAGGCTGACTTCGGGGAATTCCTCGTCTTCCAAATTCCCAGAAATCGCACGCCGAATCTCTGGACCTAAATCATGCACGGCGCGCAGTCCCGCCTACGGGAACGTAAGAAAGCAACCGGTCTAAACCAGTCTAAACAGGAACTTGCTCGATATAAAATACCCTCCAGTAATGCTGTATTCAGGGTTAAAATGACTCGTTTCTCACTAACATGTATTTAAGAACAAAAGCAAAACAACCTGTGCTTAACAATGAATCAATGCTATTACTTTGAAACCCCCATTTCACGACTATCTTGGGCATAAAGCTACCCAACTAATTATCCCATTTCAGTAGCAGTATGTACTTGAAATGTTTCCCAAAAGAAAAATCTGTCAAACAACACAATCTACATGAAAACAAAAATACGGCAACTATTCCGTTCTGTTCTAATTATAATATGCTTTTGTGTCATAGTAAATTCATCAAAATACTTGTATAATTTACATCACTAAATGAAGCATATTGTCGAAGAACAGTACAGCTCAGCGGAATACAGATATCCCTAGTAGCAGACGTAACAGCAACAATCATGAATGGCTGCCAAAACAATTTAAAGACACTTCACTGTGGAGTTCATCCACACTTGGCGACACTCACAGAAGCACTCCTATGCACATCACAAGTAGTAAATATAAACAATAAAGTAGCTAGGACACAACACGTTGCACTATACGCCGGTATAACGTTGTGCAAGGATAAACGTAAGGATATGTATGTGTGCGCTCCTACACTGCAGGTACAACACCGCAGACCACGAGTGTACTCGTGAAGCTACATCTCTCTAACTAGTGTGGCAACTAGACGATTAACTTGATGAGAATGACACATAGTACGCCACTACAACATCTGCGGAGAGGGACACACTGTATCTCCTTAAAAAAACTCATTGAAGGTGAGAAAATGTAATCTGAGGTAACTGCGAAGAACCGCTAAAATAAAGGTCTCGTTTCAAATTTATTTAGCAAAATAGCAAACCTGCTTGGCCACAATGACATGTTAGCTCACTTGTTCAACTTTCGATATGTAGTTTTGATAAAATCATCAAACAAATAAGTTCAGTTGAACCAACAGTATTTACATGTTTGTTCAATGATGTAATCAAAACTAAATAACACAATTGACAAATTAGTCGATACTAGAAACGTTTTATTTTTCATAAACTGAGATGAACCAAAACAAATAATTTGTGTTTGTGTGTGCGTGTGTGTGTGCGTGTGCATGTGTGTGTACATGTGCACCACCGCACTGTTTTAGTTTTGATGCGGCGTATGTCATTTACTTTACCTGGAGGGCGCTAGTGTGTTCATGACCTCCGAACTGGTGCATCTTCGCCATCTGCTCCTTGCGTTTCTTGAAGCGCCGGAAGTAATCCTGGATGAGGAACGTCGCGTAGAACTTGCCGACCGTCACGTCATCGTCTCCTATGAAACACGCCGTGCATATAGCCAGTTAGACACAATGCTATGTCCTGCATAACCTGTGTGCTGAGAAGCATCTGGTTAAAGTACTAGTATCAGTAGGGTACAGCTATATTTTATAGTAGATCTGATTTATATTGGGAAATATGCTGCCCTAATAAACTTTATTATAACTAATGTTTAGTCATAAATAAATATACACATACGCACACACGCACACACGCACGCACACACGCACGCACGGTAGCAACATGAAGCACACTCAGACATATGTTCAAGTATGCTACTAGCTTGTGGTCCGATATCATTTTTATAAATTATGTAAATTGTGCATATAAAAATCAATGCACTAGCATAATACAACATAATTTATCTAATTTCTAAAAAGTAGTGAAACAAATCTTATATTTGAAAGTTTAATGACTTTCCAACAAGCTTATTGTCATTATAATTAATGGAGTAGTAACATTTATTATATGACAATATATGGACACAGTGCAAAACACACTGAATTCTGCCACATGGTTATACAAAATTATTCAATATAAGTAATTAATAAAAAAATTACTTTTGGAATTTATAACACATTAATAAGCAAGTACAACACAGTATACTTGAGACAAATAGAATAAAATGAAAATACAATTATTACAGTACTATATAACTAAATATTTATATATAATATACATAGATATAAATAAACAACAATTCTAAGATATTTTTTCAAATATAACCAGAATTGTTGTGGCATTTTCCGACATTATCAAATAAAAATGCACAACAATGTCCAAGTTTTCGCGAGACCCTAACGCTGACCAGTAACACTGATCAGTACCACTGACCAGTAACACTAATCACTAACACTGACCAGTAATATGCATACACAAAGTAGCAAGTGCAAAACACTGTTGCGAAAATAAGAATCAATAAGTTGTGTAGTACGTCACCGCGCTGTCACATGACTCAAGAGCTGCTCTTTGGCAGGTCGAAGGTCATGCAAATGACAGTCTGCATGTAAACGTAACATCGGCATGACACATCTGGTGGACAACAAGCGACAATGAGACAAGGATAATGGCAGGGTTAGACTAGCTGTGGACACCAACTACTATGCAGGCTTATAAAAATGGATTTTCATGATGCCGTCGAGAGAATCAGTTACAAACCATTATTAATTTTTGTAATATTTATAAATAAAATTTATTTGTTCGTAGTATACACACCAGTGCAGCATTGATATCTAAAAGTACAAATAATGTATTTTGGGAGGTCACGTTAAAAAATAACAGATATCAATGGAATGTTGTCAAATGTGGCAGTATATTTCATCAAGAAGACGTTTGCTTACAGAAATAATTTTGTGTGCCTCTCTTCTGCAGAGCAGTGTTCACAACTAGTCTCTATATGCAACTAACAACGCAGCCCAGTGATTCCAAATTGGACACATCTCAGGGGCATTGCCCTGTTTGTGATAAGGATATGGTAATAATTAGTATCAGTCAATAAAGTAACTGTTGTAATGTTTTACAACAAAGCACTAATTTACTGTAATGAGTGTAATTATTACAATCAGAATGATCTGGTTTATGTTGAAGATTCAAGACTGTCATCGGTCTTAATCGATACATGTGAGTTTAGTCAGGGAGTTACGGAGGTATACCTTGCTTTTAGGATATAAAGTTCGTTTTTTAATTGATTCTGAATTATTTTAGGTGCTGAGTGCAAATCTAATGGCAGCCAAATGATACACCTCAAGCATTTTTTTTATTGAAAAATCAAAATGATCAATAAAACACAAAATGCTCCCTTTGAATATATTGTCAAGCCACGTACAAGTCGTCAGGCGACATAAAACATTAATAAATTAGCCATTATGTTAGTGAAATATGTCACATATGTAAATAATAGTAAGTTATGGAGTAGCTTAAGCACAATAAATTGTCTGGTTTAATAAATGTTGTGAGTTATTGAAGCACAGGTGCTCATGCATTAAATGCAACCAGCTTAGACTTAGTCATTTGTATTGAGTCTGGCGTTCTACAACAGTTTGTTCAGTTTGTCTTGAATTTCACCCTTTTCCATTTTATATAACGCATGCATTTTTCAAAGGGATGTCAGTTTTATATAGACATTGATTATCCATTATTTTAAGTAAAATTTATTTTGTTCTGTCTTCACAGACGTGCACGAATATGTTAGTGTTGGAGTATATTTTGTCGCTCCTAGTTGTGTGCAGCTGTGGTAAAACAATTGTGTTTCCAAAAAAGCTAGTCTGACTTCGTACTTTCGACTGTGTCGGTGACCTCTCCTAGCGATGACCTCCTGCTGGTCAGCTTTTCTTATTTGCATGTTTAAAATGCAAATTTTACAAAATGCTTAAGTTTTCGTATATTGCTGCAGATATATTTGAAATCAGCAGACAAAATACTGTTAGAATGCAGTAAGAAAACTACTTTATATTTTATAAACAAGGTTTTATAGAGCGGACTCCCGGACTAGTATCAATATCAACGTAGTTACGTTAAAAGTATAAAATATTGTATCTTTAAAGCAGAACAACAAGCATGGTACATTTGCTGTCAAATGTTGACTTTTAAATTATGTCTATATTTTAAATTATTTTTAAAATTTTAATTTCTTTTACGTACACAGTGTACATTTTCTCAGTATATTTAATAATTATATCAATAACAATAACAATATTAATGTGCTCAAACTGATTAGGATGCTAGATTAAATAACAGCAAAATAGGAATTGCTGGCAAGTAAAAAGCCATATGGAAGAAGCTATCAAACTGCACAGTAATATTCATCAAATCAAACCAGAACAGTCAACTAGTCTTGTTTTTTACAAGCACAGATTTACTTATAACACAAAAAGTCAATTAATATGTTAACAAACCAATGTTCAATAATCATAGAATATTTCTCTTATGCTGCACATACATCACATTTTATGAACAATCGTCAGTGCATGATGCCATATAAACTAGACCGAATGCCGACAATCTGGCGTGCAAAATAATAAGCAAACTAAATATATGTATAGAATAGTAAAGCTTGCATGCAAGTAGCATCTATCTACAAGGATGAACGTGGTCTAAATGATCTAGTTCTCTGTTATTTTATCACCCACTTCCATCAACACTACATGACACAGCTTTGATGGAATCTTGGTCTGTGTTAAAATTTGTAAAATCATATCAACAGGACTATAGGGTGAGGAGTGGTGCTTACATGATCTTCTCATCCTCAGCATACTGGTGTAATTGTTAAACTCTACTGGCAATATTATGGTACTAGTAGGCCCAACCCAAACATAACAAAGAATACAGGCAAATGCCATAAGAATATCTAGAATTATGTGGCTCAAGATAGACCCAGTGACAATAATTTCATAGATCAGCAGAAACTGCATATTTGCATTTCAGACCGTAACTATTTTATGTTCTGTTCATCTTTTCTTTTTTGTATTCGTTCTTTTGTTTTCTCTTTTAACGGTCCACTGACCCATTTTTGGTTACCCTAGCCACGCATTTAGCTGCAATAAATGCACTTTTCAATGTATTATGTTTAAGCTACAACTTGATAGATACTGGCAAGGAATAACTTATCACTCAGATGATGGAAAGTGAAAGTGCTAGAAAGAACCGGGAAGTAGAAATTGTGCAGTTGTTATTACAAGGTTAAATTGTGTCACTTAATCACATTATAAATAAATTCCAAATGAGATGTGAGGGTTGTAGTAGATTTATATGATGCAACCGATAGCAGATACAAATGAACATTGTCTGACAAAAGTCAGTTTTAACAAGTAATGTCATTCTAATTAGCTAAAGTTACACTTTAATAGGTTTAGATAAATATTGTAAATAAACATTAGTGTTCTATCACTAAATAATGCATGTAAAAATATTACATAAATTCTTATTTTTCTAGTTACACTATTTGTTAGTAGGTAACAAATTCTGAACTCCATTTTCAGACAGTTTCAATGATTATTATTCTTGCATTGTACAGCAAATAACAATGTTTTTTGTCATAATTTGCAAAAGCCTACACTTAGTCACTGTGGAAACATTGACGACAACCAACCTTTTGACCCCGCCTTACATTGCTGTTGTTTTCAGGGTCTAATCCTGGGAGCAGGGGAGCGCCTGCGAGCTTGGACAGTTCCGAGTAGGAATCACTGAACCGTAAAGAGAAAAGACTTACTACCGGCAGGGGGGACTACTTGATCGAGTAACTTCATGTTTGTCCGCTTCCATATCTTCTTGATTACCGCTCGCAGTTCCTCGTTTGCCTGATCTATGTTACCTGCAAGCAGCAAGAAACAAGTTTAAAATGTTGAGACAAGAAGTGTAATAGTAATAAACTTGGTTTATTCATGATAAATGTCAACGTTATGGATAACAGCTGGATTGATTAGACAGCACTTTGATGTTCAGCAGGTTTGCGTGGTACCTACATTCAAGACAACCGATTCAGTGAACTTCCTGCTAATAATGACCACCCTTGGTTGATTACCGGTAATGGCACATGTCATTACCAACCTCACTTTAGACAGACATATCGCATTGGTTTATAGTTTGAAACAAACCACTTAAGAAATTTTAGATGTGGTAAAACATCATACCTTCTGTTTTAATTCGTAATGACGTCCGTACAAGGGCAAATAATGTAGCATTGAACATGACGGTCCCATCACTATTCAGTGGCATGTTCATCGATACGAGTCGCTGAAAATCATCAAAAAATCATACATTTTTACTCTGGCACATTCAGTGGCAACAATAAAATATTTTTTTCTCAGTTATTCCTAAGAAGATCAATAGCAGGTAATGGCCTGACTAGGTAGACATTGTGCTTTTTAGTTTTTTTATATGGGCTTATTACTATACCCCCCTTATAATAACCTCAATGACAGACTGATATTGATTAGGCCTACACAAAAAGCATCGAATTGAAGTTAAGCATTCAGTTATAAAAAAGGTCAAATGTCGGCTGGCTCTCTACACTTCACTTATGTCCATTCATGCTGACAAATTATCAAATCTAATGATCTAAGTCAATTTGATTTATATTGTAACTGACCTGAGAATCAATTAACCTGATTTTGATGAAGGGCTAGATAAATGGAGGTTTATTTGAATGAGTTTGAAGCCATACCTTGCAGGCGACTCTGTGTGGACATAACTTGCCAAAGCCAAGTGGGGGAGATATCTTCCGCAACAACGTCACAACATCAAGATGTTTGATGCGACCTCTGAAAAGATTAATGACCAAAGTTGTCATAAACAAAACAATGACAACAATTCTGATACAGCCATGTTTATCTACTATAAGTGACGAGCAATTAATTCGAAACAAACTGTCAATATTATCTAAAATGTCAACAAATTTGGTAACATGTTTCTAAATATAAATGGATGTGATATGTTTATTTTCAAATGCGATATATAAAAGATCTTTCAAAATGATCTGCTCTCCCTTAATCTACCATAAGAAGACACTTAATTAATTCCTACCAGCCCGCAATATTCGCTGTTTATTCCGAGTAACCAGTTTACATAAAAGTAGTCATAATACCCTCAAAAGTTCTGGGAATATTCCCCCAAAATGCCCTACATTTCACTATGGGGCACATTTCCTCCTAAACAAACCCCAACCTCCGATGAGGGAGAAGGAATCAACCCAGTTGACCTACTTTGCTTCAGGGTCGTATTCTGACCAAAGCCGTACAAACTCGTCGAGATGATGTGGGCCGAGGATTGACCAATCACGTGTCAGGTAGTCAAAGTTGTCCATAATGACGGCAACAAACAAGTTGATGATCTATGGACAAGGTCAAAGGTGACATTGAACCAATTTTTATAACACATGATCATATTTGTGATAGCAAAACTAACACAGGTCATTATTTCTTTAAAAATCTCCTGTGGATTTTAATCTAAAAAGAGACTTTGAAGTGTCCGCACTTTTTGATCATAATATGTGCATTTCTTTTATCTTAAATGGTATATTATGATGTTATAAAGGTAAAAAGGTAAGTTCTTATATAGCACAGTATCCAGTCCTTAGGACTGCTGAAAGCGCTTTACACTTTACTCCCTGGCAGACCCGTTCACTAAATCACTATCTTGACTTCTCTGGGACGCATTCAACCATGCTGTAATTAATGCACGAAGACAATCCGTACACAAGTATCCACATCGTCTACAGCCAGGTATTAATCCAAACAGCTGAATGAACTGGAGCAATGTAAAGTGAATGAACTTGCCCAAGGATTGACAATGCAGCACAGGATTCGAACTACGCTCCACTTAAAGACATTTGGATAGAAAATATTACTTACTGAGCTGGGATCTCATTCTTTGAACTCCCAATGCCAGAATAATCAACTTGATGACTGTGGATATTTAATGGAAGAAGAATACATCTCTACGGCAATCTATCCGCAAATACAACTAGAAGGCAGACATGATACTTACGAGGAATGAGCAGAGGACATAGAAGGTGATGAAGTAGGGGAAGGCAAAGCTTGTGCCGCAAGTCCTGCCTCGGTCGTCTGACTTGTTGTCACACATCACGTGGGGCTTGTTGGTGCATGCCATCATGATCTCCTGCCATGCCTCGCCTGTCGCTGACCTGATGACACAGTGACATGATGACGCATGACACTGAAATGTCACCACAAGGTGACCACTAACATGTCGTCAGTGACATGGTGATGCACTGTTTCCGACATGTCACCAAATGGTGACCACTGACATTTATAGTGACATGGTGATGCACTATCCATGACATGATATTGTCACACAATAATACAGTGACATACTAGCACTGACATGTCATCACACAATGACATACTGACCTATTGACACTGACATATTATGACACAATGACATGGTAACGTACTGGCACTGATTTAATCTGTCATCACGCATTAGCATTGACGTAAAAACACGTTATCACACAATGACAGTGACACACCACCACCCAATGACATGGTGACATGGTGACATTCTGACACAGACACAACACTGTGGGTTTACACAAGAAACAAAATATTCACTGGATATAGATGGGATGTTGACAATGCAAAAGTAATAAATTACTGCTAAATGAGTGATTTCAAGTCAGACTACGAGACAATAAGTTGTTTACTTCTTCATGTAATGATCATTACAATCACGATTGTCCATCTTTTACCACTTCCTGGTTGCTTCCAGATTTGAGTAGGTTCTTACCAGGACACGGCATATTATAAATGTGTAATTTCTTGTTATAGTTATCTCACCTGAACAGCACCATTACAGCTTGCGGGAACGTCTGGAAGTTGTTATTCCGGTGGATTGGCGTTGTAGGGTCGAGAGCAATCTTACCAAACACCTGCATCAACGACACAGTGATGTACATAGCACAAAGATACAGTCTCCATTATTACATTTATATACAAATGATAACTCACTATAATGGAGATGAAGAGGCTGTGGAAAGCAACGAACAAAGATATGAAACTATGAATTATCTGAACCTGGATATTTCCAACTGTTACGTGTGGATGTGAAACCTGGAGTCTTAATAAGAACATTACTAAGCGTATAAATGCATTTGAAAACAAGTGTCATAGAAAGATATTACGTGGACAGAACCTAGAACTAATTAATCTATTGCAGATGTACCCGGGACTTTATTGAACTTTGTAAAGAAACAGAAACTAAGTTATTTCGACCATGTGAAATGGCATCAATCTCTAGAGATGGAAGGAAAAGTGGAAAGCAGCAGAAGCAGAGGAAGACCTAGGAGACAATGGGAGAAGGACATAGAGGAATGGATGGGAGCAGACATCTGGTGAGTGGGGAGACTGGCAAACGAAAGAGCTGTCTATAGACAATCCATCAAGGCTGCAACGTCCGGATGTGGATAAGCAAATTCATACATAACTCACTATAACAGGATAATGTAATCAGTAAAATTGCCTGCTAGAAATACTGTTAATAACAGTATATAAGACAACAAAATTATTGTACATGGTTATATTATTGTTATTATTTGATTTGGACCATGCTTTATTCTTTTTAAAGGTGTGTTTTTTAATGGTATGCCATAACTATCTTTATGCAAGCACCAACACAAGTCATGAATAGTGATGAAATAAGGCCAAATGAATGACGTTTATTAAAGAGATTAAGTTAGAGAGAGAAATGTGGGCTCTACATCCCAAGGCCAGGCCTGTGACTGAGCCCATACTAGTCTCCTGTACCTCTGGATGACAGAGCCCACATTTGATCTTTTCAGTGGTCACTAAACACAATGACTACCAGTTTTGCACATACGTATTTGTTCTGTATTTTAATGAATGCAGCCGTACATGGTGAGACTAACCAACAATGTTACTTCCTGCAGAAAGCTGTCCTCAGAATACGATGTTGTCACAGTCAAAATGTGACAAAATTTCCATGTAAACTGGGTATGGTGCCATTTTTCCTTTTACACTTTAATGAAGAGAAATGACAACGTACCTGCATGCCAACAACAGCATAGATGAAGAAGAGGAGAACAATGAGCAGGGCGACATAGGGCAGTGCCTACAACAGATACAACTCACAGATCAGTAGGGGTGTCTCAACGGTGAGATGGTCAAGTTTTCACTGGAGGAAGCTTACTTTTTCAATAGTCTAACAATGCTAAAAAAGTGTTCCTTACATGATTCATAACAATACAGAAATGAAGTGTTGACTATGAAATCGGCAATAACTGTAAAATGTACTGTCTAATCATGAAATATCGAAGGGAATCTAAAGATTGTTTGTCTTCGCGTTTAAGAGTGAATAAAAACTAACCGTTTGCAACTACAATCAAGAATATTATGCTGTGATCGAAAGCCTTGTCTAGCTACTTACAGTTTTGGGGATTACCAGATCAATCACTGGATTATTGAATTCAAAACCTTAGTAACTTGTCTGAATTACCACACTTTTTTTCCTTAAATTCTACCCCTGCGTCAAAGTACTGTGCCATGCCAAGTCAACGTGCCTGGAAGGACTTGATGAAAGTCCAGAGCAGGGTGCGGATGCCCTCGCCTCGACTGAGAAGCTTCACGAGGCGCATCACTCGGAACAGACGGAAGAAGTTGATGCTGATGATGTTGGTTCCCTCCGCCTGCGAGACACAGATACAGATGGACCCACCACTCAAGTACACCGTCAACACTGACCACTCAGGTACACCGTCAACACTGACCACTCAGGTACATCGTCAACACTGACTACTCAGGTACACCGTCAACACGGACTACTCAGGTACACCGTCAACACTGACCACTCAGGTACACCGTCAACACTGACCACTCAGGTACACCGTCAACACTGACCACTCAGGTACACCGTCAACACTGACTACGTGGGCTTATTGTCAGCACTGACTATGTATAGGGATGATCGTGAATAGGGGTGTGCGTGTGTGCATCTGTGTGTGCATATGTGTGTGCATATGTGCGTGTGTGCATGCTTGTGTGCGAGTGGGTGCGTATGTGCATGTGTGCGTGTGTGTGCATGTGTGCATGTGTGCGTGTGATCATATGTATAAAATACAAATATAATACATATGCACATACATATTATGTAATATGTACTTGTTATCAATAATCAATACTATTTTATTTGGACAGAGTGACATAATTTTTATTGATGCCATATTTGAAATGATTGATTTGCTAGATAAAATAATTACAATTAATATACATATTAAATAAAAACCTAGCAATTGTCGTTAAAATATAAATTTAAAAAAAACTACACAGCAGTATCACAAGAAATTAGAAATTATGTTAGAAAAAAGGTAAACAGTTTTGACAAGTTAATTTATGCTAAAATTGTCTGTCAAGAGTTCCGTGAAATGTATGTCTTGTGCATACATTTGGCAAGAGAGAACGGTAGAAACAAGAAGCCAAAGCGATGTGGTTGCGAGCAACATTTCCCAACATGCTACACCACAATTGGTGAACTAAACCACTGTTCTTCCAACATGCCCCTGTTCTGCAGCAAATAGTAGCTCTGCAGTAAATGAGACTCCCTGTCCCAGCATGCAACAGCGGTCTGTGATTGGATGGATTTGTTGGGCGGTTGAGGAGGCGATAATGAAGACAAAGCCACAGGGAGACATTGATACAAAATTGGATTGGCGATGAAATAAAATAATGAAACCATTGTCAAATAATTCACAATTGGACAACACATTTACAACGGAACAGTGACATACGACGAAGCAGTAGCAAAAACTAGTTTCCACGAGATATGATACAAAACTGGTTTTAAATTATCGCAATATCTAACAGTTTATTTGTCAAGAAATAGTTCAATTTAACTCAACATTTATTCGTTACTACAATACCAGAGCTACAAATCCTTAAATTATAAACAAATAATTAATAATAATAACTAATTATAATTTTTGTATGTACAATGTATATTATATATATATACATACATACATACATTTTTATATAATATACTCCTTTACATCTATATATTTTATTACAAACTTACCATAATAACAAATACAACTTTCATACCGGCTCCATAATATAAATTCAAGGCGACGCTGACAACATCGATGGGGTAACGACTACTCATTTCTAGACACCCTACTGCATGCACTGACAACACGGGTTCCACCAGATGGCGGCAGTTATACATCACAAACCTCGTGTATCTCGTCAGTCTTATGGCGCTGAATTTGCGATGCACAAAACCAACGTTGGGAGGCGAACAAGCAAAAATGACATTCGATTAGTGAGGGTCATTGTCATGCACCTGCCAGTGTTCGACTAAAACGTCCCAGGATTTCTTGAGAAATCATTCATTTTGTGTTGGTAATAAGGAGATTGAATAAAATAACATAGGTACAGACAAATTTATAATTATATAATTATTTTTATCGTTATCCAACTGAGAAGTATAATGTTAATGTAAACTGTATTTTCACTAAAATGCTTCATATCTTCAAGTTCTACCTTTCTTAAGTTTAATAGACACGCCATATCTCTATCAAAATTTAGTGTTCCAAAACCTTCAATTTTGTTTTCTGATCTTTAATCCATAACTTTGTGGAAACACATTAATTTTGTAGTTTCTGTATAGGTAAGCTCCCTGTTCTTTGTTTGGAATAGTTGTTCTTTGTATTCAGAAAATGGTCTTTATTTATAATTGACAATATAGTTTTGATTAAGACAGTGGCTTACAATTGAAGGGTCAGGATAATTACAGTAACTACTTAACTGAAGCTATTGCTATTATTCTACCACAAAATGTTTCCAAGTGAATAACTATGGCAATGTTCAGATAAAAGCTGAGCCCCTTTTCTTAGTAATATACTCAAAGGATTCTGATAATGTTCATTTTATTTTCTACCCAATGCATTTAGACTGTATGTTATTTTAGCTTGACATATCAACTGTTATCTTCCAGGGATGTTCCCACTCCCACCCCCACAGATAAACACTGGGAAGTCTGTTAGTCAGTAAGAAGGGTATCAACAAGAGTTCATGCAGTTGAACATAAACAACAATACGATGCAATGCGTTCTATCAAACTATTCTGGATCAATCTTACAATGAGTTAGTTTATAGGCGTAAATAGTATGAGTACTGTCAGCACTGCCATTTAGACTATTAACATACTTTATATCTCATGGGGGCTACACTGTTCTACAGACGCTATCAGATATCAATGGATGATTGTTTCTTCTGCAATGCTCTACTTGTTACACAATAGCCCATGCAAAATGCTTTACCATAATAATTCCTCAAATGTTTGCCCCAAAATGCTCATGGAAAAGTTAACATTTTAAACAGCATGAACATACATTATTTTGTGACTTTTTTTGCTTTAATTTCAGGGCATGGAATGTGTTTTTTTTAAAGAAAAAAACAGTACCTCACATTTAGTGTTCATTCTATCCTAAAACGTCTACTTCTCTCCCTGCTATGACTTTCATGACAGAAAGCAATAAGCAAGTGGTAACTAATTCGACATTATGTTTCGCAGAAAACATACTGTCTGCATTTAGCAGCCCATGCAGCGGCATGGAAATTATGTCAATATTTCATACATTCCAAATGTAAACATTCCATTCATTCCAAATGTTGACATTCCAAAGACGTTAATCTCTAGCAACAAACCATGTTTTCCATGTTTAAACTCGGCCCGTGGAGGCATCAGTAAGGACACAAACAGATAGAAAAATAAGTGTCTATTCAATGCTAGACATGCACAGGTTAAACTGTGTCGACCACTCTAATTAGCAGAAACTGCAAACCCAACTATTTCCATCGCAATACTAACAGACAAGACACAAGGTAGACTTCTATAGATTCTAGTCATCAGCAATTGCATTCTAGAAAGCTTAGACAGCTAAATATCAATTTCACACATCAGAGTTACTTTGTCGTCAGGTGGCTTTGCACAAGTTGATCCGATATTATCCAATCATCTGCTTCTATTTGCATTTTGTCACCTGGTTGGTGATATGTGCTATCTGAGAGTGTAAACATTCCCAGAATGCCTTGCCTGTTATTTATATGATTATGTGCACAAAATTGGTGGACAAATAAATATTACAAAAAAATTTGCAAATGCGACAAAACTTTTGGCCAGTGGTTGCACGAGGCAATTCTCAAAATTTGATTGTGAAAGTTGAGAACCACTAATTCTACCTCCCCATTGTAAGAGTTCGCCTCTGATGTGTCAAATTGCAAACACTATTCTCAAGATTATATTCTATTTTATAGTCTTCTGCTCTATTTACTTCCAAGTCTTACTGGGACATGCGTCTAAAACAAGTACAGAACTAATCATCTCTTAAATTTCCTACATTTCTGAAATGTAGTAAAATATATACAGCGACCTTAACAAAATTTCAAGCAATACAAAAAAGACAAGAAGCATTTAATGGACTTTCATCTTATCGATACTGCATATTCCCGATTAGACATGCAATAAGTCGAGGCAAAGGCTAGAGGATTTACCCATGGAACTTAGATTTTCTATGGATGATTTATGGGTCCGCTAGTACCAGGTAATTGCTACCAAATTTTTTGGTAAAATTTGAATATTTAATTTCATTTGGCAAACATTCTGATTTTCAAACAATATTAACAAATGGAAGATCAATAAACTAACATCTTTATTATCTGACTAACCAAGAAGTGTGCTTGCAATATGTGGTTCATGTCTAATAGGGAAATGCTATGCCAATATCTATCAGGATGCAATTTAATTTCTCAAATCTAGATTTAATACCGTCTCTCTCTAGCAGAAATAAATTAAACGAAGAAAATTACACATGCCAGGGCATGACCCCTGACAGTATGATACAGGGAAAATAAATAATGAAGGACTGAAATGTATGGGAAGGCAGGGATGTCAACTAGATGACTATACCTTCACCTGTTCATCCAGTAGGCGAAGCAGGAAGAGGGCACATTCATAGATGACACGTGGACGAGGTGGTGCTACTGTCACTGCTACACTACACCATGTGTGTTTGCTGTTTCTTAAACACCGAGCCATACTGACAGCAACATTTCCACAAAATACAGAGTCCCACATGAAATTACGTTAAACTAACTGGAAGTCAATTGAAGGCACGGCTTAGTTTTTGTTTTTCGTTTGAAACTGACACACACACACACACACACACACACACACACACACACACACACACACACACACACACACACACACACACACACTGGCTAATCAATTAATGTATCCACTGAAAAATGTAAATAACTAAATAACTACCTTGGTGTTTTTTTAATACATTGGTAGATGAGAGGCCAATGGTCTAAGGATAAGGATGTAAATGAACATAGAAAGAGGTGACTGGGTATTGGTGGCCGGGGATGAGATATGCATACAGTGCCTCAAAGTTAGCATATTAATTACAATATAGGGTAATTGACTGACCATGTAGTTTGTGGCTTGTTACAAACCAAAGACCAGAAATGAGATATCACAATGTCACCAGTGTTACTACATATGTACGTAGTTAAACTGACCTACTAGTTATCTATGTTAACAAGCAATCAACAGGACTTAAGCCTTAACTAAACATGCACCTCTTAAAGAGACAGATGTGGCATGGTTTGCAGCAACATTTCACTTTCATTCTGCTGATATTCTGTCACTTTCCTACTTCTGCCATTAAGGCAATACAGACAACATGCTTAAGGGATGGATGAAGTATAATTTGAGCTTCCACACTTTAGTTCTAATTAGCAGTTCCACAATTACTAATTATTTTATGTGAATATTCTTTTTTAAAACAAACATGTTTGCTTCTTATTTGAAAACATATTTAAAATAAATATTTAAAAATCTGATGCCCTCTATTTGCATGGTAGAACATTTGAAACAAATTATGGGCAAAGGATTGTAAGAGAATTACTTACGTATAATTTTAATATTTCACATTACCTAAACTGGACAATTCCCAATGTTGGCCCGAACGAACATATACACTGCACAACAGGTGTCACCACTAGCGCATAGTAAGAAATGCCTCGAAAGCGGCCGGTACTTACGTTCACCTCTGTATATATGATGTCTATAAAGCTTCCAAGCACAATGATGAAATCAAACACATTCCACGCATCACCAAAGTAATTCTATAAAGAAGAAGCAAGCATCATCATAGGCCGGGGCCAAGCATCGCACTCTCCCGGTACGGAGGCTGCTTCAGGCATGATGATGATGATGATGATGATGTTTCGAAAGGGATGGGGAAAGATGGCTTTAAGAAGAGGGAAGATAATAGGGGAGTTGTAGGAGATGGTGTTGTTTAAAGTTTGGAGGTAGAGTGAAAAGAAAGGTCGGGGAATTGGGATGTGGTGGGTGTGAAAGAGGAAGGGGTTAGAAGATGTAAGATGGGACAGAAAGAGAGGAAACATGGGTAAAAAATGGGCATGAAAACATGGGAAGACGAAAGACAGAAGATAGGGGTGAGAAGGATACGTGAAAGGATTACATGGGTAAGGGTAGAGACAGAGGGTAGACTTTGAAATGGAAAATAGGTAGTAAAGTGACATGGAAAGATATGGGGAGTGGGGAAAGGGGTGAGGGGATGGGGATGTAGGGTGAGATGGGGGTGGGGAAACACTGGGTAGAAAAAGGAAGGAAACCAATTAGGGCACAGTCAGCCAGAGAGCTGCATTTTCAAACAGTGGAATACATGTTGAGGGTACAATGGGTTAATTATTGGGGTAGGATATGGAGAAGACATCAGAAGAAAACAAATTCATTTGATCAGCCTCAGTACAAAACCTATATGGCAAATCATTGGTTTAACATTCAAATAAAGAGTTAACATTTAGTTTCAAAAGTTTAAAAGACAGGTTAAACAAAGGAGGAAGTGTGTACATTCTGTATTTATAATTTTGACAATATTTTGTATTTTCTTGGACAATGAATCAACACTATTGCAAGATGATTAAAGCGGGAAGTTTGAAATAGGGGCAAATTTAACAAAATAATTACATGGGTACATTGCTGTGGTAATAATAAAAATTGAAGAAAATGGTTGCCAAAGCATCTGTTGAGATACAAAGCGCTACCTTCTATTCAGTTAGTAAATACTTTCGATCTGGCTCCATGTTAAATGTGTACGTTCCCATAAACGCAACGGATCAACACATGTAGAACAACTATACATTTAACATACAGCCAGCGAAATTTGCTTTCTAATCACATGCCGTGAGAACAGAACTGGAAGCAAATTTGATTAATGAACAAACAAACACAAAGAATAACGACAAACTAGACACAAATGTTTAAGTTGTTAAAGGCAGACCAAAACAAACAAACAAACAAACAATCAAACGTCAACAAACATTAGCACACTCATTGGGCGGGCACGAATCAGGTTGCTCCACACTGTGGCCAGTAACCAAACTACCAGTCATTACCACTTACTGCCAGTTTGGACGCAGCTATGTCAACTAGACTGCCCACTACGATTATAAAATCTAAGACGTTCCAAGGATCACCAAAATAGTTCTGTCAGGGACGAAACAGAAACTGCAGTGAACAAAGTGTGACAACACAGACAGAACATGTACAATTGCGAAAACATAAATCGAGTAACATTCTGCTCTTTGGAAAAACACCGGAATCGTGTAACGGCTTCGAAATCTCAGTAGTAGACAAAATCAAACACGTGCCAAAGCGCTGGCCTAGTATAACAGTAGGATCTTCCCAAACTCCTACAGGCAAAATAAAACTAAATCTACCAGAACGTAAAGTCGAAACACATACAAACATACAACTAATACTGTTTGTACAACGAAAATGCAGCATTCAGTTTTCGAGAAAACTGAAACGATGTTAATTTAAAACACGGTTAATTTCAAATGATCTACCACAAAATAACTTAACGAAACAAAGGAAAATTAACATAAAATTACAACATGTATACAACATATAAACTTTGTAACAATTTCTATGCAGTCTTCTGCAACATTTAAACATGAAATACATAGCTCAACAAATATTGTACAACTTACAAGATAAATCACACCTTCTAGGGGGTCTTATGTACATCTTCATCTCACATGAAAGTCCAAACTGTCTTCTTCAATTTATTGCTGAGGCTTTCACAATTTCCATGATATTTTTATTAACATGTTTTTTTAATAAAAAGATGTGTCATCAAAACTAGAGACATATATTATGTTTGCTTTATGCAAATTAGTTTGCCTCATCATAGCAGTGTCAGGTGATCCTACCAGAAGGTGTGACTGTACTAGCATGTGATCATATCAGAAGGTGTAACTGTACTAGGTTATATACAGCTACATAATCATATTAAAATAATAACTATTTGTTTATTTTAATTTCCTTGCAATTGTGAGATTGAATAAATAACAAGAAACATGACAAAACGTTATAATAGCAACATTAAAACTTATATTGGATATTATACTTCCATATGATAAAACGTTATTTGTTAAAACTTGTACATTTTGTTAGAAAATAAATCAAGTTTAAAAAAACATTACAAAAACAGTATATGAATGTAATAGCATACCAAGCATTACCAAAACATGTCTTTATCAAGGATGCTGGTATGAACATTATAATTACACAAGATATTATATATATATATATATATATATAAAACAGCCACAATTTTTAACAAATCTTACCATGTGCGAGGATGCATATTTTTTAAGTTTGCATGGTAGAGAAGATGGTGGGTGAAAATGAGGACACGTTACCTTGATTCGGAAGGCGACAAGTTTGAGGATGAACTCCACAGTGAAGACGCCAGTAAAGATCATATTCATGTAATCCAAGGCTTTGGCGTATTCGTCCCCCTGGCCATCAAACTACACGCAGAGAAACACTCAAATGAATCAACAGACCCCATCCATTTTTTACATCCGTTTTCACAAATTTTTTAGTAGTCTAAGTTTATACTGATTAAAAATTTACAGTGGTGCCCTCTTAGAATGGCTCTCCACTGAATTATTTATCTTTCCGTGGGTAAGCATATAAATAAATAACTCTAAATAGCTACCAATGTGTTTTCTAATGCATCGCCAGTTGGTAGGTCAGAGGCCAATGGTCAAAGGAAGCGAATGAATATAGAAAAATGCGAATAAACCTGAGCATTTGAGAGGAGATGTCGTTATACTGCCCGCAGAGTTAACTCATTAATATACAGATAACCATCTACTACTAATTACTCTTAAAATAAAGCTCCACTGGCCTACGTAATGATTCAGACAGGCTAGTGAACAACCTCATCATATACTACCCCTACTCTTGTTACTGATTCCATACACAGACGTGACGCAACTGCGTACCTTCATGGCAAGTGTGATTGTATTGAGCATAATGAGTCCAAAAAGGCAGTACTCGAAGGGCTGTGACGTCACAATCCACCAGATGCGATACTGGAAGCGGGCCTTTGGTATGTAGCGACGCTGTGGCTTCACTTTCAATGCAAACTCAATGCACTTCCGCTGCAAGATATAAATAGATTATACTGCCTAGTAAATAATAACGAGAAGAAACGTCTAAATTCTCATGGATTCAAGCTCAGCGGTGAAACAAACCTGAATCGTTAAGTGTGATATGATGAACATGGATGCGCAAAAGTTATCACGTAACATATAGGGGGGGGGGGGGTAGCGATGCACCAAAACCATTACATTCGGTCAAAACCATTAGTTACACTGTCATCAACACCACCTACACTCTACCCTAACTCTAGTATGATAAATTATACACGGGGGGGGGGGGTAGCGATGGACCAAAACCATTACATTACACTGACTGTCATCGACATCGTCTAGACTCTAGTAACTGTATGATAGGCTGTCAATGATACACTCAACTCCTCAATAAATACACTAACTTAGTCTTAGTACAGTCAGTTGGCCTAACACTACAAGTACAACACTCACTACATTTTTACATTACACATTTCTTTTGGGTTGGCGGTGGCGTCGTTTCGCTGTCAGCCATCATTTCGTGCCGCGTGACTTTGTTTTGTTTGATCGCGGAAATCCGAATTTGTCATAACGCTGTTTCCTATTAGTTACATTACGACCAGACTGAGCGAATGAAAAACCATGTCACAACATGCTGCATACATATGCTGCCACCTGTTGAATATAGTGCAACCTAAATTTGAGTGATTACCCAACATGGTCAGTCTGTAATATTTTCATCCCTCACCGTAATACCGTAATTTAAGGTGACTTTCCGGAATGATTCTGGACAATCCGGAATGGTAGGCAGGTCTGCGACACCCACCTGATTCTTGTCGAGCTCGCAGTTGACATACTCCTGCTCGCCCTCGTTCTGGAAGGTAACAATGACGAAGCCGACGAAGATGTTGACCATGAAGAACGCTACGATGATGATGTAGATGAAGAAGAAGACGGCGATGGCCGGGCGGTTGTTGTGCACTGGGCCCATCTCCTCGGCATACGCATCGATCGACCGGTACATCAGACTGAAAACATTGCATGTCGTACACGTGTCGTGTTGCTAGTGGTGTAGGTGTAAATAAAATAATGTCATAGTATCTATAGTCTTACTGCACAGAAGTATTTACGGTTTTAGAAGATTTGTAAATTGATTTCATGAAATGTATGTGCTACTGTATAAATGTAATTAGTATCGAGCTAGAGTATGTATGTTAATGTTTTATTCCTCGACGGTTTGGATCTCGGGCACCAAACTTTCAGGGATTAATCAACAACCCTTCAGAAGAAAAGTAACGCCTTATTTTTAGAAAATTCTCTGGTAGTTAAGGGTTCTTAATTATTGTTTTTGTGTTTTTACTGGATACTAGACAGACAGTAGTTCATAACCTTATTTATATTTCTAACTTATTTACACTATCAAAACATATTTAATTGCAATGCATATTTGTATGTAACAGAATAGTGGTTTTTACCTGAAATAAGTTTTTATATTTATTGCATATTCTGGGTATTCATTAGGGGTGACCTCTTAAAACACCGACGAAAGTTTATGTTCTGGCTGCAACATTATGAGTCATCTTAGAGATGATTGCATAAGCTCATAAAGTCCCCAAAAATATACAGCATTACAGATATGTGGGAGTTGGTCACCACCATATATCACAGGGAAAATTAATCACTACAGTGGCACCCCCTATTTAGTGGAACATACATTAATGAACCATGACACTAATGTAGATAACTATTACGGGGAAGGAAGGGGAGGAGGTTATTCTCTAATTCATGGGTATCATTATCTACACTGTACATACTTTGGCCAGCCTTCAAATGTCGACACGGTGAAGAGAGTGAGCATTCCGCGGCTGACGTCGTCAAAATTGAAGTCACTGTTCCGCCATTCTCGTTTGCGATCCTCCGGTTTGTTCATGTCACCATCCTTGAACACGATGAAGTCGCCTCTACAAGACAATGTTAGATATAGATTTGTAAATTATATTGATTGTAAGATATTGTGTTTGTGTTATACGTAACTATACTGGTTAGGGGTGAACCATAGATAAGTAGCACATTTCTATTCACTCCTTTCCATCAGAATATTTCTGCAGTTGGTTGTTGGAAATAAATTAGATTGGTGTTTGTGTCATCATTAGAAGATCCTAAATCAATGCTCCCAACAGTCAACTTACTGTACTGACTGTATGTATTTGGCTATATACAGATAATAAAATTCTCAGCTGTCCAATAATGCAACGTACAAAAAATAATTCAAGGACACGCTGTTTAAAAGTAAGGTAAAGGTACGTTCTTATATAGCGCAGTATCCAGTCCTCAGGACTGCTCAAAGCGCTTTACACTTTACTCCCTGCCAGACCTGTTCAATCGAATACCATCTCGACTTCTCTGGGAAGCATTCAGCCACGCTGCAATTAATGTGCGAAGACTATTCGTATACAAATATCCACCCCTGTCTATAGCCAGGTACTCATTCATACAGCTGAGTGAACTGAAGCAATGTTGAGCAAATGAACTTGCCCAAGGTTTGACACCACCGCACAGGATTTTAACCCGCGTTCTCTCAGTCAAGAGTCCGGAGCTCTTACCGCTGAGCTATTGCACTCCACAAAGTGTGAATATTTACGAGTTCTGATATTGCGTTTCATTTGATACCACTGCTATTAATTTGCTTAACAACATCATCGGTGAGAAGTTATACTTTGTAAATAAGGATCACTAATAATTGGTGTTACTGATATTAATTATTAATAATTGTTACAGGTGTCTGTCAAGTAAGCCCAGTTCACATAGGTATTTTTATTTATTTTTTCACTAAAGAGTTGTTCAACAGAGTTTGCAGGTGTTTTGCACTACAGAAACACACTTACTGGCATTCTGATTCGGTGATCTTGGAAGAGTCGCTGCACTCATGGAATGTGCCCTACAACAGCAAAGTACCATATCAGCTGACAACGTTATAACTGGAGTGTTACATTGCAGGATGTCAGTTCTATTCATTGTTTCATCTCGATTACAGTTACCTACTCAACTGGTTTGACTCATCGTGAATCTGTCTTTTTTATCCAAACATGTGGCGTGTGAATTGTAAGTGATATCCACCTTCCATTTAATTTTAAAAGTGCATATTTTGTGGTGGTTGAAATAGTTTAGTTTGATCAATACATCTGGTAACTTATGAAAACCAAACCCCAGGCTAACATTTACCCTTCAACCCACTGAACAAACAAAGAAAACTTTAAAAAACATAAACACTGAAACACGTGTTGCAGGGAAAAATAACTGGTGGCACCACCTAGCAAGTGAAACATACACTAACGCAAACTGACGCTAACAGCAATTTTGGCATATAAAAATTGCAAGTTCCACACGACCTCTTGATGGGGTGTTTTTTTTTTAAATTAACGCTAAACCCATAGCTTTTTTACTTGTTGCATTTGTGAGACCACCCGCATAACGTCTTTTGTACTTTGTGAACTTGTGAGATCGCCCCGTTGTTACCTTGAAGAGCTGCACCCCGATGACGGCAAACATGAACTGGAGCAGGAGGGTGACCAACATGATGTTGTAGATGGTCTTGATGGCCACGATCACACACTGCACTACCCTCTGCCAACAGCACAAACATCAGTGTCAGTGTTCATCAAGTTGCAGTGTAATTAAAGAGACATAGTCTGTCCCTCTCACCTGGAGTGAGCGGGAGTAGTTATTTGTAACAGGAAGTCTGTTGTGTTGAACGTGGGAAAGTTGAACACCAAAGGGTACAGCAGTTAACTCAGCCCGACTTGGCCGCATTGCCAATAAAGCTTGTTTTGATATTTTGTTTACTATAGTAAACCTTGCCTAAGTTGGATTCGCCTAAGTTGGTTCTTCACTCAGACAGAATTCCGAGGAACGGTTGATTTGTAATGTATTTCCAATAAACATCTTCCTCTAAGTCGGATTATATAAGTTGGATCCTCGTCTAACTTGGATTAACTGAGGCGGTCCATTTGATCCGAGATAATGCGTTTTTTCCTTGTTTAAGTCGGATCGCTGTATTCGACAAAATTACCTGGTTGCTTGGAGTATATGTACCAGATGAACTAAAAAGTAAAATGGCTATTCCAAGAAAATTATCCAAACAACCACAACAACATATGTAGGCGTCACGTCTTCACTCATCTAATAGAACTAGCATCATCCAGCCAATGGACACTGGTATAACCAAGAACATGACGCTCCATTACCGGTACATCCTAGCCATCAGGACACTAGAGGCATCAGAAGGAGCCACACCATTTTCTCAAGAAATTGGCCGTCATTGCCCTGAAATAAGCATGGAACAAAACTGGAAACATTTCTAAACTGATTCAGGTGCTGCATGTACGATGGGGGATTATGTTGGTGTGGACGAGACAGCAGAAACATCGGCCACTCTAAATAATGAGTAGACCATTGGAACCGTACGACACGGTTTACTGAGCAATGATGAGGGCAACGAAGTCTTGATGTCTGAAGACAAGATAACAAAGCTCAGTGACACACACGCTGCTTTACAGACGCTAAGACGCCATGGTTTGATGCTTGGCCACAGTGAGATCGAAGAGTTGACCGACAAGTGCGAGGCCTTTCTCATGAGATAGTCACAACAAAGACTTACGCAGTGCAAGATGACCGACATTTACAAGCAATAATAATTATTAAGCTATACCGTAGAGATTCGTGCCAGAAATGAAGCACACATCTGTTCTACTACTGCATAATGTTGTGTGGTGCTTGTGGACATCAACCCATGTAGAATTACAGCTAAATCACTCGGTCCGATTGAATCCGACTTAGGCAAGGTTTACTGTATTTCAACATGTCCCATGGTAGTATATTCAAATTGCGACCATTGCTACGGGCTTCCGAAACATAATTTGGCAGCAGTATACCTTCAACGTAGTTATTACAGTCCAATAGAACGTTATATTAAGTAATAAATGAAAAACTAGGAACCGACTGCCTCCTCTTAAAAGATTAATTTTCTTTGTAACACCACTACAAAATTGGAACTCACTTCAAAATAATAATAACCAATAAACATCACTTGAACCATGGTTTTTGTCATTCAACAGAGAGCAATATTACAGCTACATATTTCAGATGGGATATGCTCATCTTGAAATAATGTTTCTTAGCCAACTGGGAACACCATGAGGGGTATCTACCTTGAGGCCCTTGGCTCTGTTGATAGCCCTGAGGGGCCTTAGTACCCTCAACACCCTGAGGATTTTCACCACACTGATGGCACCATTGCTGGAAACATAACACAGAGTGACATGTGAATACAGGCTATATGCAGGATATTTATTACATTGTATATGCTAGTGCTTTCATTATTGCAATAAGGAATTTATACGATGGATGCTATTGCTTTCTTTATTGCAGTAAGGGAGTAATACGATGGTTACTATTGCTTCATTATTGCAATAAGGAATTTATATAATGGTTGCTATTGCTTTCTTTAATGTAATAAGGAATTTATACGATGGTTGCTATTACTTTCATTATTGCAATAAGGGAGTAATATGATGGTTGCTATGGCTTTCATTATTGCAATAAAGAATTTATACGATGGATGCTAATGCTTTCATTATTGCAGTAAGGGAGTAATACGATGGATGCTAATGCTTTCATTATTGCAGTAAGGGAGTAATACGATGGTTGCTATTGTTTTCATTATTGCAGTAAGGGAGTTATACGATGGATGCTAATGCTTTCATTATTGCAGTAAGGGAGTTATACGATGGTTGCTATTGTTTTCATTATTGCAGTAAGGGAGTTATACGATGGATGCTAATGCTTTCATTATTGCAGTAAGGGAGTTATACGATGGGTGCTAATGCTTTCATTATTGCAGTAAGGGAGTAATACGATGGTTGCTATTGTTTTCATTATTGCAGTAAGGGAGTTATACGATGGATGCTAATGCTTTCATTATTGCAGTAAGGGAGTTATACGATGGATGCTAATGCTTTCATTATTGCAGTAAGGGAGTTATACGATGGATGCTAATGCTTTCATTATTGCAGTAAGGGAGTTATACGATGGATGCTAATGCTTTCATTATTGCAGTAAGGGAGTAATATGATGGTATGCGTGTTTCACTTGTGTATTAATCCTTTCAAACTAATCTAATTATAGGCTGAATCTGATTTGTTAGAATTACATTTCATATTGGTATTATAAATAAATAAATACAATCTACGTGACTGTTCAGCCAGGGCTGGGTAATTGGCTTTTTTTTCCTTGTTTTTTGCCACAAGTGGGTATCCACAAGATGAGCACTGAAACTGGTTCTTCCAAGTGTACAGATTGTATTTCTTACAAGCCGCTAACCCATAGGCAAATTCATTTGGCCCGATATGAATTATTCTTTTCAGTCATTGTGCTGGAACACAATAATTATATTAACTATTATTGAGCGATAATAAACGATGACCACTGCTGAATAGCTAATTTACTCGCCTTGACAACCGTCCACAATAAATAGCTCCACGTAGTGGATTATTATTAATAGAAACGATTTGAATAGCAGACATCGTCGATGCTGGAAAACCGGCCTGTCGTACTAAAGATTCACAGACCGTGCGGCCATAAAATCGGCCTGTCGTACTGAAATGGTTAAATGTGCGCGCTGACGAGAAACCATACATTTTGTTTACATGGCCTTATATGGACATTTTGAACGTGGACTTACTTGAGGAAGAATGAGACGAGTGCAACTGTGACAACGAGAAGGTCAAGCAGGTTAAACATACTGCGACAGAACGAGCCTTGATGGAGCACCAGGCCAAAGGTCACCACCTACACATACAGGTCAACATGTACCGCAAGTGGTCGCATCACAGAGGTTAACATTAAGGTAAAACATGTTTGTTATTAATGTTTATTTTTATTCATGTGTGTTCTAGTTGTATGTGTGTGCGTGCGTGCGTGCATGCGTGTGTGCATGCGTGTTACTGTCTATGCACGTGTGTGTGTGTGCAGCTGTGCATACACCCAGATGTAATTTCCCGTGTTTGTAGCGACGCCGCTCTGATATGGAAAGTACGTGTTGTCGTCGAATGTGCGGATTGTGTTGCGAGTTGGCAATTTATTTTTTACAATTGCCAACTCGCAACACAGGCGAAACCAGTAACGTGCGCATGTTTAATGCACTACTCATTCTGTCTACATGCAAAAATCTGAACATCAGATTTTGGGCCAATCAAGTTAACACGCTGCGAAAACGGGTTGTAGACACTCTCTTCAATGTCAGCATCACATTGTATTACTTCAGAATAGAATAATGTACTTATATTTGGAGGTACGACAATAAAATCCTAATTATGCCAGTCAAATTATTATTATCACAGCAAGATATATCCTACCTCTATAATCTACACGTTTATGGCTGTAATGTAAACACACCGTAATGGTATCTGTCAAGTCTTGTTATCAGTACTTGTTATTCTAAGTCTTCAATTTTTATTAAACTTTCATAAAAGTATGTGTCTAGTAAGTTTTTATACAAGGCTAACTAATTTTTTTAGCAATGTACTGTATGGCGCATATGACAATTCATGTATTTACACAAAACAACATTCTCGTGCAATGACGTTTATTTTAATTTTTATTCCCCCCTCCTCCCTAACAAAAAGTTCTCAAAAATCTGCAATCTTAACATTCAAATTGGTGTGCCCTAAATAAACTGAATGCCAGAAGGCAGCATTTGCAATACATAAATTGATAATTAGGAGAACAAAACATAGATTGCTTTCACGAAATAATATGTGGGCTGAACAAAGTACATTTAATGTAAGAAACTAGTCGTTCAGTAAAACTACATACCTTCAGGCAAATCTCAACTGTAAAGACACTTGTAAAAAAGAAGTCAAAATACTTCAGGATCTGAAAGGAATCAAGAGATAAAACATTAGGAACAAGGCACTAGATGAGAAAACTAAACACAGACATCACATGGACGATGACATCTTAGTTGTAGATTTTCAGTTCTGTGTGTTCTTCACCATCAACACGTATGGAGGTGTTTGTGAGTGTTACACAATGTAACTGCTGTGGAGCGGGTTAAGTGGGCTGGACACATGGAATGAATGCGGAGAGAACGGCTAATGAAGCGAGTGAATGCTCTCAGAGTGGAGGGCAGAAGAGGAGTACCGCAACAGAGAGGGGAGGAACTTGTGTGAAGAGAGATTTGGCAGGATTTGGAGGTGAGTGGAAAACAGGAGCAAGAAATGGGGAGTGGATATGGGTGGTGAACAAGGCAGTCAAATGGGATCAGTGACTGTAGTAGCAAAGACAAAAGGTCCAGCATTGAGGCCAGCCTTAGTCTGCAATGAGCAATGACTGTTGGAATGTCACATTACATCTCACAGAACGTGTGATACCACAATATTGTAACGTTAAGGCACAAATAAATAAAGGTAAGTTCTTATATAGCGCAGTATCCAGTCCTCAGGACCGCTGAAGGCACGCAACACTTTACTCCCTGACAGACCTGTTCAATCGAACACCATCTCGACTTCTCTGGGAAGCATTCAGCCATGCTGTAGTTAATGCACAAAGGCTATTCGTACACAAATATCAACCACTGTATGCAGCTAGGTACTCATTCATACAGCCGAGTGAACTGGTGCGACGTAGAGTGAACCAACTTGACCAAGGTTCAACACGGCAGCACAGGATTTGAATCCGGGTTCTCCCAGCTGATTGAGGGTCCATTGCTCTAGCCACTGCGCTACTTCACTGTTTGAGTGCACCCCATGGGTCATTGTACCTGACGGTCACCCCTGTACAAGAGGACACACGGAAGAAGAACAGAATGAGGGGTGACAAACTCACACTGTTCCTTGGTGAGGCAGCCACCAGTGGGTCTTCAGCAGCCAACATGGTACTGCTGACCAGGATACAGGCAAGGACTATGTTACTGAAGTAGTTGTGACTGATCACTTGATGGCAGAATGTACGGAACCTGCAACAGGCAGTCGGTGTTGTAATAGGATACAGCCAATGGCAGCAAGGCGTAGGTACCTGAGAGCACCAGGTTATTACAAATACTAATAACTTTAGTGTCATCATAAACAATTTCTGATAGTAAATATACTTCTGCAATAAACGTTAATATGTGACATATGTGACATATGTGGCGCTGTAAATTTAGATGTACTTTGTAATGGAAAAGTTAAGAGAATTAAGGCACTGTGAATTATATGAAAACCCCCAACAAGCTGCATATCAGTTAGCTAATATAATTTGTTCTACATTCCCTTAAAAAAGAACAGGGGCCCATTTCAGAAACAATATTATACGCCAGATTTTGCTCTTTAAAATGAATCACTCCTTAACAGTGATCTTACACAGTGAAAACTTTCAATACCAGAAGATGACACACATTAGCCGGTGTGTTACAGAAATAGTTTCCTCTGTTAACTGATGATGGATTTTCATTACGGGCTTTTATCTTAGTGAACCAGTCCCCAAAGAAAGAATGCTGCCTACTTGTTCGTGGGACTGAAGAGAAAGAGGGCACTAGAGTTTGGGATCGGGTCCTTCTTGTTGGGGATCTTCGATGTGGACATGCGGCGAGGATATGCTCCTGGTGTGTAGTCTGTCTTCCCTTCCTCGTCTTCTCCTTCCATCTCTTCATCTAAATCTGCATCTTCTGCATCTTCGTCATCTACCATTGATAGGAAAGGTAAAGCTAAGTTCACATGTAGTGCGGTAACCAGAGACTGATCAAAGCCACGGTTGACCTGCACATTCGCCATCTCAGCTATCTGGGAAACTTTCAGCCACCCTGCAGTTACTGCTCAAAGATTACTCGTTCACTTATATTCATTACTGCCATAACCAAAGTATTCATTTATACAGCCGAATGAACTGAAGCAACATAGAGTAAAATTGTCCAAGCTTAAATATAGCACCTAGCCGGATTCTTTTCCCGATGAAGTCTGATGCTTAAACATCCTAGAACATTTATTATCGTGGGAAGATATCATTTTTCAAATTTGAATCACTTGGTGAAAAACCTTCAAAGAATGAGAGACGGGAACCGCCATTGTATACAACCCTTCCAACCAAGAGCAGAATCCTTCAGATATGACTGCTTGGCTAATTACAGTGAACAACTGTGCAGAAAGATTATCCAACAAATATCTCCGTTTACCACAAATGTTCAAATAAAAACATATAGCCAATTTTCTATTTTAAGTGTATCATGGATACTAAACATCGTAAAAGGAATTGAGAGCTTGTGAAAACAATTAAACAGGCCTGGCACGCAATGTTTTATCCAGCAGTTATGTTTTAATACTTGGATGTGTCTGTTTTGTCCGAATACAACCAAACTAGTTGGTTACGTCATGATGCAGCCAAAGAAACAGATTTGTGCCAATAAAAAGTGCCAATTTGTTGGGATCCCAGCCTAATTTTCGACTTGAACATATATGTTAAGTGCTGTCACTGGGGCTCATTCCTTGAACACTTGAGTTGAGTAATATACAAACCTGGGTGTTTCTTTGTGAAGCCATCGTCCATCTCTTTTGTGTCCATATCGATCCGGTGTTCATTCATCATGTTGTCCCTACAGTAAGACAAGATTTGCCATTTTTAATACAATAAATCAATCCCCTCAAAGGTTATCAGTCTGGACCAAAAGACCAGCGAAGTATTAGACAATAAACTCATATGAGAATTGTTCTAATGGAATTAGTAGTATATGCAAAAGCGAGAATTCTTCAAGAAATCTATTGCAATTAACTACACTGCTCAATTATTGTATCTAATGCCGGACACCGTCATGCCATCAGCAGATCACAGCAGGATATTTTCATCCAAGGCAGGACGTTTTCTCCCTTTGACAGAGAAAAAAATAACCTACAATACAATAAAAGAAAACTCAATATTTCACATCTAGACAACATTTCTGGGACTTTCTTTTCAAAAAGTAGTGACACATTCACAAATTTGACCCTCAAAAATCACTCATCACAGGTCATGTCAAATCAATGCCAGAAAATCTGTCATATCTACCACTGCTTCTAGCTCTGTAATTTAAGCCTACTTTATGCAGAAAACGTGACAGTGACCTAAGTCTAGGACATGAAGAAACGCAACTGACCGGGTCATCTTGAGTGACCGGTGATTCATGGCGGGAAGGGTGTCGTCTTCATTGTCCAACGGTTTCTTCAGGTCTTCTTCCGGTTGTATTGCATCCTGCTTTGCATCCTGAATGACCCAACATAATCTCATTCTTTCGTTGATTTTGAAAGTTTTACTGGCTCCAAAATTCACTAAATAAAAGATGATCATTCACCTTCACACCCACATCAATTCCAAACAATACCATTTGCTTAAAAGACAAAAAACTAAGATTTTTTTAATAGAGCAATTTGCATTTCTGTGTAGAATTTTCTTCCTGGTTACTAGCGTCGAACACACAATAAATAAATAATTATTTTATATGGACCGCAGTATAAATTTAGAACTTCAAAGAAATTATTATTATTATTAAGTAAATAACACACCAGTATTTTGATGTCGAGATTTTTACCGCCCTCTTCAAGCGGCGTCTTGCTGGTTGACCTTCGCAATGACCTTGACCGCTCCTCTTCCTTCTCCTTCTCCATATCCGACAGACTTTCGGCGTCAGCCAGGTTGTCGACGGCGATAGCCAAGAAGACATTCAGGAGGATATCTATGAAATGTGGTTAAGGTCCGGGCAAAGACTGGTATACAGGGGAACCTTCTGTTTATAAAGTAAAAGTAAAGGTAACTTCTTATATAGAGCCGCATCCAGTCCTCAGGACTGCTCAAAGCGCTTTACACCTTACTCCCTGGTAGACCTGAGACCTGTTCAACAGAACACCATCTCGACTTCTCTGGGAAGCATTCAGCCATGCTGCAATTATTGCGTGAAGACTATTCGTACACAAATATCCACCACTGTCTATAGCCAGGTACTCATTCATACAGCTGAATGAAATGTTTCGAGGAAATTCGTGTACATGTTGGTAAGTGACATTTGTTGAAATGACGACGCATAAAGGATTCCTAAAAATTCACAGAAATTCTATGAACAGTGCACAAGGATACAGTTGCCGCAGATGAAAAGAACAACAAAGTAGATGCAGATGATGACACCATAAGACGCAACGCCACCAAACGCCTCGATTCCGTCATACATCACAACATTCCAATCTTCACCGGTCAGGATCTGTGGTGGAAATTGTGCATACATGGTCAGGTAGATAATGACAATACCCCGGCCTATATCCCCCTAAACCACAGACCACACCTCTCAAGCCCGATTACACCTCCCATACCCCAGATCACACCTCCCCCATCCAGACACACCTCCTTCACAATAGGCCACACCCCCTGCCCCAGAGCAAACCTCCCAGGCCTTAGGCCACACCTTCTGTTCAAGACCACACCTCCTCCAACCCCAGACCCACCTCCCCCAACCCCAGACCACACCTCCCCCAACCCACACCTCCCACAACCCCAGACCACACCTCCTGCCTAAGATCACACCTCCCATACCCCAGACCACACCTCCCAGCCCCAGAGCACACCTCTCCATGCCCAAACCACACCTTTCCAAACCCAGACCACACCTCTCCAAGCCCAGACCACACTTCTCCAGCCCCAGACCACACCTGCCACATCCCTTCTAATGCCAGACCACACCACCCCCAATCCACACCTCTCCCAGTGATAGACCACACCTCCCAGCCCACGACCACACTTCCCCCTGCTAAGACCACACCCCAGCTCAAGACCACACCTCCCCCACCCCCAAAAACCACACCTCCTCCACCCACTACAAAAACGACTCTCCCCAACTTTCAAACCCTCCTCCAAGGAGAGAACATCTTGTGCCAAACCCACCTGAAAGACAGTGAGCAGTGACTGCCAGAAGGTGTCGAAGTTATGGCGTGGCTTCGTGGTGGTCGGGTTGAAGTTGAACTTGCCGCCAAACACCTGCATGCCGAGGAGGGCGAAGATAACGATGAAGAGGAAGAGGAGGAGCAAGAGACTGGCAACGGAGCGCATACTGTTGAGGAGAGACGCCACCAGGTTCCTCAGGGCAGACCAGTATCTGCAACATCACAGCACATCACATTTATACAGGCGTTGCATGTCTAGAATCACAGATATAATCAGGGGTGTTTACAAATGTAATTATAATCGAGGAAACGTCTGTATCTATGCGGGTAAATTAACATTTTCCTCGAGCACTAAACTTCTAATCCAATGACACCACGAATAGGACATAAGACTTTTCAAAATACCCTATACATGTCAAGAATCTCACCTTTTATTTGAGACATAAAACGTAATGTGCGCGTAATACGTAAAATGTAACTCAAGAATTTCAGCAACCACACGTGCGCGGCAAATACTTTGGAAAAACAGCCCCTATGTCATGGACTTGGCAACACGAGGTAGATGCTGACACAATATGCTTGTCTACCCTCATGCCAATAGCATAGCAATAGGAATATTGTTTGATACTTCTACAATCCACGTTATCACGACTACGGCCAATCAATGGTTGTGAACTTCACATTCTCTCTGACCTTCGTTATTTTTCACAAACAACGAGTATCTGCGAGTGCGTCATGGCATTTATGTAACGATGCTGTGAGTTTTCTAACACTTTGTAAATATTACTGTATTGATTGTTAACTACCAAGGCATCCCATCAGGTGATTGGCATTTTGTGCAAGTAAAAATAATAAAGTAAAAAATACATTTGTGGATGTAATATTAAAATGCATATTAAATAATAAAAAGTAAACATTGATTTTTCACCTACATAAATGGCAGTCAATATTATTCAGCAGATAATGGTCAAATTATAATAAAGCCATTGTAGTGCATGCATCTGGGTAATTCTTTGTAATATCGGTAATTCAGCTGCCTATTTAATACAACATAGTTCTGAAGTTATAAAATTACACTAAAACCAATATAAAAATTTTTCCATTTATTACAATAATTCTGTAAAATGACAATAAACCCAAAATAGTAATTCTGTTTGACCCCCCTACTCTGCTTACCTCGTGAACTTGAACAGCCTCAAGAGGCGTGCGCATCGGAGCACGCTGACACCAAGAGGTGGCAGCACATTAGTGTAGATGAAGATGGCCTCGACAATGCTGAAGATGACGATGAGACAGTCGAAGCGGTTGAAGAGAGAGACAACGTATCCCTGCAGGCCCAGGCTGTACATCTTGATCAACATCTCCAGTGCAAACACAATGATGAAGAACAAGTTGGCGATCTCTGTGGGAGGAACACATACAAAGACATGCGGTCAGTTTACAAGCAATCTCTCTTCAATACAATGTACCAGAGGTTTAAAAATACACATTCAGTTTACAGGGAGCCAAGATCTTAGTTTGAAAATATGCACAGGACTCTACATACAAACATATGTGTTGAGTCTTGACAAAATTAGTCAAAAAAAAAAAAGCTCATTCATAGCCAAAGTTATGCAACAATGAACATGACCAGGGTAGTAATGTTCAAATTGAGAAAAACACATTTGAAGTTCATGTACATGTTTACACGTTTTCTTCAAATTACCAAATTACACACACATGTGCACACACACACGCGCACACACACACACGCGTGCGCGCACACACACACACGCGCGCACACACACACACACACATCAATGAAATATAAATTATATCACATTGATAATATGATCCAGCTCCGCTGCACCCCCACAATGCCACCCCACCATGACCTAACTCTAGTCAAGCCCACCCACCCCACCTGTACCTTGGAACTTGTCAAGCCAGGCTGGCTGTCTGTAGTGTTCGGAGGTGAGTACGCAGGTGTTGAGGAAGACCATCATGATGACCAGCCAGTAGAAGGCCTGAGACTTGACCGCCTTGCGACAGATCTTACGACACCGCCGGTTCCACTTCTCCAGTCGCCGTCTGGAGGAACAGGCAAACAGTCAACTAGACGTGTACATCACAGTTCACAAAAATCTTACATATAGTAATGTGCTAACTTTGGACCATTGTAAGTGCATCTCCCCCAGGTGCCAAGGTACATGCACCTCTTTCTATGTTCATTTGCTTCCTTGGACCATTGTAAGTGCATCTCCCCCAGGTGCCAAGGTCCACGCACCTCTTTCTATGTTCATTTGCTTCCTTGGACCATTGTAAGTGCATCTCCTCCCAGGTGCCAAGGTCCACGCACTTCTTTCTACATTCATTTACTTCCTTGGACCATTGTAAGTGCATCTCCTCCCAGGTGCCAAGGTCCACGCACCTCTTTCTACATTCATTTACTTCCTTGGACCATTGTAAGTGCATCTCCCCCAGGTGCCAAGGTCCACGCACCTCTTTCTACATTCACTTACTTCCTTGGACCATTGTAAGTGCATCTCCTCCCAGGTGCCAAGGTACATGCACCTCTTTCTACATTCATTTACTTCCTTGGACCATTGTAAGTGCATCTCCCCCAGGTGCCAAGGTCCACGCACCTCTTTCTATGTTCATTTACTTCCTTGGACCATTGTAAGTGCATCTCCCCCCAGGTGCCAAGGTCCACGCACCTCTTTCTACATTAATTTACTTCCTTGGACCATTGTAAGTGCATCTCCTCCCAGGTGCCAAGGTCCACGCACCTCTTTCTACATTCATTTACTTCCTTGGACCATTGTAAGTGCATCTCCTCCCAGGTGCCAAGGTCCACGCACCTCTTTCTACATTCATTTACTTCCTTGGACCATTGTAAGTGCATCTCCTCCCAGGTGCCAAGGTCCACGCACCTCTTTCTACATTCACTTACTTCCTTGGACCATTGTAAGTGCATCTCCTCCCAGGTGCCAAGGTACATGCACCTCTTTCTACATTCATTTACTTCCTTGGACCATTGTAAGTGCATCTCCCCCAGGTGCCAAGGTCCACGCACCTCTTTCTATGTTCATTTACTTCCTTGGACCATTGTAAGTGCATCTCCCCCCAGGTGCCAAGGTCCACGCACCTCTTTCTACATTCATTTACTTCCTTGGACCATTGTAAGTGCATCTCCTCCCAGGTGCCAAGGTCCTCGCACCTCTTTCTACATTCATTTACTTCCTTGGACCATTGTAAGTGCATCTCCTCCCAGGTGCCAAGGTCCACGCACCTCTTTCTACATTAATTTACTTCCTTGGACCATTGTAAGTGCATCTCCCCCCAGGTGCCAAGGTCCACGCACCTCTTTCTACATTCATTTACTTCCTTGGACCATTGTAAGTGCATCTCCTCCCAGGTGCCAAGGTCCTCGCACCTCTTTCTACATTCATTTACTTCCTTGGACCATTGTAAGTGCATCTCCTCCCAGGTGCCAAGGTCCACGCACCTCTTTCTACATTAATTTACTTCCTTGGACCATTGTAAGTGCATCTCCCCCAGGTGCCAAAGTCCACGCACCTCTTTCTACATTCACTTACTTCCTTGGACCATTGTAAGTGCATCTCCTCCCAGGTGCCAAGGTTCACGCACCTCTTTCTATGTTCATTTGCTTCCTTGGACCATTGTAAGTGCATCTCCCCCCAGGTGCCAAGGTCCACGCACCTCTTTCTATGTTCATTTGCTTCCTTGGACCATTGTAAGTGCATCTCCTCCCAGGTGCCAAGATCCACGCACCTCTTTCTACATTCATTTACTTCCTTGGACCATTGTAAGTGCATCTCCTCCCAGGTGCCAAGGTACATGCACCTCTTTCTACATTCATTTACTTCCTTGGACCACTGTAAGTGCATCTCCCCCCAGGTGCCAAGGTCCACGCACCTCTTTCCAGTTCATGCGCCTTCTTGGACCATAGGCTTCTGATCTACCAACTAGCGACATATTTCAAAAATCATAATACTAGTTATTTATTTGTGTTATTGATATGCTCTGCTCTTCCACAGGGTCTTTCTCCTATGTGAGAGAACTGACTGGTGAATCACTCACCTCCAAAGAGTGCCACTTTGGGAACAAATTTGTTAATATCAAAATGGTATAGTGGTGATAACTGCTGCCCTTTGAGGTCTACTCACCTCTGTCTATGCTCATTTGTTTCCTTTCAACATGAGCCTCTCATCTATCAATTGGCAACACATTAAAAAAATAAAGGTAACTAATTTGTTATTTACCTACGCGTACCCCAGTGTTTCCCCTGGGTAAAATGATGGGCGAGGTGGTAGGGGTGGGGTAGGCGAGTGCTGTAGGTGCGAAGCATCACTAGGGGGGTCCGGAGATTTTTAACTAGCTTAAAAATTGTATATTCTACTTTTTACTCTTGAATATAGAGGTCAAGATATAAAACAAGACACTATTTGTAAATATAGTAATCATGATTAATAAAAGTCAGTAATCATGATTGTTTCATCGTGTCTTGGTGTGGTTTCCACTTTAGCACTGGTACTCAGTTCAGGTGTGGTTTCCACTTGACCACTGGTACTTAGTTGTAGTGATGTTTTTCTTGCCCCAACCCGAGGCCTTGTTACCATGCGGACAGAGTCAGTAAAAAGTAAAAGGAAAATTCTTATATAGTGCAGTATCCAGTCCTAAGGACTGCTCAAAGTGCTTTACACTTTACTAACTGCCAGACCTGTTCAGTCAAACACCATCCCAACTTCTCTGGAAAGCATCCAGTGGTATCATCGGAAGACTCTTTCATCATCACCTTTAAATGATTATAATATCATAATATTATGGTAAATTGGTGGTTTCTGTTCCAAAGATTATATTTTATTTGTTGCTAGCATGCTGTGCAATTAATTAAACAGTCATTTCTGGAATGCCACAAAAGTATGTTTTTATTAATCACAAGAACATTTCTCAAATTTTGTTCTTTTTATAAAACAGCATAAGTTGTTTAGTGTATCCAATTTCATATCCAAACATCATTGCCTGGCCCAAGTTATTGATAACCCATTAGTATACACGGTTTTGGGCAATAGGCGTCTTTTATAAAATGTTAATTTCGGTGGTTTACATTCGTAAGTACTTCGCTCAAATCAACTTTCTCAAGTTTTTTTGCACAACTTTGTCGGAATATGTATTATATATTATATCTTACGAATCACATTCCACATTATCCACCAGGCGGATTCAGTGGTAAGTCACTCTCCAGGGGGCAGTACTGTGGGCAGACAGCATAAAGCAACAGTGACAAGTGCTGCCCATGCTACTCACTCTTTAGATTCAATGTGGGCAGTGCAGAATTTCAGTCAGAAGTTGGGTTTTCTTAAATGTTCTTAATTATTAAATAAACATATATAGCCTAAGTTAAATAAAACTGTCTAAACACTGTTGAATTACACCAATGTTTGCAGTGCTAAGCACAAAGATACGTTCTACTACAACTGCAACTAAAATAACAATTATTTACTCAAAATCAATTTCAGTACTCCAGGCGCATGTATGCATTTTTCAAGATAAAAAAATAATAAATAGATACACAAGGAAACATACACGACGCAACATTTACAGTTACAGGACTGCAGTATTTGCAATGCTATGGCATTTGTATATTTCAACATTACTTGTGTCTAAGTTTGTACCGAGGTCTGTACTGAAATACACTGGTCAGCATAACTGTAAGTGAAATCCAATAGGTGGCGCCACATCTAACACAGTAGTCGTCATCACAAACAACACGATACATCAGCATATAACACATTGTACAGACCCTGCCACCCAGTAACCCTATGTAAGATGTACTAAGCACCCTTATTTGTCATCCTTGTACACCAATCGTAGATTACCTTATTTCCACATTTACTTTTAAGAAATCACAATTTCTTGCATGGTGAATGTGGACACAATGGGCTCCTGGGCAGACAGTAAAACATCTCTCTGGCCCAGACTTTAATTCAGTAACACCAAATCCACCACATATTATTGCACTTATACAGTTAAATATGCACTACTCGTGTTTATAAGTATGTTACCTGACAATCCAATATCCCGGCAACCATTCACATTGCCTTTCACGTAAAATTCACATATGCAGCTACATCGGCTGTATACGCCCTTAGACTCTTTTAATTCAATTTGTGTAAAAATAAATAATAAAATGTACCAACAATCAGAATCCTGGAAGTGAGACATTACACAGACTTTCAGTAAACTGACCGTAACATTATACAGTGAAGAACTCATTCCGTGTAACATTCAGTAGTTTGAGAATCAGTTTGACTGTCATAATCGATCATCGGCATTTGTTTGACAAAATCGATCGATGATTGATTACATAATTGGTTTGTGGGTGGCCATTCTAGGAAAGGTTTGATCGCTTGGTGGCAGCACCAATGCAACAGATCGATGACAGTTGGCGAAAACATACAAAACATTTAATTGGGCAAAAATGAAAGTAACCATTTGTAATAATCATCAACAAAAAATTATCAAATGACCCCCGAGATGTTTACACGTGGAGGTGAGACAGGTTGTGGAGGACGCGATGTAAATGTTATTATATCAACTTAAGCAAAGAAAAAAGATATCCACATATTATCTCTGGTACATGACATAATGTCTTTAAACTGGATGTTCCTAGTTGCAGACTGGTGGATTAAATATCTCACAAATAATGACAACAAAACACAAAAAAGCTTAACATCAATTTCAAACATGGCCAACAGGAATAACATAACATTTTAGGGCTGTTTACCCAAAAATTAAAAACAAAAAATTATCAAATGACCTCCGAGATGTTTACACATTTAATGTATGCAATGTGAAATTTGTGAACACACTGTAAGCGCAGGTGAATCATCCATTCCATGTATTGACCAGACTGCCATACTAAATGAAATGTTACGCTGTTAACATGGTCACGTTTGCTGTTCAGTATTCCTCAAGAGTAAATTTGCCATCACAATTGCGCAGTGGTAAACCAATCCTCCCATCACAGATCATGCCGTAGGAAATAACTGTATACTACGGGGGGAGGGACAGGGAAGGATAACAGTGGATCAGAAAAAAGAAAAGAGCATGACAAATAACAATAAACAATTCTTATAAAGTGCCCCATACAACTAATTGTTCCAAGGCACTGTATAATGATATATGTATGAATTGTAAAAACATTTAAAAAAACATTTCGGGACATACACTCTGTATGGTATACCACATGCGTACAGCATATGATACACACTGCACACATTGCATAGCATAGCATACACTTGTGTGCCATATTGCACGTTATATCCAAACGGTGACTGTAGAAACTCAATAAATGGTTCTGCATGCATGACTTGTTTAGCACCGTACGTACCTCATACACAACATTGTATACTATCTGTACAAAACTGTGCATGTTTTATACATGGTATAACAGAAAACATGTGCATAATGTACAATGCCTTGTATAGGGAGAATGGAAGAAGAAAACAGAGGAGTGTACGACGAACGCGACAACATCACCATAGTTACCTTTTCTCACTTGAAAGCCCAAAATACCTTTAAAGAAGGTGGCGGGAGAAACAAAGTATTTGTAAGACGCATGACACAAATATACAGGACAAATGACACGTCAAGACAGTGACACATCATGACAGTGACAATGGCATGTCGACATAACTAGCTCTGTCGCCATCGGACTGTGTCACTCGGACACTGAATTCTAACTTGGTTTCAATCTAAAAACTCTCAACAATTCAGAGCGGTTTTTTTTTTATTATAGGCTACAAAAGCGTAAAAGTGGTTCAGATTTAGCTGCACTTTTACTATGATATGCCTGTTACACCTGCAGTTTAACAGATGTATACTTTGGGGAGGTATGTCGTACAATCTAATGTGTCAAAATAATCTCACAAGTGTATACGTACTCAGTGGAGTTTATCGCCGATATGAACTACGTTATTATAAAATGCAACTGCCTGTGTAAAAGTTATCGGCATCAATCTAAAAAAACAATTTTCATTCAGTTTTATGAATTTTACTAATTCTGCCTAGCTCACCAAATGGCATGGTGGCAGATGAGTGGCGCCACCTGACAAGTTTGTAACGTACCAATTGCTCTGAGCAACTTTCCAAAAACATAGTGTGTGAGTATTAGAGTAACAGGGATTACAGCCAAAACACAACGTGAGTGAGATGTGTGTGAGAAGAACAGAGAGAAGTCTTACTTCTTCTTGAACCACCAGGATTGTGCCGTGGATTGCCCGCCTTCTTCTTCCGTTTTCTCAGAGTTTGCATCAGTCGATGCTTTGCCTGGTGACAAAAAACAGATATATAGTCTGTAGTATAACCTCTGTTGATATATTGGGCAAACAAGGGCCACATGTAAGAATGGAGTAAGGTTGATTGATGGAATGAAAATTAAAATGCTGAGATGGCGTGATGTGTGTGATAAAGAAAGGTAAATCAGACGGCAGCAGTTTGGAAGAAAAAATGGCATTAAAAAAGGCTTCGAGGCTGCCGACAGAAGGAAAATGATGCAATGGATAGTAAAGAATATGAATGTGTGACGTGATGAGAAGAGACACGGAGGAGAGACAGGTTGTGGAGGACGCGATGTAAATGTTATTACATCAACCTAAGCAAAGAAAAAATATATCCACATATTACCTGGATGTTCCTAGTTGCAGACTGGTGGATTAAATTTCTCACAAATAATGACAACAAAACACAAAAAAAGCTTAATATAAATTTCAAACATGGCCAACAGGAATCACATAACATTTTAGGGCTATGTACCCTAAAACTGCCCCCCCCCCCCATCCCGTGACTACACTCAACAGCGCATCTACGAATAATTATGAACCACTAAACAACAATCTCCTCCCTATGGCATAGATATACAAACAACCAATTCCATCACTCGGAATCCCCCATTAGGACTCCATACCCAGTGGGACAAAGATTTCTTCCCTAAAGGGACATGTTTCCATTTTACAATTTCAGCTATCTCTGTGATTTCTGGTGGAGCTGCACTATTGAGCAATGGTCAACAACATGTACAATGGCAAGACAAACACACGTGATGTCAAGACAAACATGGACCCATGTACACAGTACAGTGCCTAGACAAACATATCTACAATGTCAATACAAACACTAACACATGTAGTATTAAGACAAACACTGACACTTGTACAGTGTCAAAACAAAACTGACACATGTACAGTGTCTAGACAAATACTGACATGTACAGTATCAAGACAAATGCTGACATAATGTACATACTGTACAGTGCCAAAAAAAACACTGATGCATGTACAGTGTCAAGACAAATGCTGACACATGTAGTGTCAAGACAAACACTGACACATGTAGTGTCAAGACAAACACTGACATGTACAGTGTCTGCACAAATACAACAACATGGATTGACAAAATTAAGCTGCATTGGTTAACTTGGTTGATAAACCGTTTAGCTTTGATTCCAGACAACTATATCACCACAACGCCACAGTGTTAATAAATAATTCATCTGAGAGCAGCATGATGGACTTTCGGATCAAAGTAAACTATACGTGCAGATATTTTTCCCACCAAAATGTTGCAGGAATTTGTTATTTTCAAAAGTAACAAGCTCTGAAAGTTCACATCCCCTGGCAGAACAGGGTACTCCATTCCCACGGGGTAAATACAACAGGTTACACCCTCACGCAATTCTGTCAACTTTCAATCTTGATTTCCCCGCTTTGCTCTGGGTCTCAATTTTCTTCTGGCATTGCTTGACAAGAAAAGATACCTAATGGCTAATATAAATATATTTCAAGTTAAATGCACCACTAGATCAGAGATTGCACAATGCCCGTGGATAGCTACAATCAATGTTACTATATAATACAACACCGTTTATGCCCAAGATATCCATCCCATCGTGGGAAATTTTAATAACTCAATCTACGAACCACTCTAATGGGGTGACTATCATGCCTACGAAATGTCCGTCTCATACACGCGAAATTAACGGACATATATGCCCGGACATGGAGAATGACAGACACACATTTTGTTATATATATTAATTATAAATGACTGTGGGGGTTGATATGTTTACTTACGTTTCTTTGTTGGATTATCATCGTCTCCTTCGTCCCCCTCTACATCTATGTCCTCTGTAACATTATTGCACACAATAATCATGACTTATTCCAAACTCTGGGTCAGTTACAAATGTCCATTTAGAAGACTAATTTTAAAGTCTCCCGGTTTTTCTCTGTCTAAAATATACTCACACTGCTTACAAATCAACTTCTTTATTACTAATTGCCTTTTTACTAAACCAAACAACCATGCACTACGTACAACTACAAATATTTCAACTCATGTCAGGCATTTTGTTATTCTCCCACCCAGCTTGAATTTTGAGAATACTATTATGTCAACCCTTGGGAGTGGGTCACAGGGAGCTAGAGGTAGGGTAATAAGTCAAAACCCACCTGCTTGTGTGATCCAATCTAAATAACCCCGTAGATCTTCTTCTATTTGTTGTTTCTCTCTAAGCTTCTGGAAATCACCCCTTGCTTTCGCTTTTTCACCCTCTTTAGAAAACTCTCTGCAACAGATTGACACCAGTAGCTATAATTCATGTGTGTGTTCTTGTCCATGCATAGAAACATGCACGCGTGTCTGCATGCTTGCATTCTTTCCTGGTGCTAGACGAGCTGGAAATGTGCACCTAATTAAAAAAATAATTAGGTCAATTACTAATAGAGCAGTTACACAATATACATACTTACTGTTTGCATTTTCAAGGCAGCCTACCTGCTTTTCAAGACTTACATCCAGATCTAGACATAACCATATCATTTCAACTTATTTTGATCTACTGCTGTTTGATCTATACCTAACTAATTCGGTGTATTTCCATATACGTATTTTTCTGCATTAAAATTACTTTTTGCAATTAATACAACAAATACCAAAAAATTGTCCTCTAAGGTGACCTTGTCTTGGTTCAAAATGTTACTCGTCAAAATGAAAGCATGCGGAGCGTAAAGAAGAAGGGATCGATACGCACCCACTAAGAACACCAAGAACTAGGTTAAGTACAAAAAATGAGCCGATGATGATCATGCTGACGAAGTATATCCAGGGCCAACTGTTCCCCATCGCGTCGTTTATCTGAAAACATAACAAACTCAGCGTTACCACAGTCTCAGACTGTCGTTAAATGAACCGGTATGTGTGGCAATGTTCACTGGCTGATTTATTGGGTTGCGAAAATACATAGTAAAGCGGTCTATATATGCTGTTCAATTAAATTGCCGTTTACAAGACTTTCGTCCAAATGCAGTGCATAACCGTCTATTGAATGTTTACTAGTCTCACACTCACAAGATAGGTAACAACTATGACAACGACCTACTTTCAGCCCAGAAGCCATGTCAACAACCTACTGTCAGCACAATAACCATGACAACGACCTACTTACATCATACATGACATCCGTCCACCCTTCCAGTGTGATACATTGAAACACCGTCAGCATGGCAAGGCCAAAGTTGTCAAAGTTTGTGATGCCACTATTGGGTCCACCCCAGAACTTTCCCCCACACACCATCCCCTTTTCCTCAGGGCAGGTGAAACCCTTGCCGCAGGGATGGGGGTCCTGCAGGGCGAATTCACCTAAAACAGATGTAGGATCATTTCAGTACTCACCGTCTACAATGGCATTTAACCATTTCAGTACTACAGCCCTGATCAGCTGTGACCACTGAATACTGAATTCCCAGTGAACATGCAAGACAATGGACTACCTCACTTCAAGTCAAGATTTGAGTAACAAAAATGCATTTTATGAAAGTATGATAATCAGTGAGTAAAATGAGCCATATTCATTTATATTCCATCGTCATGGTAACCAGCCACCAGATTTCAACGTTTTTGTTGCCACCGTCACTTTCGTCTCGGACTCTGTTGCTAAGTTCGCTGACATCGTCATTGTGTCGATTGTCAACATCCGACAAGGATTCTTCGCTAAAAGTATCGAATAATCTGTCTAAAACATATGGTGGCAAATCGCTAGTTAAAGTATTGCCATCTGCCATTGTGGCCACCGCAAATTTTGATAATCCATCATTAAAAACCGCGAAAATCTACGTAAACTATTATTGAGCGATAATCCACGATGACCACTGCTGAATAGGTAATTTATTCGTCATGACAAGTGGTTCCACGTACAGTAATACCTACCTTCAGCGACCCCTATGACCAGTAACCATCTGCTATGTAGGGACAGTTTTCCAATGTAACGATGATTTTTCAATGGAAATGTCCCTTAGATAGGCGACAACCTGCTGAACGCGGACAGCGATTTTTTGGTTGTATGTCCCTGTTAAGGCGGACAGTATTCATTAATTCGAAGATTTTTCGTCGAATTTCTTGAAAAAATGGCAGCGGACAAACAGAGCGGTGACAATGAAAACACCAAGTAAAGTACACGTGTACTCATAACGACGATCCTTGTGCTTGTCCAAACTACCTAGAATTCCTTTGACGATGCTCAATCAACTGTAGACAGAGTGAATGTGGTGCATGGTAGTGTTTATTTTGCGCTGGCATCAATCACATTCGCAGATACCAACATGGCTTCGGCCCGAGGCTTCATCTTGGTGTTGCCTTTTGCGACATGTAAATTACAATTAACATTCACAGATACGATGTATAAAAAATTCAAATAAGCTGTTTTCAAAGCGATCTTTTACTTTCTGACCTAACCATGAAAACGACCATAAAATTATTCTCAGCTAGGCCAAATGGCATGATTGTAACGCAGGTCCCCAGTACGTGGAAAAGATTAACTGGGTGCTAGTGTATGAAACAGTGGATTGCATTATCAAGTGACGCACAACACGTGCATTCATGAATCTTTCGAGATTGGATGAAAGATGAAATGAAATAATTATCGATTGTACTTGTTCAAATTTGTATTGTTTAATAAACATTTGCGCTGAGTATATCAACCGATTTAAATATTCGGTTTCTCATCTCCAGGTTATTATTTTCCATCTTGTAGGTGGCAGCCAAACTCGTGAACTTATGAAGGAGTTACAAAGTATTTTAGCGAAAGAAAAATATAAATCGTTCAAGAATACCTATTTACACAATGTTGTGATAGTTTTTTGTTAGCCATATTTGCTCACGCGAATGCTGGCATACGCTATTGCGCAACAGCTTCTTTGAGAATACAACACCGGGCTGATATCGTCTCGTAGGCTAGTGGCAGTGCACGGTTCCAGAAAATTACAGATCGCACTTGGGAGTCGGGCGAACGATATTACTCCAAGACCAACTGTTTATTTTAAAACATCACAATAATATAGTGATCATAAATATGGATAGGGTTTAATTACTATCAAATAATGCGTAGATGTGTTTCTACCATCTCCATGTGTCGGTTGTACTGAAGTCTGAACTCCCGCACCAAAATGCCCGTCCCTACCAAGAACGGACACCTGCAATGTCGGGACACTTATGCCTGGATACAGATGTGTCCGCCGAAGACAGGGACTACTTTAGTGGATAATTATGAGTCAAAATGATTTGAATAGTGGACATCGTCAATGCCGTCACACCGGCCTGTCGTACAGAAGTGCCACACTCCGTGTGGCCGTCGCACTGAAATGGTTAACACCATCAGTGGTTAACACCATCAGGTAGGACTGACCTAACACTAATGCAGGTTGAGCTCCAAACAATTAGTACTGCAACAGAGAAAGCCCTAGTTCCGATATTGGTGTTAATGCTAGGAACAAAACGTAAATCAGTGAAAATGTTAATGAAATTAGAAGAATTTAAAACAAAGCGTCTTATGACAGACACAAATAAGAATTGAAACACACTTTCAAAATGTTAACTAGCATCAGCAGTCCTCATCAAAACTGGTTTTGTCCGTCCTCTGTTCGCCAGATGATGTGGTGAGCAGGCTGACCCACACATGACTGAGTCTGTATCCCCCGTCGTCTCAGATCATGGGGGATACAGATTCAGTCATGTGTAAGACAGCTTAATTATCACACCATCTCGCTAGCAGAGGAAGGACAACACCATTCCTTGATCAAGACACCCATGGTGGTCGAAACAACGAAAGTGGGTTTAAATTCTTAGTTCTATCATAAAGAAATTTTATTTTAAAACGTAAATTGGTATCTACTGTATATCGTTTACCTGTTGCATTGTCGACACATGTCCTGTGCATGGTTCCTGAGAAGAGTTCCAAGCCAACGATGGCGTATATGATGATGACAAATATAACTAGAAGTGCAATGTGTAGCAGGGGCACCATCGCCCGCAGTATAGAGTTGAGCACCACTTGTAAACCTGCAAACAACGACCACATTTTGAGTATTTCAATCCACTTGTAAACCCGCAAACAACGACCACATTTTGAGTATTTCAAACCACTTGCAAAACAAATTAACACAGCACACATATCAACACTGACCAAAAGTTGTCAAAACATCACAAAACTAGGTAATTATTTTGAGACCTATTTATTATATGAGTGGCTTACTCAGCACAAATCGGAATAACTTACATGGCACTCTGGACACTAATCCAAGTGACATACTTGGCACTTGGGACACTAATCTAAGTGACTTTCTTAGCACTCCTGACACTAATCTAAGTGACGTACTTTGCACTCTGGAGACTAATCTTAGCAACTGGCTTGACACTAACTGTAGTGACTTACTTGACACAATGGACACCAATCATAGCATCTGACTTGATACTAATTTGAGTGACTTAGTGACTCACACTCTGGACACTAATGTTAGCAACTGAGTTACCTGACACTAATTCTAGTGACTTACCTGACACTGTACACTAATCTTAGCGACTGGCTTGACACTAATTCTTGTGACTTACTTGGTATTCCAGAAACAAATCTGAGTGATTTTCTTGGCATTCCAGACACTAATCTGAGTGACTTACTACTTCGGACACTAATCTTAGTAACCTACTTGGCACTCCGGACACTAATCTCAGTGATTTACTTGATAATCTGGATACTAATCTTAGTAATTTACTTGGCATACAAGATATTAATTTTAGCCACTGACTTGACACGACTTACTTGGCACTCTTGACACTAGTCTGAGTAATTTAATTACTATTCCAGATACTAATTTGGGTGACTTTCTTGGGATTCTGGACATTAATCTTAGTGATTTACTTGGCATTCCAGACACTAATCTGAGTGACTTACTTGGTATTCTTAGCAACTGACTTGACACGAATTCTACTGACTTACCTAACACACTGGACACTAATCTAAGTGACTTACTTGGCACTCCGGACACTAGTCTGAGAGGTCTGAGGACCCGGAAGGCTCGAAGTGCTTTCACATCGAACCCCTTCTGGTCCAGTGTCGATAAAATTGTACTTACTAATCTGTAAGCAGAAAACACAGCCACAAGTTGAAATCAAATTACAAAGCCTTCTTGGTATTTTTTGAGTGATGACTTCTATTTACAGTACACATTTACGAGAACTATTTCCATTTAGATAATTCTAGTTTTTTATATATGCAATCAACCAACACATATTTCCCAGTCAAACTCCAATTAAATAAGATAGGACCCATTGCAAGTTCTTGAAATACAGCATATGACATTGACAGTATTGACTCCATAATAGGTTCTGGCAAATCTAGCCTATTTGTATACATTTTGCTAGATTGATTCTAGAGTCATCATTCTGAGCTGTGGAAAATTAGTACTCTTGTTGCAATGCATACAATATCAATACAATTCAAAAAGATATGCAATGACATCTGGCACGTATTAGCTTTGGAAATTAGGTTTGGAAACTGTCGCCAGATGGTCATTTATGGTCGATGGAACTGCATGATAGATATCTTCAAATAGGTCGGAGAAATAACTCTTGTTACTATAGATACATTCAATATCCACAAAATTATCTGCTGGGTATTGACCAGGAGGCTTAAAATTTACCAGAATTCTGTGCTACCAAGGATTAGATTTTGGTTTGGATGCTACAGAATTATGTACTTCCTGGGTAATATGGTCTATAAATATAATTTGTTACAAATATTCCGTACCTGGTCAACTGAGTAATATTAGATGACAATCTATTTCACTTTCAACGGTGAATATTTATGTGGTTTGTTGATAATTGCAGTACTTATTAAAAGTGGTCTCTACATAAATCACCAATTGTATTTTTTAAATATTAATGTATGAAAGATCACAATACATACCACACATTCTGTGTACAAGCATATTATTTTTAACCAACCGAGATGTTAATAGGTACAGTAAATTCGGTGCTGCAATGTCATTTAAAACAGTCGCTCAGTTTAGCCAATGGAAATCATTGCAGATTCCCTTTAAGTTTAATGTGAAGCCGTGGGGTCTATCTTCAATGCAGCTTAGGCATCACGCACGTGTCTCCCTGCATGGATGCGCGCATGAATACTTAAATACACATGTCAGTCGAGTTTTTAACGACAACTGTCCATATCTGTACGGCGCACAGGCCAATTTGCAAAAGCACACTTCTATGCAATCACATGATCTTGCAGCATCTTTAAAGTAACCAGAAATCGGCCCTACAAACGCTCATTAGGGCTGTGGCGAATTTTTGTCACGTCCAAAATTTGTCTGCGGTTGGGGTCAGGCATGTTTTTTTCTTGCTAAAGAAGCGCATACTGTCTGTGAGTTTAATAAGTGGCCAGTGTAGATTTGGTCTAAAAAAAATGCATGCCTAGATGGGACTCATGCTAAACTGGTCACAATGACTATATATCTGTAACACTGGGAGGTCTGGTTGGTTTCCTGCAGTTAGTAACAGAATCACTTCAGGTATCACTTTTAATGAGGATAACTTCAAGAATCACTTTTTGAAGTTACTTCATCTCTATATAGCATCATCAACATATCTGGTGTGAGCAACTATAGCTGCTGTTGCTGTAGATACTGTGGATGCAGCTGCAGCAGCAGCAGATGAACTACACAACAGCAGCTGCAGCCACAGCAGCCACAACCACAGCAGACACAACCACACCCGAACCACATCATCCGCAACCAGAGCAGCCGCAACCAGAGCAGCCGCAACCACAACAGCCGCATCCACTGCAGCCGCCTCTACAACCACAGCAGCCACAACCACAGCAGCTGCAGCCACAGTCACTATAACCACAGCAGTTGCAACCACAGCAGTTGCAGCCACAGCAGCTACAACCATAACTTCAGCTGCTGCTGCCACAACAGCCACTCATTTTGTTACAGCAGCCACCAATCAGACAACTAATTGTGGCCTACTCCTAGTTGAACTACCTACACCTGACAGACAGCCTACTACTCTAGCAAGGGATGTCCCCATACACCTGTGTGGGCCAGCCTAGCCTTCCACCTGCACTGAGCTACAGAGATAGCTCCACACCTGGGCAGCGACTATTTCCGCCACCACTAGGGCCGACACCCGATCGTGTTAACCCCGGAAATTGGGCTAAAAATAGGCCCTGTAATTTGGGAGCTTCACAGGTGGGGGAATAAATATTATGTCTGTCTGTGGACTCGGCCAGGTTATTTGTAAACGGTAAAATACGGGACAACCTCTGAGACTGGGAGCAGGAACTGTGGACGGATTTACACGTCGCTGCGATTCCCTATTAGGTGCAGCCACTGGCAGTAGTTTTTTCAGAATTTGTTTGGATGCATTTGGGGGACAGATTACTATGTTATATCTGCATTTACGACAATCGTAATTATGATTGTTTATATGTGACTTGTTTCATCCACAAAATTAGATGATGATTAGATAATAGATTAATAACCAATTAATGGTTGTACTTCAGAGGCACCAAGTGTATCTGCTTTGGCAGTAGACATACTGCTTTTTTATTTAATTTTTAAGGAACCTACCAATCTCTAAATCTGCCACTTTTTAATTAAAATCTAAGTACTGCCAAATTGCAGTTTCAAGGTTAACAAATTTAACTTACTCATTTCAACTCAAAATATAGTCACACCAAGATTTGATGTAGAAAAAATGCACCAGAATTAATTTAATATGTGCCCTCAAATTGAAACATTAATCCCCTAGTCGCAACCATTGTGCGAATTCCCCGAACCTGATTTATATCCACACGGCCTTGACCTCATGAAAAGTGGTAGATCTACTGCTTTTTGCGTAGTGGTACATGGCACCTTTGGTACATGTAAATTAAATAGCTTTAAAGCTACCTTGACTGTTTCGCTACCCAGAATCAACTTATCAAGCCTGGGGTGGTAGTTATTAGTGGATATTAGCTGAACCAACTGTACTATGTCCCATCTTCAAAGAGCAATTCCAGGAACTTGTAATTAGCATATAAATCAAGATGTTATCACACATTGTAATCATGATTTTACAATGAAAATAAAACAATTTTGTTTCTCTTAAAAACATCCTCACAAACATGTTTTTGTTCATTTTTGTTTTTTAAACGAGGTCGTCTGGTCCATTAATCAGAATCAGCAGGAGGTAATCATTAGCAGGAAGTGTGCTGAATAAATGTATTGAATGTGGGATCTACCGAACATCAAAGGGTCTACTGGTTAATCCAGCCAGCACCTCCGTACGGGCAATAAGGCATGCTTAGAATCTAAATGTTTTGTTTACAATCTGAACATTTCATGGGAACTACACTGAAATTGTGAGCATGTTTCCGGCTTTTTAAATGTAATTTTGCAGGCAGACTACCTTCAACATATTTATTCTAGTATTAAGAAATTATATTAATCAATATTAATGAGAGGAACAGATAAGGTAGATTTAAAATAACAACAATATTTTTGGAAGATGTCGACGGAAAAGAAATTCCCTTTTGCCTGAAACAACAAGGTTCCACGACTCGGCCGTCAACACAATACCATCACAGAAATGTCAAAGTAGACCCAAACAATATCCGAGAGCGCAGGGTGCATGTCCTCTCGGCTGTGCCTTCCTGCCAGAGGCTTCCTGTGCGTGGCCACTGATTTAGTCCATTACTAACTTGTATCGATTGCAAGCGCCGGGCCACAGATAACTGTTGTTGTTTAGATTCTGCAGCGTGTCTCGTGTGGCGCATAATTCACGCAGCCACGTTGGGGACCTGGATATAACGATCACAACACAGCTTGCTCAACCGTTAAACCATTAAATGTTGTCCCATATTTCACGGGTAATTGTACTGTTTTTTGTTGTTATGTTTCAGCAGTTTGCAGCTGTTTTCATCAGGTATGAGCAGCCGAAACAAAAAAGAAAACTTGTGTGTGCAATGAGATAATGATTGATGTACTGACACCATCTGTTCACACTACCAGCGAAGTTTCACAGAATAGTGATTTTGAATTGTGAATATCAATCGAATCTGCACAATCTTTTCCCACCAGTGTAAATTTGTTTGCTGTAAGGACAGAACAAAATTGGTATTTGGTTATTTCACCAAACATACACTGCATACCTGATGTTGAATAAAATTGGAAAAAATTTAGTTTTTTGTTTCAAATTGGATCTGTCTGTACAAGTTTGCAGAAGCAACTGGATGGGATAATAACTGCGGGAGTGAAGAGAATAGACAGGCAGTGAATGGAGGACCTAGGGGTGGAGATTCATGTGAAAGACGCTTTCAAGAAGAAGCTGGTGTGGAGTCGGTTAAAGTGGGTTGGACATGTGAAACGGGTGGACAGAAAACAGCTAACAAAGAGCACAGATGCCCACTGAGTGGAGAGCATCAAGGGAAGAGGAAGACCACAACCGAGACGGGAGGACCGGGTGAAAAGAGGTTCTGCAGGACTGGGAGACGAGTAGCATTAAATAAAAAATTTAAAAATAGATATAAATAAAAGGGTTGGACTCCCGATAAGCCAAAGGGCTTCCTTGTCCACCTGTCACCTAGAGTTAATTATCTGGGTAGCAATCTTGTTAAAAAGAAATCTAACATTCTACTTGTTTTCAAAAGTCGAACATGATTTAGTATTTCAACTAAACTCTGAGAACAAATGTTAGTTTAGCTGTAAAATATTTAAATGACTTAATTATAGACATCATCACCTTACATGCACTAAGCATTATAGCCTAGAGTAGAGTTGCTGGATTAGACCTTCAGTACTCTAAACAGAAGTGAACACACTATTTTATTTGGTCCTGGACATTCGCCAAACAGTTGGTTTTTTAGTATTTCTTTTAATTATTTATGCTGCCCCGTGCTAGTTGTTCATATTTTTAGATAACATATATTTTATCAAGAACAAATAATATTATTCTGTTGTTTCCCTATTGGTGCTTTTAAAATGTGATTATACATGATCACATATATTACGTATGCTGTGTACAATCTGTACTGTAATAACACAGTGCTTAGGTACCATGTGACCAACCACTGTGTACAAGCTGTACTGTAATAACACAGTGCTTAGGTACCATGTGACCAACCACTGTGTACAAGCTGTACTGTAATAACACAGTGCTTAGGTACCATGTGACCAACCACTGTGTACAAGCTGTACTGTAATAACACAGTGCTTAGGTACCATGTGACCAACCACTGTGTACAAGCTGTACTGTAATAACACAGTGCTTAGGTACCATGTGACCAACCAGTGTGTACAAGCTGTACTGTAATAACACAGTGCTTAGGTACCATGTGACCAACCACTGTGTACAAGCTGTACTGTAATAACACAGTGCTTAGGTACCATGTGACCAACCACTGTGTACAAGCTGTACTGTAATAACACAGTGCTTAGGTACCATGTGACCAACCAGTGTGTACAAGCTGTACTGTAATAACACAGTGCTTAGGTACCATGTGACCAACCACTGTGTACTAATTGTAATAACACAGTGCTTAGGTACCATGTGACCAACCAGTGTGTACAAGCTGTACTGTAATAACACAGTGCTTAGGTACCATGTGACCAACCAGTGTGTACAAGCTGTACTGTAATAACACAGTGCTTAGGTACCATGTGACCAACCAGTGTGTACAAGCTGTACTGTAATAACACAGTGCTTAGGTACCATGTGACCAACCAGTGTGTACAAGCTGTACTGTAATAACACAGTGCTTAGGTACCATGTGACCAACCAGTGTGTACAAGCTGTACTGTAATAACACAGTGCTTAGGTACCATGTGACCAACCACTGTGTACAAGCTGTACTGTAATAACACAGTGCTTAGGTACCATGTGACCAACCACTGTGTACAAGCTGTACTGTAATAACACAGTGCTTAGGTACCATGTGACCAACCAGTGTGTACAAGCTGTACTGTAATAACACAGTGCTTAGGTACCATGTGACCAACCAGTGTGTACAAGCTGTACTGTAATAACACAGTGTTTAGGTACCATGTGACCAACCAGTGTGTACAAGCTGTACTGTAATAACACAGTGCTTAGGTACCATGTGACCAACCACTGTGTACAAGCTGTACTGTAATAACACAGTGCTTAGGTACCATGTGACCAACCACTGTGTACAAGCTGTACTGTAATAACACAGTGCTTAGGTACCATGTGACCAACCACTGTGTACAAGCTGTACTGTAATAACACAGTGCTTAGGTACCATGTGACCAACCACTGTGTACAAGCTGTACTGTAATAACACAGTGCTTAGGTACCATGTGACCAACCACTGTGTACAAGCTGTACTGTAATAACACAGTGCTTAGGTACCATGTGACCAACCACTGTGTACAAGCTGTACTGTAATAACACAGTGCTTAGGTACCATGTGACCAACCACTGTGTACAAGCTGTACTGTAATAACACAGTGCTTAGGTACCATGTGACCAACCACTGTGTACAAGCTGTACTGTAATAACACAGTGCTTAGGTACCATGTGACCAACCACTGTGTACAAGCTGTACTGTAATAACACAGTGCTTAGGTACCATGTGACCAACCACTGTGTACAAGCTGTACTGTAATAACACAGTGCTTAGGTACCATGTGACCAACCACTGTGTACAAGCTGTACTGTAATAACACAGTGCTTAGGTACCATGTGACCAACCAGTGTGTACAAGCTGTACTGTAATAACACAGTGGTTAGGTACCATGTGACCAACCACTGTGTACAAGCTGTACTGTAATAACACAGTGGTTAGGTACCATGTGACCAACCACTGTGCAATGTTTGTTTGTTTACTTGACATGGAGATATTAATACAACCAAGTCTAGCCGTGCCCATTGGACCTTAGTCACATTGTTGTGATTCGGTCTGATAGTTATTGCACTCAGTGTTTCTTTTTGGGTCAAAAGATGTGCATGTTAGCAGGTTCAACAAAGTCACACAATCACAAGGTGTCAGCACAGGATAAATATATAATAATCTACTATAAACAAGCTACAGTAGCGTGTAGTGTGTGTGCGTGCGTGCGTGCGTGCGTGCGTGCGTGCGTGCGTGTGTGCGTTCATGCGTGTATATAAAACTATACCCCTTGGAAGAAAGTTATCACCTTTAGTGTCATTGTGATCAATTTGAATAGTTAGTGGGCGGACAGACCTAAAACATGTTAACATGATCGCACATGAAAAAATAATCATCTGTCTCCAGAATTGTTGGTGAGTAGTTGTAACCACTCACAACAAATATCCATTAGATTCACATTAAGTTTTTGATAGTAGGAGACATTTGCATGGATTTACTAGTTCAATGCAAGAGGTTTTAAAGGTCAGTATTAGTATAAATAGCATATTCAGTGAACTTACATTATTAAAATAACTTCAGCCTGGTACAATTTGATTGTATTAAGTAAGCGATTCACTTGATCAGATAATTTTAATATGCCAGGAATTGGTAATGGGTCTATGCAAGCTAACACATTTTATTGGAATTCCTATTTGATTTTACAAAGTGGTTTACTCTCCGAGTGTGCGTGAAGATTGTACTACACAAGTAACTATTATTTATACACATCACCAAGGTGTCATGCTTTAAATATGTAGGTCATGTCTATAGGACATGTAGTTCACATACTATGTATCACTAATCGTTTAGAAGGATTAAATGTGATGGAGATAGACAGTATTTACAAGATGATCTTGACAGGTTGATCAAATGGTCTGAAAAGTGGCAAATGTTCAATTTTGGGAAATATAAATGCCTCCACACAGGACATGGGAACGAAGATGTACAATATACAATGGGAGGTTTTGTACTAAATACTACTGTAAAAGAAAAGGACTTAGGATTAACCATTAGTGCTGACATGGAGGTTTCAGAGCAGTGGGAATTGCAGCTTCAACAAATCAAATCCTTAGATTAATTAGGCAAATTATAGCGTATGAGGGAAAAGAACTAATAATACCGCTGTACAAAACAACAGGCCTCATTTAGAATATTGTATACAAGTGTGGAGGCCATATCGCAAGAAGGACATAGATATGCTAGAAAGAGTACAGAGAGCGACTAAAATGATACCAAATCTGAGGGATCTTAGTTACAAAATACGCCTAAAAGAATGTGGTTTAACAACACTAGAGACCAGGAGATTAAGAGGAGATCAGATAGAAGTGTTTAAAATATTGAATGGTTATAAAAATATTGATAGAAATATTGTTTTCTCGGTTAAGAAAGATAGGAGGACTAGAGGACATGAAGTTACATTACTAAAGGAGCAGTGTAGATTAGATATAAGAAAGTTCTCATTTTCACAAAGTATGAATGTATGGAACAGATTATCTGCAGATTGTGTGGGTGCTAGTAGCGTGAATATGTTTAAATATAAAATCGACACATACATCAGTAGGGCGGGATACACATAGATAAAAAGGGTTGGACTCTCGATAAGCCAAAAGGCTTCCTTGTCCACCTGCCATCTAGAGTTAATTCTCTGGGTGGCAATCTTGTTAAATCATAGCATTTCAAATGTGCAGCAGTATATTGCATGTTCTGGCTGGCATTCACAAATGTCCACAGGGAATTATACGCATCCTCAAAGGCTTCCATTTCGCACCTTTTAGTTGCATGATTATACATATATTTCTTACCTACTGATGCATCTTTTTGCTATGTTACAGGGATTCATTTGATGGCCTTGAAGTGCAAAGGAAAACTTTGAATCTACATATTTCCTCATGCGTGCCATTTCAGATAAAAAAATAATGCCGTTTTGGTTTATTTGTCTATTTTTGTCAGGTAGAGTGATCTATTTATTATACATGTAATACAAGATAACTGTTGGTATCATTTACATTAACCAAGATGAATATTTAAAAACTAAGTGAAATGAAATTTTAAACGTCTTTGAAACTTTGTAAAAGTAAACTTAATACTTTTGTCAAGTAATTTACCAAATACGAAGCCTCTTTATTGCGAACTCGTGTCACTAAGTCCGCTCAAATGTGGTTATTTGCATGTCACAAAGCAACCAGCCCATAAGATATTGCTGACATCTCCACAGCAATGCCGCCGAGTGCGCCCTCTCCTTTAGCAGGCGCGAGTGGTGATGCAACCTGTTGTTTCAGACTGTACATGAAACTGCAGCTGCGGAATTTAATATTTTTTGATATTATCGTAAAGATAATAATCTTATGTACAAGTTTGTCACCGGATGTACACAGGAATTATGTTAACTTTTTAAGTTATTTCCGTTTGAACATCGCAAATGTTCAACCTTTCACTATATCTGCTAAGCATTCGCAATTTTCAAACGGCAATAACTCAAAAACTGAAAATAAATCATGGCTACATCCAGCGGCACATTTGTAGATACGATTATTATCTGTACTGTCATATCAAATAATATGAAATCCCACCACAAATTTGAGTATTCGCAATCATCAAACAGCAATAACTCAAAAAGTAAACAGAATTCCAGAGTGCATCCAGTGACATATTTATTGGCAAGATTATTATCTTTACGGTGATATAAAATAATATTAAATTCCGCGATTGCATTTTTAAGTACAGCCTGAAACACCAACCCGCTTAGATGTGCACCATGCTAAAACCTAGCGGTGCGACCTGCGGTGACATCACCTCGACCGCTAGGTGTCGCAACAAACTGTGCAGAAAATGTGCAGAAAAGAATGACCAAAAGGGGCCTTGAACAGGGTGACAAAGGGGGTTAAAAAACTAGTTGAATATCAGGACATTATGTTTAGAGTATATTTCATTCAGATTGGTAATAAAAAGGTTCATTTCGCTTATTAGTCTTTAGGCAATTAGCTCTAATAAAATGTTGTCATTATAATGTGTTTTTGTTGATTGATGAACTTTTCTAACAGCTCCTGTTGCTTTTGGCATCATCGTTACGTCTTACGTCTTCAGTAATAATTACAATCTGGTCGAATGGTTGTAATCAGGGAAAATATAAAAGCAGCAGACACGGTTCCATAGAAACAGTGTACATAAAAGAAGCGATACGGATATGTGAAAAATAAGGGCAGGGATCAATGGAGATGAGGGGAATTACGAACTTTTTCACATGTACAATGACATCATTCAACAGGATCGTCAGTACCCCAGTAGTTACAATTACTGATAAAGACTTCTTGATAAAATGACAAAATAAGACAGGTAAAAAGCTAAGTTTGGATATGCTAATAAGAATTCTACTGAATAACAATGAACTATCCTGCTGACTGTTCAGTACTATGTAAGTTACTGTGAACGAACGTGAATGCGTGTTCATGTGTACTCACCCTATGAGAACAATAATAAAATCTAGTATATTCCATCCATTGCGTAGGTAGGCCCCTGGATGTAGCAGGAATCCATACGCAACGATTTTCATGGCACATTCAGCTGTGAAGATAACTAAGAAAATGTATTCGATTTGCTCCTGCAAACAGACAAAAACATTCTCTTAGACGTGGTCCCGTTAGTTTTTATCTAACAAAGCTTGACAGGTACGATACAGCCGAAGCAATAGGACAGATTATGTCACACGAATTTGACACTTCATAGTAGGACTTAGATCTAGTGATCAGACGTATGTCAGAGATTATCTACAGCAGACACTTGCTAGAAGGACTCTTCGTAGTGATCATATAATCATAATTCTATTCCTTTTTGTAATCATAAGAATGAATAAAAACTACTAGTAAAAAATGTGGGTGTGTGTTTGTGCGTGTGTGCGTGCATGTGTGCAGGCATGTGTGAGTGTGTGTGTGCGCGTGTGAATCAAAACAAAAAGGATCATTAGAACAACGTACACATTAAACACTTATTAAAATATGTAATCACTAAAATTAAATATATTAGTTTTACCCAAAAGGCACAGTATACAGATAACTGTAGTAAGGTATAAAATGAAATAAATATACATTGATAAGATGAAAAGTGTAAAAAGTGCAGGCCAGAATGGCGATTTCAAAATGTATCCTTTTAAGTGAACATTCATAACATCAGGAGTCCAGTAGTCATATACATTGACATATCTAACAAAACTAGGTAACAATAACATAAATGCAAAGGTAACAAACATATATAATTAAAATTATTAATATTTAATATTATAGTTAAAAACCACTCACAACAGATGTATGAGCAAATATTTAAGTAACTGTACCGAGCATTAATCCACACAAGTTGTTTTATATTTATTAATTTCAACTGAACTTTCATTTTCACAAAACATTTTCATGTGTTCTTCTGGAATCTGCGTGCCAACTCAGTAAACAACCAGACATTATAAACAAGCGTCAGTATTTGTGTAAACCAGCACAACATGCTACACCAAACAGACATATTGTTGACATATCGAGTTCATTCACTGAACACACCTCTAGAAGATGGCCAACTGTATTCAACAAAGACTCATTTATAACATCAAGATGTCATTTCCGACCGTTTGACCATGGTCAGTTGCATAGCACATAGGACCCTCTGGTCAGCATCGTTTATTGTAACGAGACACGGAACCAATTTACTGCTTTTCCTGATAAGGTCATATCTGATGTCGAAGATGGCAAATGGCACGTCATAGTATTGATTGGTTGGAGCGAACATCGCAGTGCCCGGGCCCACACCACAAGTGAAAGTTTAAATGTCATCTGCTTTAGCCTGCGCTCTCGTAATGTTCATTGATATTTGCAGTTGCACAACTTATTTACAGTGCAACCAGATGTGAAAAGACAATAACAACCTGCCCAAATGGTCTCATTTGATCGATTTATTTTTTATAATTCACGAATAAATATGTAGGGTCGTAACTTACCGAACAACAATGTAATGCAATCAATAAGATTTGTTCTTTATTTGGCCACATGTAACATTGTTGTAAATGTACACAACATGTTCTATACGGTAGTGCATAAATATAAATTCTACATGAATATCATAACAATCTCAACTTACATTATATATATATATATTGGAAACATTATTCTCAATTTTTTTTAACATGACTTTTATACACGTAATAATAAAGGCCACATCTTGAGAAAACAAACAAAATCACCATAAAACCAAAATCCTCAATTGTCTAGCATCCTCCCTCGCTAGGGATGATCGCAATACAACATTGCAAGACACCAACGTGGGTAGAAACTGGAGGAACCTGGCTGCCTAAGCTTGCAGCAGATACGACAGCTAGGAGACGTATTCAGACTTTGTGATAGGGAAGCCTTTCAGTTGCAGTTCAAATGATTGTCTCCCCGCCACCTTTGTTGTCATTCAGGTTTTTCAATTTAAGTTTAGTTAATTAAATTTTCATATTCTGACATTCTATTATTGTCTTTTTGTATATTGATCTGATAACAGCTTCTAACGGTTGCTTACATATTGGTTAGTCTTACGTCTTTTGTTACGTAATCTCTATTACAATATATAAAACTGGCTTTGCCCACAGCAAACAAGCCTCGCTGTCCCCTACAGTCCTCCTAGTGTTATTAGCTTCCTGTCCCTGCAAAAGGTTTTTTTTATTTTGGAAATTCATACTTCAGACATTTCCCCAATGATATTTTCAGTCCAACTGGATGTCATTTTGATACTTGAAATGACCTCGTAATCTCAGCCACCAGCAGAGTTATCAGAGTGGAAATAGGTTATAGATATCTGTAAATATGCATCAATCATTCGCTGCACAGTAGGCAATATCCACAGTTGATGCAGCATCCGGCACAGGGCTAGTGATCTGGGCAACTACCAGGCATGGGAAGCTTACTTGCCTACTGCATACATTAAAGGGATTGTATTAACATATATACTGTATATATATATACACACACACACACACACACACACACACACACACACACACACACACACACACACACACACACACACACACACACTCATACATAAATACACACATTTACACATGCACCCATACACACTTACACACACATTTACACATACACATTTACACATGCATGCACACTAACTGTTATAGAACTATATATATATATATATAGTTCTATAACAGTTAGCGTGCATGCATGTGTAAATGTGTATGTTTAGCTACTTCTAGGATAGATTTAACACTGTCGTAGGGATGTCTTATCATCACATATGAAGTGCATTTGGAAACAGGAAATACATATTTTGGAAAGATAAAGATGATTACTAGTTTTACGTTACTAAAGTATTCCCTTTCAAGTGGATGATTAGCTCACCTCGAGAAAACAAGAATGGTAAAAAACAACACGGCGGAGAATTGTGGAGAGAATGACAAGAATGGACCTCAGCTGGGGCCCTGTGGCTAAGCCGGATGCGGACCGACAGAAGTGGCAATGTCTTCTTTCTACCTAATGTGCCAATAGGCACAAAGATGATTAAGTTTACAAGACAATACAATGCACATGGTGTTTTTTGGGCCACTCCTGTAGCGGTTTCAAGAATTCCCATCAGCACATCCTAGGGAGAACAATATGTTTCATCCTCTTTCCTTCGTGCAAAGAACATTGCAAATTCACGAGCGATAGCCAGTGTCGTTAGCGCCGCCACAAATAATGCCCACTAACGTGTTTGAATATACACTAAATATTAATCAGTTTATTAACCACTGCCTGTATGTGGCTAGGGGGCACACAACTGAAGCAATCGATCAAGATAATTAATTTGGATGTTCAGAATTCAGACTGTCTATCACTGAGTGGCACTGTCATCATTTAATACCGAATGGTGGACATTTTTGTAGGAATAGGCGCCATTTCACTAACATTCTTATGAGCTCATAAGTAAGATTTCCTCTTTAAAGTTGATTGCCCTCCTTAACAGCGAACTTGTATTCTAAAAAATGTCAACACCAGGAGGCGCCACCTGGATATGTTCACCAGTGTGTCACAGAAATAATGTCCTCTGTGATATGGCATTTTGCATTTTGAGAACATTCCTTAAATTTTCCAACAGGTTCTGTTCAATGATGGATTCTTCACATGAGCCCATTAACTTAGTGAAACGGTCCCTTGGTAACGGAACTCTGTGAGACCCATAAATGAACCCATCAAGTTTTCTACGCCATGCAAAATGGGATTATCTATTGATTGGATTGATCAAGACCGGTGCGGTTAAGTACACGTGCAGATGCTTGAGTTGAAATTTATCAGGCATTTTCAAACAGGAGTGGAGATATCTTTTGCACCCTGCACCAAGTCTAAGTGCATTTTTATTAGTCTCAAAAGCAGTGATCGAGAGTAAGACTAGAGGAGCACATACATCATCATTGGTCGGCCAGACCCGGAGCTGAGGCAAGCCGCTTCCTTAAAGGTCGATTAATCATCAGGTACGGAAGGTCAGCCAAGTCAAAATCTAGGCTTTTGCAGATCTGTTTGGAGTAGATTTGTTTTTCTTTGCTCTGTTTTGTTTTACTTAGTGACCCCGACTTGCAGAAAAGACCAGAAATAAACTTAGAAAAGATACATGGTTGAAACACGAGTGGAGGGCAGCAGTCGAGCAGCTGGGGAGCAGTTGGGAACGGGACTGAGAGAACACTGGTTCCACCAGGGCAATTTCATTCAACCAACTTTGCTCAATCTTTCGAAAGACACCTTTAAAAAAACTGCACTCTGTACATGTGAGCATAGTTCCTGTTCACCTGCTAGTCCACCACCCACCAGTATTCTCAGCAAGCTGGGACTGGTCGGTGTATAGGAAGATGAAGAAAACTCATTGGTCCCTTCTACCTGGTGTTTATGCCTGAGGAAGTTTAAGTCCCCACAGTGGGAAATGGAAAAACCTTGTGGACTTACAGTGCCAGTGGTCTCGATTTACAGAAACCAATATGGCCGCTGCATTAGGTGCTGCCGAAACAATTGCTCTGATAATGGAGTAAATACCAATGTGCACCTTCTAGGCAGATAACAATGTTATGTAAGAACAGTCTATTATGATAATTATTACCCAGTCTTTGAGCACACAGAAAATCACTGAATAAAACGGATTGAACCCTTAGGCAGGATACAGCCCATTCTCCCTGCTGTAAGCACAGTCGAACCTCTCTGATACGGCCACCCTCAGAACTGGGCAAAAGTCACCTGAATGGCGAGGTGACCATATTAGCGAGATTATTTGTCCTATTCTTTACTGTGACAGAAATAATTTGGGACTGTTCTAAGGTGACCTTCATGGTGAGGTGGCTGTATTACCGAGGTGACTAGAGCACGGTTCCACTGTATACACAATACAACACATGGCTATAGAGCAGGGACGGGGGCCGTGGTGGGTCGATGGTGTTATTGTGTGACAGTAAGAGACCACATGCTCACACCCGCCCACCTTGTTGTCGAGTGAAGGCTGCGTTGTGACAGCGACCTTTCACGGCAACAGCAGGGATAAAGGAAAGGATAGGCAGCAAACCACAGTCAGCCACAGCGCAGCGATGAAAACAACATGGCTGAAGAATGTTCTTAGATTTAATCTTGAGTGAAGTTGTTATATCTAACTATAATTGAGCTGTTTGGTCCAGTGTGCATTGTATTATCGCTTCTTTATGATATCATGGAGTATGAAGACTAAGAGAAGTTTCCAAAACTGAAGCTGTGTTTGCAGTATATGAACCATCTGTTTGCACAAGCTGGCTGTTGTGACATACATACCGTTCCAAACAACTGTTTGAAGTTACATAATATTCATCAAAACATCCAGTACAAATAATTGGTGAACTCTTCTGAGTGCCCTCTGGTACATAATAATGTTCTAAGGACTTGATTGCTTGATTTATGCTCTAACCACGAAGACAATCACTTATAATGCTTATGAACTACCAAGTATAAGTTACCCTTTTCAGAGGATGGATATTCTTTGCTAAATTAAATAATGCAACACCATGTCAGATCTCCAAATCAATATGGCAGGTATACTTATCAATTCTTACAAGTTCTTCTTTATCCCTTTTAAGAGGTGGTCGCCATTTTGTAGACACCAGGTGAGAATCTGTCCTGAATGTTAACAGTCAGGTTCTGAGGCCAACTTTATTTCCTGGTCTACTACTTGGATGTCGGACTTGAGAAAGAGCATCAGCGATAACGCATCACAGCTAGGCAGAGTAGCGGCTCACTGGCATTGCAAATGGCTGCAAATTTGCGATGTTAATTAACTATGAAAATAAGCAGAAATATCATTAATATGACACGACCGAACCTGACTTCATCAATCAATAGCAAAGTCAACTAATGCATTTTCTGTCTTATGATTTGATAACGCGGAAAGGTGGCACAGAAAGATAAATCATATTTTTGGTCTTTTTAGTGCAAAAAATTGTGCTGTGCAGGGTACATGGCACTTTATCTTAGTAAAAGGTCACATGTCACTTTTAAAGTGACACTACCGGTACACAAAAAGGGCAGCCTGCTATGCTCAAACATCTCTCAATCGAGATACATCAACACTTGGTAATATTGAATTACTCTCTGCTGATTCCAGTTTCAACTGCACCACACAGACACCTAGGATAGCTGAACTGAGGGGAGTAGTCAGTATCTGTCAACTAGGGAGCAGCCAGTATTTATTATGTGGGGTGCAGTGAGTATTTGTGAAGTGGAGATTGGAGTCAGTATTTGTGATGTGGTCAGCAGTCAGCACTGACCATGTAGGGAGCAGTCAGAATTTGTCATGTGGGGAGCAGTGAGTATTTAGTAATGAGACACTGTTATTTGTTATGTGGAGAGCATTCAGTATGTTAACACTATCTTGAAGTTAATAGCCTATTAAATTATTGCATTGTTGTAATATATAAAACACACTGTTATAAATCACTGACAACATTGGGACAGATGGAAAGATGTTCATTATTAACAGTTGCTAATTACAGTTACCGGTAGGCATCCAATGTGGACAGACACTTAAATCAAGATACAAACGCTGTCGGTCCTTGTGGCTTGATACTTGCTACGACAAGTTTTACTGTAGAATAATTGGCCGAGTATGGCCGTATATAATGCCAAAGTATTGGGAGATTTGCAGGCTTGCGTGTGACATTTACGAACACTTAATGCCAAGAGATCAGCCTATTTCAGTAGCTGCACTAAGACAGCTACTGAAGGAGTGTCTTAACTGTTTTTAGATTCATTCCTATGTATGTGGGTAGTACTATGTACTGACTGTCTATATATATATATAATTATATATATATATATATATATTATATATCATGATAACAATAAGATGTTCTGAACTGATATGCTTTAAAAAAAATTGTTTTTAAATTTGTACCTATGTGTGAAGGTCGCTAGTAATGTAGAGGTTTACACTTGGGCAGGAATAAATGTTTTTAAATTTGTACCTATGTGTGAAGGTCGCTAGTAATGTAGAGGTTTACACTTGGGCAGGAATAAATATGTTTTTAAATTTGTACCTATGTGTGAAGGTCGCTAGTAATGTAGAGGTTTACACTTGGGCAGGAATAAATGTTTTTAAATTTGTACCTATGTGTGAAGGTCGCTAGTAATGTAGAGGTTTACACTTGGGCAGGAATAAAAATCTAGTTCAACAACAAACTCAAGTATGTACAGTCAAACTTTGCCTTATAGTCACCATGGTATTACAGCCACCTCACTATTACGGTCACCACAGGACAGTCCAACATTAATCCCGCAACAGTAATGACTACAAAATTAGTCCCACTGATATGGCCACTTTTGCCCTGTCCCAAAGGTGACCTGAATAGTGAGGTTCTGCTGTATTTCAGTCACATTCTCAGACATGAAGGCATCGGGGAAATGCTAGGTGGAATGGTTGATGGCGCAACCAGTGGAGGAAGACAGAGAGATGCGTGGACTGACAACTGCAGGCATGGCTGCAGCAGACAGATGCTGAACTAGTCAGCTGGGAGTGCGCAACAGAGACAGAGTGATAGGAGAGGATAGTTGACATTCCACAAGGAGATTACACCGCATGTTGGGCTAAATAAATGCAAATATCTATAAAAACTGTTAACTAGAAATAAGTTTGTATGAAGGACAATCATTTTACAGTTGAGTTGTGAGGACATAATTATTTTTATTATTTATTGTGATGGCACCATTTTCTGTGATGTCTTTGTTTCCCTTGATGTCTGCATTCCATTCTGTGATGTCACTGTTTCCTGTGATGTCAACATGTTCTGTGATGTCACTGTTTCCTGTGATGTCAACATTTTCTGTGATGTCACTGTTTCCTGTGATGTCATTATTTTCTGTAATGTTAAAATTTTCTGTGATGTCATTGTTACCTGTGATGGCAGCATTTTCTGTGATGTCACTGTTTCCTGTGATGTCAACATTTTATGTGATGTCACTGTTTCCTGTGATGTCAATATGTTCTGTGATGTCACTGTTTCCTGTGATGTCAACATGTTCTGTGATGTCATTGTTTCCTGTGATGTCAACATGTTCTGTGATGTCATTGTTTCCTGTGATGTCATTATTTTCTGTGATGTTAACATTTTCTGTGATGTCATTGTTACCTGTGATGTCAACATTTTTTGTGATGTCATTGTTTCCTGTGATGTCAACATTTTATGTGATGTCAACATTTTATGTGATGTCACTGTTTCCTGTGATGTCAGCATTTTTGTGATGTCATCATTTCCTTTTGTAACATTTATGTGATATAAGGTTTTGTGACATCTTTCATACAGATAAACTTCAAAACTCCTTAAACTTTGCATAAACAAGTACATTGTTTTTTTAGAAGTACATCTTTGTCTTGCATTGTTTTCACTCAGTGTACGCTCATTTATTAGTGCGTTGTAATTCAATGTGTGTCTATTCAGTGTGTCTGTCAGTTACAATTCGCAGAAAAATAACAACAGGGTTCTGACCGCAATAGTCAACCAGAGCGAAAACAACTGCTTCGTGACTGCATCCCTGGAGAAGAGAGCCAGTCACGGCCACATCGCGCCAGTCAATACCGGCATTAATAAATGGCTGATTGAATTTGGTAAGGTGGACCTGCATCAACCTTCTAACCACCACGCAGCTACATGACAGGCACGAGAACATAATGCCATTACCCGCTTCCATTTCACAGGAACGTGTCGTGAAAAGTGGCAAATTCTGCGGTTTTCATTAAACGGGACAAAAACGGATCCAAATGGCATTATGGGATTGACATGTGACGGTGATACCGTGCAGGATCACGTTGTATCAGATTTTTGGTATGTAATGGGGAAAGCAGATGAACGGAGGAGACAATCGTGAAAGGCAAAGAAGAAGCTCAAGAGCTAGATTGATGGATGGGAAGGTGGGGATATAGCAGGTGGAACAGTGCGACAACGCAGTGCTTGATAGAACAAATTGGAGAAAGATGATCAAGCAGGTCGCCAGATGTAGGCCATGACACAGAGGAAATTATAGAAGATTGGTGCATTATGGGACAGGTCTGCCCCAATCTTGGAGGCAGGTGCACACATGGCAGAAACTGTGGTCATGCCCCAGTTAGACTTCCTGTTTCGTTAAAGACGAAAAAAATTACTGTATTTTTTAGAAATGATTTTTTTACCAAATTCTCATGCTCTGATATAAGTGCATTTGAGTAGTCAGATTTCCAGGTGTGATTGTAGAAGCTGTTGACAGTAAAATGGTGTATTTTTTAGCTGATTTGACTAAGCGGAAGGATTTATGGCAGCAGTTGGGCTATTTGACCCTTTAGCCGGAGTATTGGCTGCATCCATTTGTAAATATTGACGGGTGTCATACATACAGGCATTTTACGAGAACTAGAAATATAAAATGTTGACTAAACTTGACCAGCATGTCAATGAGACGATGATAACAACAGGAAAGAAGTTTAAGAATTTTTGTAGGTCACATTTTCTTATAATCATACAAAACGCTAACATGGCAAACAATGGGAAAACTAACTGTAGACTGACCCCAATTAAAGTCCCTGGCAGCGGAAACACTCACATCATCACTTGCTACAGTGTGTTGGATGTCTACTAATTGGGTTGTGTAATATTATGCAACTGAACTCATTAAGACATCTGGCCTTTGAAGAATCCACACTTTAAGGTCATATATCGTGCATATTTACAGTTGTCTAATAAGGGAAAAAAATCAATATAAACCAGACCTGGGGCCAAAGTACTCAGTACTTGTGTACTCATGTACTTGAGTACATTTTTGAAGTACTCATACTCATAAAACTTAAGAGTCATGGACTCATACTCGTACTCATACTCATTGTACTCAGATTTTATGAGTACATTACGAGCACATCTGAGTACTTTCTCAATATGTACTGGGGAAAATAAATATATTTGGTTATAAAATGAAACTTTCCTGAAATATTTAAATCAACTATTTTTTAAATACTTTTTTAATTCTGATAGAATACCACCTTACCATCCATACACATAGTACATCCTCATTCTCTGATAACCATGACTATGATACCCAAACATGGCAACAGGCAGCATCTTTTCACAATCAGAAACACTCTCTTCAGCAAACAATAATTGTAGGCTATCAGTTCAGGCCATAAACCTGTTTGTTTAATTAAGCCACCAGGATGTCCATAAAGAGTCAATTAGCAGTTAACCCACCAGTTAGACAGGAAATGCCTTTGATATAGTCTGGAGACCATGCCACTTGACAGTGGCTGACAGTGCTAACTGCTAAGAACAAGAAATGCCAGTCTTCCTCTGTAGAAGTAAGGTGGCTCAAGTCAGACTGCCTCCTACACTAGTATAATCCCATGCCAGCAGCCTGGCTAAAAAGTCCAAAGGGGATGCTGAGCTTATTATGTGGACATGTGCTAACCCTCTCAACAATTAGTAGTCTACGATCAGAAAATATAAACTGCAAACTTATAATATCAGCAGGATTGCTCATTGTAGAGGTGAACGAATACCCCAGTCAGCCATGTACAGATCGTCACAGTGACCTACTGCAGTTCTGATTTTTCCAACTCTGGCTCAGTTGGTCCCTGACCATCTCAGCATTCTGGCCTCATCAGCCAAGTTGAAAGGGTATTTAGCATAGCCGAGAAAGTATTCTGCCCTAAAAGACTCAACCTGTGAACAACTCATGTTCATTCGGTGCAATGGCAAATATATGATAAGATCATACGATGCCATTGAAATGAATGCCAATGAAGTGAATTTCATTGTTGATGAAAGAGACGTTTTTCTTAGTTTTCCTCATAAAAAATGTATCAACTGCCATTGCATATTCATTTGTGCCGAGTTATATAAATTAGATTAATTAAATAATTTTAAAATACATTATTATTTAATATTTATATTAAAAAAAATGTACTCGTACTTTTACTCGTACTCAGCTTTTAGCAATGTACTCGTACTCGTACTCAATACTACTCATCCATCATCAAAGTACTCGTACTCGTACTTGTACTCATGAAAATGTACACGGCCCCAGGTCTGATATAAACCTAAATGCAACACAACAACTGCAGTATTTAATATGCTTACAGAACACATACTGGACTTTCTGGAAAGTAGGGTTAGGTCTTCATACGTGCCAAATGAGAAAGTGTGTATAGTGTAGAGATATGACAGATTAGAACTGTCCAACAGTGAAATGTGTTTTGTAATGTGTATAAAAAACCAAACAGGTGGATGAATTACAAAAAAACATTGCACAATGTTTGAGACAGGAGTGCCTCTAAAATATGTTAATTTCAATGTTTTTCTCCAAAATCACCATGTCTATCATTGCAGATGCAGATCATTGCAGTTTGAAACTTGCCTGAAGATAGGAACCGAGAAGTCAAGGATGTTGGGTGTTCTCATTTTTTAACATAATATTTATACATTCAACATATTTATTCTAGTGTTTGGAACATTATATTAATAAATATTCATAAATGATGAACAAAGTTGGTTTAAGACCGACAATAAGTAAACAACATCATGACGTAACATTGAGCAGAAGTGGATGTCTAACTGTGTTTGAAGCACCGGACCATTGACACGTGCCCTGTCCCTGTTAGACCTACCTAATAAATGATCATCAGACAAGGCCAGTTTAAAGGTAGGTTGTCCTTACGTTTTTATTGTAGAATTATGTGATACAACTGGTATAAATAATAACTATTCTAACATAGTGGCCAACCAATTATGTGATACAACTGGATTAAATAATATCTATTCTAACATAGTGGCCATCCAATTATGTTTTTACGATGCAGAAACACTTTTGTATTCAACATTTCAAAGTTTACAAAATCGCAGAGCTGTCATTCAAATCCCCGAATAATGTGTTCGGATCATTTCTAGGGCCCGATGATGTATTACATTATGCATATATATCCATCTCATTAACAATTCAACGTGAGAGCAATCTTCAAAAGCAGAACCCTGCCATGTAAACAAGTAGTTTCCTCCCGATACACTTAAATGTCAACAACAACAAATTGTTTATTTTGGCAGGTCAGTATGTTATAATACTACATACCGTTTATAACATGATTTTACAAAAAAACGTGTAACAATATCTGAACCAAGTACAACTGGATGGCCGTCTAACTACATGTTTGACACATGCCCTGCCCCTGTCCTTGTTAGACTTACCTACGATGTTTCAATTTTAATGAAGCCGCCATTTTTTATCAAGGTCGGTCCTCCGTGTATGGCAGATTCTCACCCACAATTGCCAGATCATTAACTTCTGCCACTGACGCATCGGTCAGACTTCGGCCAAACGATGGAACCGTTAATAAGTCTGTCCGTGCATTGGAAGTCTACTTCGACTAGCTGGGAGGTTCATCGGGCAAATAGGACTCATCCATGTTGCTTTGACTACTTTTAAATTTAAATTTAAAAAAAAATTGGGAGGAAAAATGCAGAGGATGTCAGTGTACAATACTAGTAGATGCTCTGTCAGCATGGTTTGGCTGGCGTGTAGCAGAACTGAGCTACAAAATTGAAACGACTGAGCAGTTTGGAGGACAATGATCGACAACACATGTGACAGATACGGTACACAGAAGGTTAATCATGATTGAAGCGCAGATCAAAAACGAAAGCTATTAAAATGTCAACTATATTTAAATAATTCTGAAAATAGATGATAGTATAATTAACCGGATAAAAAAACTGGCAGCCAGAAGAAAATAGGTAGGAGATGTTGCAGCTTCAAATTGGAAATCTGTTTTCAGTGGGATACCATCAAGATCTGTATTGAGACCTAGGTCATCCTTAATGTCAATCATTGCGATCATGCTTTCACAAGGAAATTTGCGGATGACACAAAAGTATTTGGAATGGTTAAATAGGATGGTGATAAAAAAGATCTACAATACAATCTAGACAAATTATACTTGTCTAGATTGCCTTTCTTCTATCTGAGATAACTGAATGGTCATGAGTTCTCCACATGGCACCTCTTTAATGATTGGAAGATGACAATACTGTAACAGTGATAATTGATGCCTTTGTTGCTCAATATTTAGGCGTGAGCTAGTACGATGTTCTCTGTTTGCCAAAGAGTACCACATTTCAGTGACACTACTGCCGGTCAAAGTTCCAATATATTCAGCACAACCGGGCACAGCCAGAACGCTGAACTTATACACAAGACTTATGTACACCAATAACGGCTAAACAGCGGTAAAACAGGGGATTTGCTTGCAAACAGCAGCGGCCATATACGCCGCCTGATGGCACAATTACTCGGCCACTCGGAATGAACTCAAAGCCCTGATTGGTTGACATTGTGCCACTTCACGCAGTGACATACGCTAACAAAACGGGGTCCAATATATTGAACTGTGTTGTAGAAGAAGAGTCCTTGAGCTGTTGATAAAGCATAAACTGCGCAATCTGTCAGTGGCATAGGCCTCGGTGAAAGGCACCAATCAATATTGGCCGGCTGTGTTAAAACATAAGCACTTCTGTCGTGCAATACCAAAGTGGCTGCAGTCTACTGTAGATGGGTGCACGTAGACGCATGCACTGGTCCATGTACGTGTACGTGATCATGAGAGTGTGTTTTCTTTTATTCGTGGGTCTCTGCAGACCGAGTTATTTCTTTCCCCTCAAGCTAAATGTTGTCATTTTCTGTCATCAGCATTCAGACCAACATTTCTGTTTGTCTTGATTTTGCACATGAGCTTCCTTTTGGTATTAGCTGTAAATTTTGTAAAAAATTATAAACAAATAATGACCTCTGTAAACCTGATATTTGTTTAAATCATGAAGGCTGAAAACCAGGCTGCACTATAATGATCATCATTTCTGACACTACCACCAACACCGACACTGCCACAAACACCGACACTACCACCAACACTTACGCTACCACCAACACCGACGCTACCACCAAAACTGACACTACCACCAACACCGACACTACCACCAACACTGATGCTACCACCAACACTGATGCTACCACCAACACTGACACCACCACCAACACCGACGCTACCACTAACACCGACACCTTCACTGGCACTGCTGCCACTGTTATCTAGGGCAACGGGGGCAGTGCACCTTATGCTGAAAAGAACTAACAGTGATCTTGGCATTTCACCTTCCGCTGTGCTCCTGATACAAATGTCAGCAAACTCGTTATCAGCATAGCTACGACTACAGCAGATCCCAGTCATTGAAGCATGCAACAATTGAGCATTTCCTTCATTTCTCATATCACTTGCTGTCGTCCTATTCGACGGGAATTGGCATAGTTGCACACTGGCAGGTGTGTCCATGTATAGAAACCTGTTTTCTGCCAGAGATGGATGGCAGTATCCCCGACAGCTCTATTTCCAGGGTGCACCAATAAAGACCACCACTGTTTGTGTACAGGTAACAGTTTCCCCTCTGGCGCAGACACCCAGGGGGCGTTTCACAAAGACAATGGGCTCATCAGGAAATCCATCATTAAAGAGAAGCTGCTGTTAAAATGTAAGCAGCTTTTTCAAAATGCAAACAACTGCCAGAGCATCTCATAGTTCCATGACACACTGACGAAAACATCCCAGTGGTGCACCCTGGTGTTGAATGTTTTTAGTATACAGGATCACTGCTAAGAACCAAGACCAATTTTAAAGAGCTAAATTGAGTTTAAATGTCATAATAATGGTAGTAAAACGGTCCCTTTTTTCTCCAGTTTCTATACTTTTGCCCCACCGTAACAAAACACAGACTCTGAGACAGAAGTTGCAAACTGACAGACCATCTGGTCTGCAAGGGTGAGAGACCATTCTAGGAAGTGGTCCATTGTTCAATGGTCCTCTCCACAGTCCCTTTCAGCAGGACCATTTTGACTAAAAATTGACCTACAGCTGTTTGTCTATGTTCCAAAAGACATATCTTCAGTTTCCTACACTGCCATGCTACAATGACCATAAGCACTAACGCCATTAAAAAAAAACATTAAACATAACTAAACAAAAAACGACCTTTGCCAATTCGCTTAAGAAATAACAAGTTGGCTGGGAAAACAAAAGTTGGCTACGAGAAAATAATCATTTAGCCAATATCTTAGAATGACCCCTGCGTGATTGGTACCATGCAATGTATCCAATTTTTATGAAACAACTTGACACAGGATTCAGCCCCAAGAACCCTGTGGTCAAGAGGTGACCGCCGAACCAACCGAGCCACCGTAACATGGCCGCAGGAGTGACCACTGTGCAGGCCGCTTGGACAGTGCCATGCCAGCCTGGGTTATTAACTTATTAGCAGGACAGAAAAATCACTGTAGATATCTACAGCTGCCGCTGACAATGTAATCACGCACCGGGGGCACTCGCTCCAGCCATTATGCCTGTAATCAGACCGACCGACAGTTTACATGCCGCCTCCTGTCAACTCGGTGAGGTGGCAGCAGAAACACGCTGCTCGCTGCTCACATATTGCCATTACACAATGTTCGTGTCTGGAAAACTCGCCGGGTTAATTCGGAGGGGCGTGATCGGTACTGGATTAGCGCTGGTGTTAAAATGTAATCTATCTATCGTTGCTGTCATCATTGCTGCCAATGTTGTCACCGTTGTTGTTACCGCTATTGACATCATCATGACATTGTCACCATCATCATCACCACTATCATCACTGTTTTCGTAAACATTATTATCACTATTAATCGGAGAGGCGTGATCAGTGTAGGATTAGTGCTGGTGTTTTATGTATCATAATATATCATTACCATCATCATTGTTACCGCTGTCATCATTATTGTTACTGCTATTGTCATCATCATAATATTGTCACCATCGTCATTGTTATCATCACCATTAGTATCATCATCTTTGACACTATCATCACCTTTATCATCAACACTATGATGGTCATCATCATTATCATAATCACCATTCTCATGACCACTATCATCGCCACTATCATCAACATTATGATCACCACCACTATAGGACGCTTGAACTGGTAACGTGATTATACAATGCTGTCCAACCATTTTAGCTTCAACATGTTGACATCAGTTGTCCCCGGCGATAAGTGCTGAACCTAGAACAAGGCCTGAAGGATAGAAGCGTTGTCTGCCAGCCTGCTATAGGTACACTAACGCACTGAGGAGGCACACATTTGAAATGTCACGACAAATAGACAGAAACAGAAAGAAATTACAGGCTGGTTAGCCATCATTCTGAAAAGAAATTCTACATTACTGATTGAGTACAACTGTCGTCTTTACAAATCCACAACTATGAGGGCAGTAATAATAAACAGCAGCCTAGTGTTTAGAGCATCAGATTCTCAATCGAGAGAAATCAGACTGTTCAATTCTTCTCACTGCCATCTAGAAGAAAGCTTGTGCAAGTTCATCCACTCATACATTGTGACTTACTCTAACCTCCTGTTGCAGCCATAAACAAAACATTGGCAACACGAATACCAACTGTCATAGATCAGTATGAGGCAAGATTATCTGGCCACACCCCTCATACCAACTGTCATAGATCAGTATGAGGCGATATTATCTGGCCACACCCCTCATACCAACTGTCATAGATCAGTATGAGGCGAGATTATCTGGCCCCACCCCTCATACCAACTGTCATAGATCAGTATGAGGCGAGATTATCTGGCCCCACCCCTCATACCAACTGTCATAGATCAGTACGAGGCGAGATTATCTGGCCCCACCCCTCATACCAACCGTCATAGATCAGTACGAGGCGAGATTATCTGGCCACACCCCTCATACCAACCGTCATAGATCAGTAAGAGGCGAGATTATCTGGCCACACCCCTCATACCAACCGTCATAGATCAGTATGAGGCGAGATTATCTGGCCACACCCCTCATACCAACCGTCATAGATCAGTATGAGGCGAGATTATCTGGCCACACCCCTCATACCAACCGTCATAGATCAGTAAGAGGCGAGATTATCTGGCCACACCCCTCATACCAACCGTCATAGATCAGTATGAGGCGAGATTATCTGGCCACACCCCTCATACCAACCGTCATAGATCAGTATGAGGCGAGATTATCTGGCCACACCCCTCATACCAACCGTCATAGATCAGTATGAGGCGAGATTATCTGGCCACACCCCTCATACCAACCGTCATAGATCAGTATGAGGCGAGATTATCTGGCCACACCCCTCATACCAACCGTCATAGATCAGTATGAGGCGAGATTATCTGGCCACACCCCTCATACCAACCGTCATAGATCAGTATGAGGCGAGATTATCTGGCCACACCCCTCATACCAACCGTCATAGATCAGTATGAGGCGAGATTATCTGGCCACACCCCTCATACCAACCGTCATAGATCAGTATGAGGCGAGATTATCTGGCCACACCCCTCATACCAACCGTCATAGATCAGTATGAGGCGAGATTATCTGGCCACACCCCTCATACCAACCGTCATAGATCAGTATGAGGCGAGATTATCTGGCCACACCCCTCATACCAACCGTCATAGATCAGTATGAGGCGAGATTATCTGGCCACACCCCTCATACCAACCGTCATAGATCAGTATGAGGCGAGATTATCTGGCCACACCCCTCATACCAACCGTCATAGATCAGTATGAGGCGAGATTATCTGGCCACACCCCTCATACCAACCGTCATAGATCAGTATGAGGCGAGATTATCTGGCCACACCCCTCATACCAACCGTCATAGATCAGTATGAGGCGAGATTATCTGGCCACACCCCTCATACCAACCGTCATAGATCAGTATGAGGCGAGATTATCTGGCCACACCCCTCATACCAACCGTCATAGATCAGTATGAGGCGAGATTATCTGGCCACACCCCTCATACCAACCGTCATAGATCAGTATGAGGCGAGATTATCTGGCCACACCCCTCATACCAACCGTCATAGATCAGTATGAGGCGAGATTATCTGGCCACACCCCTCATACCAACCGTCATAGATCAGTATGAGGCGAGATTATCTGGCCACACCCCTCATACCAACCGTCATAGATCAGTATGAGGCGAGATTATCTGGCCCCACCCCTCATACCAACCGTCATAGATCAGTATGAGGCGAGATTATCTGGCCCCACCCCTCATACCAACCGTCATAGATCAGTATGAGGCGAGATTATCTGGCCACACCCCTCATACCAACCGTCATAGATCAGTATGAGGCGAGATTATCTGGCCACACCCCTCATACCAACCGTCATAGATCAGTATGAGGCGAGATTATCTGGCCACACCCCTCATACCAACCGTCATAGATCAGTATGAGGCGAGATTATCTGGCTACACATTCACAACCAGTGATGACAAGAGTAGTGCAGTGAGTGAGACTTCAAGGACCTGGGGTAACAGGAGTTACAGATGGGCTGAAATCACTATCAAACTCCAAATAGTGAGCCACAGTGTGGAATAGTTACATTTGGACAAAATGTCATAGGACATAATGTACCCAGTTGCGCAGTGGCTAATACATCAGAATCTCGATCAAGAGAATCCGGGTTCAAATCCTGTTCTGCTGTGTCGAACCTTGGGCAAGTTCGTTCACTCTACTCAGTTCACTCAGCTGTATAAATGCTTCCCAGAGAAGTCGAGATGGTGTTCGATTGAACAGGTCTGCCAGGGAGTAAAGTGTAAAGTGCTTTGAGCAGTCCTGAGGCCTGGATACTGCGCTACATAAGAACTTGCCCTTTTTTTTACCCAAACAAAATGCCACAGAACAAAATGTTACAAGATATACTGCCACAAAGCAAATATCCATGTTTTACACTCCAGCTCTACAGTTTACCAGATCCCTCAAAGTAATAATAAGGTGAAAACTCATTTTATATTTCTAGCGGCATACTGTCTGGATACTTTGTGACATTTTTCCTGCTGCATTTTATCCTAGATTCGTGGAACCGGCACCCTGAACACGACTGGGTGGCAAGTTTTCTACAGTGATAACTCTACAGAAATTGATGGCCGCCAATATTTCGATATGCAGAAAGTGACGTAAGATCACGGGTGAGATGAAAGAGAAATGACAGGAGACTTCCTGGAACTCCGCAGACCAACGACTGGTGCGAGTTAATTGGACGGGCGAGGGACCGCTGGTAAGTCATGCCTGTATCAAGACAATTGTCACAACCAACTGGCAGGATCAATAGTGCACCAGGAGGTGACAACATTCAAGTACTCTGAATTTTATACACTGTTGCCTAACCAGACGCTTCGCTTGCCTAAAAAAACACAAAGGTAATATAATTTTGAGTTATTTGCTTATGAATATACATATGTAATTTGCCTTGCCACCAATCGAAGAAAAATATACGGAAATCGTAGTGGTTAGTGACTCTCTCCAGATGGTGCCACTGTGAATGGGTTTTAAATATTGTAGCAGTGTAAGCTATTAAATTAACAATTATTATTGGGTTATGTACACATTATTCTTCTCAATGTATCTTCTATAACTGCTTAAAATTAATATAAGAAAAAATAATTCATAGATATTAACAGTGCTGTTTTTGTTGTTCGCAATGAGTTAGTTCAACACGTATACATATTTCCGCTATGCAGTAAATCACGCATTAAACAAACCTGATATTTATTTACTGCTCTATAGCCATTTCACCCTAAATACAATTGTGTAACCTTCCAGCTGAAAACATGACACAGTTGTAAAAACTCGTTATCCCGCTGACTCCTTGTTCATTAGTGATCTTTACCCACTCAACGATTTATAACATTTCAACATCTGTTCACCAAAATCAAGGTCAAACATATTAATACGCCGCAGCGGCAACGCAACCGAAACGTCTGCACGATCAGAACGACAAAGACATCGTCCCCGCAGACGAGATTGACCTGCTCAAGAGGGGCACGATGTTCAAACGGTCACCATATTAGCTTCTTGAATCAAAGCGTCCTCTTAACACTCGAGTGTGACACTACGCTAAAGCAATTTTCTCCCTCATTTCACGAAAGTGCACCGTTGCTTGAGCCCTCGGCGACGCACCCTCTGTGGGCATTCCACCTCGCCGGGTGCCAACCAATCAGCAGCGTTTCTTGGCAATTTCACCTCTCACAATCCAATTATGCCAAAAGTCTGGAGAATGGCAAAACAAGCAGTATTTCCTCGAAGGCTGCCCGCTGTATGGCGGACTGACCTGTCAGCCAGTGTGCGATATATCACTCTGCTCTAATGAGGAGCACTGGCCGTGTAGGCTGTGTGAGTGTAGATCACAATACATGGCAGTAGAGGTGTGCGATCTACGGCTCTATGCACATGCATGGCCTGCGTTCTACAGCTTTGTGTAGGTGCTGTGTGCAGACTGGGCCTATGCTCTTGCTTTTCTTGCCCACCACACGGCTCGCTATGAGGGGTCATGCCCCAGTTAGACTTCCTGTTTCTTTACCGACAAAAAAAAGGGCAGTGTATTTTTTTAGAAATAATTTTTTACAAAATTCACTTGCTCTGACATAAGTGCATTTGTGTAGTCAGATTTCCAGGTGTAATTGTAGGTGTTGACAGTAAAATGGTGTATTTTTAGCTGATTTTACTAAGCACTAGGATATTTGGCAGCAGTTGGGCTATTTGATCCATTAGCCGGAGTACTGCCTGCATCCATTCGTAAATATTGACGGGTGTCACACATACAGGCATTTTACGAGAGCTAGAAATATTAGATTTTGACTAAAGTCAACCAGCATGTCAATGAGACGATGATAACAGCAGGTAAGAAGTTTAAGAATTTTTGTGGGTCACATTTTCTTATAATCATACAAAACGCTAACATGGCAACCAATGGGGAAACTAACTGTAGACTGACCCCAATTAAAGTCCCTGGCAGCGGAAACACTCATATCATTATGTGGTACTGTGTATTGGATGTCTACTAATTGGGTTGTGTAATATTATGCAACTGAACTCATTAAGACGTCTGGCCTTTTAGGTCATATATCATGTATGTTTACAGTTGTCTAATAAGGGAAAAGGGAAAAAAATAATATAAACCTAAATGCAACATAACAACTGCAGTATTTAATATACGTTTACAGAACACATACTGGACTTTCTGGAAAGTAGGGTTACATGGTCATACATGCCAAATGAGAAAGTGTGTACAGTGTAGAGATATGCCTGATTAGAAACTGTCCAACAATGAAATGCTTACTCATATGGTGGCTTGTCAAGTAGGGTGGCACTTTTGAAATGTGTATAAAAAACATGTGGATGAATTAAAAAAAATGGCATAATGTTTGAGACATGAGCAGTGTTTGAGCTAGGGCGCGATTTTGTGATATTATTGCGTTTATTTATGAAATGTCGCATATTTTTGGAGAGTGCGTCGCGCCAATGTCGCATAATTATCTTAACAAGATTTAACAAGATTTAACAAGATTGCCACCCAGAGAATTAACTCTAGGTGGCAGGTGGACAAGGAAGCCCTTTGGCTTATCAAGAGTCCGACCCTTTTATCTATGTGTATCCCGCCCGTCTGAGGTATGTGTCGATTTTTTTTTTAACATATTCATGCTACTAGCACCCACACAATCAGAAGGTAATCTGTTCCATTCATTTAGTCCTTTGTGAAAATGAAAACTTTCTTATATCCAATCTACTCTGCTCCTTTGCTAATGCAAGTTCATGTCCTCTAGTCCTTCTATCTTTCTTAACTGAGAAAAACATATTTCTATCAATATTTTCATAACCCTTCAATATTTTAAACACTTCTATCTGATCTCCTCTCAATCTCCTGGTCTCTAGTGTTGTTAAACCGCATTTTTTTGGGCGTATTTTGTAACTAAGATCCCTCAGATTTGGTATCATTTTAGTTGCTCTCCTCTGCACTCTTTCTAGCATATCTATGTCCTTCCTGCGATATGGCATCCACGCTTGAATACAATATTCTAAATGAGGCCTAACTATTGTTTTGTACAGCGGTATTATTAGCTCTTTTTCCTTATACGTTATGTTTCGCCTAATTAATCCAAGGATTTGATTTCCCTTAAATATTGCACTCCTAGATCAGTGGAGCGACACCTGCAATATTGTGAAATACATGGTTTTATTATGATTGTTCAACGTCTAACATGACTGCAAAAGCATCTACATTTGATTTTTGTAATTCTAAGATAGTCTTTTGTCGTAGAACCTCGACCCATGCCACTTAGGATTTACCTCTGACATCACCGATCAGTTGTCCAATTACGGAATTATCCGCGCTTCCCAGGTAGTGGCGCCACCAGATGGATTGTTGGCAATCTACATTATGCATAATGGTGTCGAAGCGACAACTGCAGCTACGCGACCAAAGACCAAACAAAGAGATCCTAAGATTTTATTGCGCACAATTTTAATATGTATGTATGCTGTACCGATAATATTGATGCTTATTAAGGATCTACAATCTTCAGCAAATCAGCATTTGTGCGTATTACAGCGTAATACTGCACTAAGTAGTTTTACTACACCCAGCAACTGACTCGCTATTAGTGTTACAACTGACTGACTGGCGTAGAAGGCAGTGGTCGGAAATCAGTTCATTTCAGCTCTACAAAGTATCCGGGGTAAAATATCGTCAGTTTGATATAGCACAGGCAACATAAATCATGGACAGGCAGTTCAATAAAGTACAGTTGCAGTCTGGCATTTCTGTAGTACCAATGGCAGTGCCTAAGGCTAAGCCTAAGTTAGTAGTATTACAGTGCTGACGTCATGGCCCTATGCCCCTGGTCTAGCCGGGCCTAGCGCTAGACAATAATATATTATGTTTGCGTAGGCGTAACCCGTAGGATGTAAATGTATGACTTAAGTCTTAACATATTTGGGGGATTTGACAGCAAGAATTAGACTTACTTTGGAGTTACGTTCTGAAACCTGCGACAATATATTCCATATATTAAATTTGGGGGATTATTTTACTCTGTAAATATATGCTTCAAAACAAACAGCCATGCCATGTCAGATGAATTTAGTCTGTTTGGCAACAACAACACAACAGCCCAGCTTAGCATTAGGTTGTTCTAAAATATCCCTTCAAATGAGCACCAACATTTTATGGACCGATTTGCTTATTTAATCCCGATCTTCACCAAATCCATGTGAAAGAATACACTCATTTATGTAATGTCTTTATGTTGGTGGTGGACGACTTGACTTAGTTCTTGCCACACATTTGTAGTCGTGGTCGAGGCCAATCAGAGCCAACCTCCTTCAGCAGAACAAGACAGCGAAGATATGGATAGCAGTGACAGTGACACTGGCAACACAGCCATGGTTGAAGCAAACTTGTGTGAGAACAGTGTGAGAAGACTGTTTGTTTGATAAAGGCATATCTGACATGCAAACTTACAAGTGCAATTTATGTGACAATATCTGTCTGACTAATTAAAATAGGGAAACACTGGTAATTCAGTTACTGGTTTTGTGACTTTTGTTTTGTAATCATTATTATTAGTATTTAAATTATCAAAAGTTGTATTAGGCTGCCCCTTCAATCTTGCACTCTGTGTTAGACTGGTCACTCCATTAGGGGGATTTACTACCTTATATATATATATAATATTATAATATATATTTCATACACACATACATTTCACAATCATATATATCTGCGTGTGACTGTCAGTGTGCGTGTTAGATCATTTTAGTTTGCCAATGATTTATATATATATATATATATATATATATATATACAGGTATCTGTCAACATCAAGAGAGGAGTGACACCATATCGTCCAAGCTGTTCACGCCAACACTCGAAAGCATATTCCGAAGACTGACCTGGGAAACCAGAGGTTTGATGATAGATGGAGAATATCTCAGCCATCTTTGCTTCGCCGACGACTTACTCATATGCACTACTACACCGGAAGAACTACAAAACATGCTGCAGTAGCTAGAAAAACAAGGTCTCAAGACGAACATCTCGAAGACAACAGTGATGCTAGAAAATGACACACCAATATATATCAACACGACGCACGTCTATCTGGGACAGCGATACAGTATCAGAGACAAAAACCAAGACAAGGAGATTCAAAGGAAGATTACTGCCGGCTGGCCAGCATTCACCAAACAATGCGACATCTTCAAGGGTAAGTTTGGAACCTGCTTGAAAAGACAAGTCTTCAACTCATGCGTACTTCCAGCGATGACATACGGCACGGAAACATGGACACTCACCATCCAGGCAAAGAAAAAGCTAGCAGCCGCACAAACAAAGATGGAAAGAAGTATGTTAAACTTCACACATCTGGGTAAGGCAGAAGACAAAGGTCATAGACGTGATAGAACAAATCAGAAGACAGATGTGGACCTGGGCAGGGCACATCAGCAGACTACGAGATAACCGATGGACATCGTGTATCACAACCTGGAGACCTTACGAAGGGAAACGATCTAGAGGAAGACTGGCAAGATGGACTAGACGAGTACTGGAAGGGCACCATCTGGCAGAGGATAGTGCAAGACAGGCAGATTTGGAAACGACATACTGAGGCCTTCACCCAACCACGGGATACTACGGCTGCAAAATGATAATGATCTGTCTAAAATTGGATGTCTCACTTTTTTCAACAGGAGGGGGACATGTGTCCCCTAAATTTTGGTGTATTTTTAGCTGATTTTACTAAGAGGAAAGATATTTGGCAGCAGTTGGGCTATTTGACCCTTTAGCCGGAGTACTGGCTGCATCCATTCGTAAATATTGATGGGTGTCACACATACAGGCATTTTACGAGAACTAGAAATATTAAATTTTTACTAAACTTGACCAGCATGTCAATGAGACGATGGAAACTTCAGGGAAGAAGATTAAGAATTTGTGTAGGTCACGTTTTCTTATAATCATGCAAAATGCTAACATGGCAACGAATGGGAAAACTAACTGTAGACTGACCCCAATTAAAGTCCCCTATAAAGGGTTAAACTTCCTGTCTTTCTAAAATCCTTTTTGTCAGTAAACCAACACAGCAAATTATTCTCCATTTCTTCTGTGTACCATAGATCTATGCAACATTTTTTGAGTCCAGTCAAGAAATAAACTCCTGTCCCTGCCCTGGGTTTATGACACACGTGTCCAGAATATATGAGTGAGGAGAATTAGACAGCCTTTCTTCTAAAAGGTGAAATTCTGTATTAGCTTTTTGTCATTTCTGTGGCTGCACAAATACATCCAACACAACACAGTCATGTTTTTCACTGTGTGCCTAGATCAACTGCTAGTAGCACATGTGAAAATGATATCATAGTTGGTCCCTGGAAGACATATGGCCGTTAAAAGTTGTAGTACTTTCTATCCCAACATGCAATGCATGGTTAGTGTCTAAAAATGCACCTCAATCATGTGGAACTGCCTAGATCTGTCATTAGTTAAGGATGTTGCTCAGTTATTAAAATACAATTGTATACCAATAAATCAAAGACTTGTTTAACATGGTCGACTCAATAGAGGTCATCAAATCAATAATGAATGATAACCTTTTGTCAGTTGACACATACAAGTTTCACACTGCACAGAATACTGTAGGAGTGATCAGTATTGTGCATTATAATGAGACATGGAACCAATTTATGGTTTTCCTTGATAAGGTCATATTGGAAAAGGGCATATCTGATTGTGAAGTTTGCAAGAAATTCCCATAGTCAATCTGGCTATGCGTAGGATTGTATTCTAGTAAAAATTGACTATTTTATTCCCAGAAGTGACAGATCTATTAAAAATGAATTTGTCACACAATGAATGACTGACAGGGCATGGCACTGACCAATGTAGTCAAACTGCTGGTATTAGTATTTCTGATGTCAGTTTTATTCCTGATGTCAGTTTTATTCCTCTTCTAAAGAAAACGTTAAGACTCAAAGATGTAATATCTTATTTTTGTCTAACTAAAACTATTTTATTATAACATCTTGCAGCCTGGGACCATTTCACTCACATTCATATGAGCTCATCAGCCAGATTTTGCACTTTAAAATCAATTTCATTTCTTAACAGTGATCTTGTATAACGAATGAACACTGTCAACACCAGGACGCGCCACAGCGACACTTTCAGTTTCAGCAGTGTGTCACGGAAATAGTGTCCCTGGTGATATGGCGACTTATTGCTTTCTGAAAACTCCTTAATTTTAACAGCAGATTTTAGTTAACAATGGATTGTTCCTTGTGAGCTCATTACTCTAGTGAAACGATCAATGATAAGTGTATAATGTACATGAAACATCACGTCGATTATTTAACACAACACAAACAATTAAGAAAGCAAAGCAATCATACCAAACGCTACTTCACTGGATGTAACCTAGAGCATTCTTAGCAACACATGCATGTGATTGGCCGATTGATGTGTGAACTAGGTCACAGTGCCGTACCACATTTGTTGGCAGGATTCACCTGAGGTGAAAACAGCGTCACGAGTGGTTGACATGACCACGGACAGTGCGATAAACCAGTTATGTTAAAAATTTGATTATCACTGACATGAATGCATTATGGAAATAGTAAATGGTTTAAGACTACAAAAGTGCCACAATCTATTCCCCTGCCTACGAAAACATGTCAACGGAGGCATGCCGATCGATAGCAGAACACTGCCGCCAAATGAAATACCAGAAATTGTCCAAAACTTGATCATGTGGTAAATTTCATGGAGACTTTGTCCCAGATATGGAAATCGACTGGAAAATTAACTTAAAACTATGCCGTATTTTTATTTTATGGAAATGCAAGAGTAACGAGAGAAACCTTCGGAATGAGGATCATAAATGAATAAGACAACTTGTATTTTCTTTGAAGCGGCTTCATGATAATGGAATGTGTTTTTAATGCAACTGAAGACAAAAATAGTCTAGCGTTACTCATTGGTACAGCTTGTCTTTTTCTAAGAACAGTCATAATTCAGAAACAATCCAGGATGCTATGTTTGTGGCTAGTGAATGGCAAATGTTGTAGAACTGTTTGAACTGTTTTATTCTAATTAAATACTGGGGAATAAGATAGCATTTCTATAAAAAAGGTCTTGTTCAAAATGTATTTGGCAACTTTAACGGGAGTGTAATATGGTAGTTTTTCCTCTAGTTTTTTAAGAGAAAACAACTGTTTCATGACAGAATTACATAGTCAATTCTTTTTTTCTGGCTCTTTAAAAACAAAGCAAAATCAATCTTTTTACTCCCAATCTGAACAAAATATAATCTAAAAATAGTGTCTTGATATTCAACAATTTTTTATCCTTCTCTGTTACCCTTTTCAAGGCCACTTTTGATCTCGCTTTTCTGTACATTTTCTGCAAAACCATTTTCTGCAAAATTTTCTCTGACCAATTTATCAATGTTTGCAGACCAGGATAACACTGCTGGAAAACTAGTAATAATATCGAAGTCGGCGTAATGTCACAATCACGTAAACCACCGCAGCAACGCAAACGAAAGGGAAGAATCGCCCTCCCATAACCGCCTCTCTAGCCCTAAACTAGCAGCGAGAAATGACAAAGACGAGAGCCCGGATGTCTGACATCACGAATAGCACTAATGAGCGGGAAACATACAAGCCCGGGAAGCACAGCCCGGGAAGAACATGGCTGCTCCCTGAGTGCCAAAGCATTGTCATTGGTGTTTCTGAATCATGTGAATGATGCCCGCGTCACGGGTCGATTGTCAACAAGTGTGACTCCATGTTTAAAGTTGTGAATGTAAATAAAGATGAATGTAGCACATGTATGCTTCGCAGTTGAAAGTACCAGGTTTGCATGTAGCATTTCAGAATAGAACTTGGTGTTAATTTAAAAGTGAAATCAGAACGACACAGTGTAAGTTCTAGCAAGCACTGACTTAATCAGTTGCGCAATCGTCAAGCTACAAAACAAGTCATGTAGTGCTTACACACTAGTCACTAGCGAGCGACAAGCTGGCAGCAGTGCCGTGCAGCAGCCATTTTGCGACCTCGGGATCATTCGTTCCTGAAATTCACACAGCACTTGTTTGTAATTTTAATGTACCTAGGTGTGGTGGCAGCGGCATACAAACAAACAGCTGCACTAATTGATTATCCATAGCTTGAGGAGGCCGGCTTGAGATGCTGGCAATGTTGGTACACGATATCTACTTCACTGCTACACTGGTACGACTTACACTGCCTACTACCTCAGATTCAGAACAGGCGCTGGTGCAAGAAATGTTTCCATGTGGTATAGATAGATTTAATAAGACTGCCAAACAGAGCAAAAACTCAAAATGGCAAATGGACGAGGAAGACTGGCTTATCGAGAATCTAACTTTTTGTATAGAGCCTTGTGAGATATTTGTTAATTTTTTAATCAGATAAGATAGCAGATCATTTGTTCCATTCATTTATAGTCAGTCCTCTGTGAGAACGAATACTGTCTGGTGTCCAATCTATGATGTTCTTTCACTCGTAGTTTGTGTCCTGTAGTCCTTCTTTCTTAATTAAGTAAGAAAAACCTATCAATATTTTCATAACCATTCAATTGAATATCTAAAAATTTCTGGCATGCCGCATCTCAAAGCGATTGTGTAAATTCATTTGTGATTTGTAAACCATAAAAGCTAACTCTGGACTGTCACAACCTCTTATGTATGTAGCTAATAAAATGTTCACTCATTCAGCATTTGGGAAGATGGTTAAGTACTACAAGTAATTATACTATATATAACATGTGTTCCTGAGCACTGATATGTTTATAATCATCTATATATATCGCATTTAGATAGTGTGCATGGGTTGTCATGTTTTCGTAGGCAGGGGAATAGATTGTGGCACTTTTGTAGTCTTAAACCATTTACTATTTCCATAATACATTCATGTCAGTGATAATCACATTTTTAACATAACTGGTTTATCGCACTGTCCGTGGTCATGTCAACCACTCGTGACGCTGTTTTCACCTCAGGTGAATCCTGCCAACAAATGTGGTACGGCACTGTGACCTAGTTCACACATCAATCGGCCAATCACATGCTATGGCACATAATATTCCTGACCCAAACATCAAGACTCATGAGCTACAAAGTTATCTGTTCTGGAGAATGGGTATGTTTGCTAGCAGCCATCATGCAACATAAAAACACATTCATACAACATAAACACATTCGATAAATTCACGGTCAGCTTAAAAAAAAACGACTTTCTACTGGGTCAAATTCAGAGCGAAAACATAGCAGGTGTGATCAATAAAAGGAACTGATTTAACAGATGCACAGATGAGTACATCACCAGTTGGCATCCTAGCAGGCAATTTTGTCTGTCTCTAATAAGATAGTCTCCCATCTATTTTGTTTTGATAAGAATCCCGGGATGAGCAGTAAGACAGCTGCTAGGCCCAGACTGAGAATGTCAGGAACTGGGTGACATTCTCTTCAAGCATGGCCAGCGAGTTAATTACAGGTCATTCTGTTATCATGTAAAGTGACGTTTGCTTGTATGACAGTGTTTAATAATAAATGTTTAGTTTGTTCATATCAGTAAGTGTACATGTTGATCACGGTGTCATAATTGTGTGTGTGTGCATGCGTGCGTGCGTGTGGCCATGCGTGCGTGCGAGCGTGCATGTATATGTGCCTGCATGTGCATGTGTACATGTGTATGTTGTGAATGGGACATGTTGTACAATTTTCTTGGGGAATGCTGTGCAATTTTCTTGAGGCAAATTGTAATATTTTTGACACTTCATAAAACTTCTCATTGTACAAATTTATATAATTATCGTATAATACTCCAATGAGACCTGCCAGTCTCTGTTTTAGCTGGTGTTTATTATTTCAATGCTTCGTATACAATTATATATATTGTGGGTGAAACATTAAAATTGTAAGAAATGTTTCGGGCTTATTATTCAATTTTATGGGCAGTTTACCGTTAATGTATTTATTATAATATTAAGAGCATAATAAATGATAATAAATGGGGAATACATAATGTCACTAAACTGCAATTAGCGCTAAGTATCCACGTCAGGATCTACTGCCACGACTTGCTCGTTGGTTGCCTCGAATGTTCTCTACCTGTGACAAGGAGGCAGACCACAAGAATATCTCTGCCACGTTGGGAATAGCATGTAAGAGAAGGTCATCGATGTTCATTTCGGCTTTCAATTTGCCACACCTCTAGAGAAATTCACGCTGACTGTGAGTAGCAGCCGTTCACTGCGGTCCATGTGGGTTGGACAACACCAAGGGATACTGACCGACAAACATCACTGCTAAGGGACCATCTTGGGTCATCAATGCTTACATGAATGGACAACGCACTGTTGCATTCTACTGTAACGATGGTTTGGAGCTGTACTAGTCATAATACACACGCATGTACACATGCATATGTGCACACACACACATGCACGCACACACATGCACACACAATATTTAATTTATATTGTCTATATGTCTCCATCAGGATCAAGGGAACAAAATGATAAATAGTCGAGGCACCAGGGGAATATTTCAGCTGTTCACCAGTAATAACAAAATCTAGCCTGCAGAGTAACAAACAGATCATTAGTTTTAGTTTCCCCCGCCATACCGACTGTGTTCTGCCATCTGGGTTCTTGATGACATCCTGCAAGGCCTCTTTGAATTGCAACAACTGTAGCTGACACAAAACGAACTCGCTGACACCACTCTATGGGCACGACCGGCCCTTATTGCAATAGAAATTGTCGCCCAATATTAAACTCGTATTTATTATCATAAAATACATGTATACACTTATAAATAAAATATATTGTAACAATGCTGTATTGCACCATTTCATTGTTGTTGTTTTTGTTGAAATGTAAGTGTTTCTGGAGGAAATACTTTGTTTATATGGCAATGTACTGCTTTCGATTCAAAGGTTGTTTTGGCTTTGTTAAAATACATATGGTTATTCTGGTAAGCATGTTAGACTTGGATGAAATATAATTTATACTGTACAACATTTTACAATAATAACGAACGTAAATCCATCTTTAAAGATACAAAGTCTGACTGTTTTATTGTAAAATCAAGTTATATATTATAATATATATCTATTTACATTTTGACCCATCAAATACATTTTAATTTACAACAATGTTCAAATATCTACTAACAGTTATTTGTTTATTTGTTTACGAACATTAAAGTTGTCATATAGCTTGCCGTTAACCATGTCATTCAAGTCAAACATTAGTATTCAGGTTAAACAGGTAATTAATGGTCAACAGTGGTCTTAAAGTGTGGTTAATTAAACACATCTCTTTACATTTAAATAGTCAACCACTAAGGCATGATGTGGAATGCATGCTCTAAGTTATTCCTTCACACACACTACAGTAATTACAATTACACTGTAATTGTAACACATTACACAATTATAATTACAACCCTGCTGACAATAATCCCACTCATTATAAAACAAAACACTTTACACTCAAACAAAGTGTCAAACCAAAGACAACAGAATAGTAGGACGTTAGTACCGTTCAGTGATTGCTTTGAAGACGAATCAGTTACCACGGCAACGGATCTCTCCATATCTTGCCGCCGGCACAAATCAGATTTCCCACAGTTCTTTATGCTCGGGCCAGTTGTGGCAAATCGGATTTGCCACGACGGCGCACCATGCAACGCGTGCCGGGGTATCAGCGATAAATAATGCTATTGCCACATGCCCATTTCACGGCAATGTTTGTAAATTGAGTTAGTGCTTGTGTATCTTTAGTAATCGGATTGCGCTGGTCGACCTTCTGTGGCGAGATTTCTGTAGCTGTACTGTCCAAAGATGGTCAAGCCAGTCAGTGGCCACTCATAATCTACTAATGACCACATTATCCAGTGGTATCAGTCAGATTCACTGACAATGTCTCCGTAATTCCCATTCATGACTAACTTCTACTGAGAAACAGAAAATCGTTTTTTACAAGAATGAATAAAAAATTAAGAGTAAAAATTTATATACAAATGTGTTCAATGAAACGCCGTAATTAAACAAAACATTAACACAAACACGTTAAAATTTATCTACTTAATGCTAAACTTACCATAACTCACAAAACCAAATTTTTTTATGGTAGTGGAACCAACTAATACACAGGAGTATAATTAAAATTAATGTATTAGCTGCTAATTAAAATTGTAAATATAACAATTATACCTTCCTAGCTTTATGATATATACAAGCCTCATTTTCTTTGTCAAACCATAATTATAATTTAACAAAACAACATATATATATATATATATATACTATAAACTCAAACGTGTTTTAATGAACTTTTAAAAATAAATATTGACCAATACATTTTTTTTTTATATTTACCTTGCTGCTCACCATGCAATGTAAATAAGATATTGCCCCAAAACATTCAAATGAAACAGATATTCTAAATTATATTTGTTAAAATAAATGATTCAATTAAACATTAATTTGGGCAGTTCATGTTAGACTACTTAGGTAGATGTATTTTACACAATAAAACATGATTGTACATTAAAAACAATCAGATTTGTACCTTGACGCCCAGAATCCAATCAAAAGAAATCACACCACGAACCCAATATCATGTACAGAATTTTGCATAATTCTCCGCAACAGCTGATAATTCCATCAATATAATTCAGCTTCTTACATAATCCATGTTAATCAAACTAATCCCTACATCGAGTATCACATCAGTGTTAATCATCATCAACTGACTAATGCAGAGATCGATCTGGAAAAAGACATGCAAGTGCCCTTCAAGCACATCAGATATCTATAGAACTATGTGCCTTTTCGAAATTTGATGTGCCCCAAATCAGCTGATTAAAATTGTATTAATTAATTTGCATGATAGTATGATCGCTTAAATAACCTGGTAGATGACATATTTCTGATACAAAATATGTAACCATCAATATTAAAGTGCTCAGAAATGTACAGGTTTTTTTATGCTTCCCAGAGAAGAGTTGAGTTGGTGTTCGATTGAACAGGTCTGCCAGGGAGTAAAATGTGAAGCGCTTTGAGCAGTCCTGAGGACTGGATACTGCGCTATAAAAGAACTTACCTTTACTTTACTAGTCTGTGGTTGAGATTGCATCAGTGCAGTCTTTTGAGAGGAAATAAGATAAGTTGTCGGAAAATCACCCAATTAAATTATACTACACAGCACACCTATTACATGTAAGACTAGAACATAGCATTGTGTTTTTTCCAAAGTTTATGACCCAAGGTGACGGGGGCATTTGTAATGAATGTATTATTTGTGAGCCTTGGTGACGGAGGCACGATTGATAAACATGCTTTTTAAAATATTTATTTTTCATTTAAAATGTACTCCAATTGTAATATTTAGTAAACATTCATGCATTAAAAAACGTGCATATAGTGTACAGGTATGGATGGATATTATTTTGTATAGATATGAACGGATTGCACTTTGTATAGAAAGAGTTGAAAGTTGACGATGGGCAATAAATAATATGGTGTCGGCAGCAACAAACAGTGTTTATGGTGCTCGTCTAAGTCTAAATTTTATAAACAATGTCAACGACAGGCAAGGGGTAGACAAGGCACAAGGGTATTGATTAGACTGTTCTCAGTGTCCAGTCATCAATGTAAGATGTGATTTAAATAACTCCATTCAGGCCATTGTTCTGTTTGTTGTCCGCACGGCCGTTGACTGTGTTGAGGTACAGACTGGAGCACACCGCTATTTGGGCCTCAAAATGCGCTAAAGCCTAAGATGCAATATTTTTATAGCGTATATATGACTGGGATGATGTGGAATTATTTAATTATCACATCGACGTGTCAAATTTAGGCAAAACTATAGTTAATAACGGAAAAATCAAGGTGGGCCCGGTTTCTACATAAGTGCCCCTCAATTTTCTCAGATTTTTCAGGCACTTTTTTGTAGGTGTCTTTTGGGCACATACAGCAAAAAAGTATGCAGGATTCCAGCATACAATGCATCATTGATGCGTTTCCACGCTCCAAGGGAATCCCTGCTTATGAGTTAATTACTGCCAACTGACAATATTTTAAAATTCAAGTGCTGCTGTCTATTCAGAACTTTCACACAAATGACTCAAGAGTGACAAACTAGAATTCAATAAATTAAAGTTCTTTCTGTTAGTGATAAGGTCAAGTGAAGTCAGTTAAAACAAATACCAGGTATTTGTTTTAACCCATACCTAGTATTTGTTGACACACAGTCCTTACTGCTCAATTATTTTTTACTGAACTTGTATGAAATTCAATCAATTCTTTGCAGTAAAGGTAATTACCTCTCTATAGTGGGTATCATCTGGATTGTGCAATATGGCCAGATTACTGCTACGGACAGGTTGTGAATAATACAAACCAGTCATTCGAGACTTTCAATAGTGTCCATTGTAGACATGTTTTCATTGTGGATAGATGTTTGCAGACAGGTTTCACTATAAATACGTACCGTATATTTCTGTATAATACGCACCCTGACTACTGCTAAATTTTGATCGAATTTCCATATCACCATGTATAATATGCACCCCGAATTTTGAAATAAAAACCTGATTTCCCTGCTTCTAATATTTGGCTTTAACCCATGAATCCATCTTAGAATCGTAAACATGTCACCTACGCAAGTTATGGCATTGCTGCCAGCTTGTTGCTTGCTAGTGACTAGTGTGTAAGCACTGCATGACCTGTGTAATAGCTTGACGATTGCGCAACAGATTAAATCAGCGCTTGCTAGAACTTACTTGTCTTTCTGATTTCACTTTTAAATTAACACCGAGTTCTATTCTGAAATGCTACATGCAAATATGGTACTTTCAACTGCGAAGCATACATGCGCTACATACATGCGTTACATACATGCGCTACATACATGCGCTACATTCATCACATTTGCATTCATAACTTTAAAATGGTGTCACACTTGTTGACACTCGACCAGTGAAGCGGGCATCATTCACGGGATTCAGGAACGCCAATCATAATCATAGCGGGACGTTTCCCGGGCTGCGCTTTCTGGTCTCGTATGCTTCCCGCTCATTGGTGTTATTCGCGGTATCAGACGTCAGGGCTCTCATATTTGTCATTTCTCCCTGCTAGTTCAGGGCTAGAGAGGCGGTTACGGGAGTGTGATTCTTGATTTTCATCTGCGTTGCTGCGGTGGTTTACGTGATTGTGACATCACGCTGACTTTGATAATATTACTAGTTTTCCAGCAGCGTTATCCTGGTCTGCAAACATTGATAAATTGGTCAAAGAAAATTTTGTTTAGCCTTAGCACCATGTATAATACTCACCCAGACTTTTGAGTAAAAAGTGACGGGAAAAAATGCGTATTATACACAAGGAAATTTACGGTATCTAAAACAGTGTCCTTAATACAAATGTTTCCTTTTCTCCTTTAAATATATATCATGATGGAGAAAATGCTTCAATTCAATATCTCCACAAAAAGTTGTTTTGTAGTATTTACAGTTATAGTGCAACTTTTGCAATGTTTACCAAAACAGTAACGAGTCATCTCAGTCTTGTTGATTTTATTGTATTCAAAATTTTTACTGATTATATCACATCCTATTTTAGTATTTCCTACAGGTCCAGGGTTTCGTTGTTTTGCAGGTCGCAAATAACCACACCATTCTGGCCATTGTTTATAGTGTTGTTGAGCGATCCTCGCTAGGGATGCCATTGAGACAGATTTAGACGGAAGTTTATGACACTGACAACACATGGCACCGACATTTTTCCACTATCTCCAGCAGCAAAAAAGGCTGTCGACACATTCACAAGTACGCTGCCAGCGCCACCATCGAACAGCAGCAGACAGAAGGAGGTGTGCAGACAGAACTTACAGTGCCACAGCCGCGGTAAGTATACACACGCCTTGCGAATTAAGTGTAAGTACTTCCGGATGAAAATAAATGAAGAGAGGATCAAAGGAAAGCAATGCAGCCCACTCCCTTGGTCATGGGATAAACAACTAAAAAGAAATAGATCTATGCCAGTGGTACCATCCATGAGACAGGAGATATAACCAGAATGTTATGTACAGGAAGGATGGATTGAATAACCCATTAGTGCGATGTTGTATTGAAAAACAAAATAAAAAATAACTATTAATTAGATAAAGATGTTAGATCACGCAATTTCTGTGCACCGAAGGGTTATATTTTAAGGGACAAATACTAGTGTACCTATGTAATATTATCTAATTTATCATTAGATTGCTTGCATATAATGTGAGCGCGGATACACATGTCAACGTTTTCTTTTGCAATAGATGTTTTAATATCCTCTATTCCTTCCTTGAAGTACGCAACTACAAATACAACTTATACTACTTTTAGACTGAAAATGTATGTAGTTTTTATGCCATTTTTACATGACATATCTACATATTTACTAAAGTCCTGCTATTCCTACCCAGGTACTTTCAATTTCACATGCTACTGAATTCGCATTCCTATAATTATCCCTTTCGTCCCCATGCCACCTACATATATCTTCCCTGTGGGGTGACACATTGCCCAGCATGCAGGAAGCCAGGGGAGCCAGGCTGGCAGGGATCTAAGGAGTCCCATGTTTGGGAGGCAGACACCCATTCATGTGGCTAGGTCTAGGTGAGTCAAGCTGCCTCTGTACTGCCTGAGCCACAGCTACCTGGCCTGGCTTCCTAGAAATACCAGCTGAGTCCACTGTGCTGCCTACAGCAGTGGCAATTAATCTTGGTGAACTGCTAGAAATATCCCCAAGGGACCGTTATCTGTAGCTGCCCCAGGGTGAAAGAGGGCAAGGGTGTGGAACAGTATCTGTGGTATTGATGGCTATCTCACTTCCTCATTCACTGCATGCAATTGAATTTGCAGTGATTTTGACATGGTATCCTACTTTCTCTGACAATGTCAATAATACTAATCTGGGACAATCCCTTGCTCAAAATACAAGATTGAATCTCCTTGTTTTCACTGCCATGCAATGGTGAAAAACCAACAGAATTTAACAATTATTTTTTCCTGCACATCAACGAACGATTATAAGGATATGTAATTTTCAAAATACAAATTAGCATAACGCATCGCAAAACATTATCATTGTGATTTATTAATGAAATAAATTAATTGTGATTCTTTACTGACTTTAGATCCAAAAAATTATGCCCATGACCAAAAAATTTGATCCTTTTAAGAACACTAAGCATTCAAAACTGCGAGTGTACATTTCTAGGAAAAGTAAATCTACATGGAGTGCACAGAGTTCCCCAATAATAAAGTTGATTTATCCAGAAGGGCATGTCAGTGCAATCATGTAGATGTCCGTCATCTGTAACTAGCCACGGTAGTCCTGCTTCGCATTCTGCACACACTTAGTTGACCACGTGGTTGCCATGGAAACCACAAAGCAAAATATCACGGCTTCATTGCAGAGCGATTCATGGGAGATATGTCAAGGCGGCAGAATTTTGGCAAGGGCCAATTTTTGCGCTGTGATCTCATTTTAATTAACATTCCAAACACCCCCAACTCTTAGCTTAGAAACTTGGCAGGAAAAATATTAGTGTACTAGCAGAAGCCGTGGACGCCATGTACCTGGTATACCATGTCCAAAAATCTGGTCATATGTATAACATCAGGTGCGAGAGAATTTGGCAGAACTTCACTGTAGCAATTTTCTGAATGAACTACGCACCTATTGGCATAACACTATCGAAGCTGGCAACAGGGCAAGCTACAAGTGGAGGAATACGAACGGACTGACTGAGTATTGGGTACAGGGAAAGCTACAAGCGGAGGAATACGAACGGACTGACTGAGTATTGGGTACAGGGAAAGCTACAAGTGGAGGAATACGAACGGACTGACTGAGTATTGGGTACAGGGAAAGCTACAAGCGGAGGAATACGAACGGACTGACCGAGTATTGGGTACAGGGAAAGCTACAAGCGGAGGAATACGAACGGACTGACTGAGTATTGGGTACAGGGAAAGCTACAAGTGGAGGAATACGAACGAACTGACTGAGTATTGGGTACAGGGAAAGGAGGAGGAAAATATATGACAGGAAAGAAGGCCAGAAAAACAGAGGTTAAATTTAATGACGTTGTTCCATTACCTAGAATAAACCTGGGGTGGTAATTATTAGCAGGACATTTACTGAAGATGAAAAAGAAGTGCTAATACAAAGTGAGCAAAATAAAAATTCTTTCTTCTAACACACTGTCAACTTTTCCTAGAGCACCCCAGGGGAATCTTTCAAGACCATTTGTCCCCATCCCAGATTTTGAAATTTTTTTCAATTTCTTTTTACAAAACAATCAATATATCTGCCTGAGGACAGACATGGTAAGTATTGTGCTTTCTGCTTGAAATCCTTTTTCAACAGTTATTATTTATAATTTCCACAGACATAACTGGATATCATCATCATTTTCATAGAAAATTGCTACGATTCGGATGTGACATCTCGACATGTGATTGCAAGAAAGACAGAAACGACTACTAACACTACTACTACTACATTGATAGCAATTTTTATTGTTAAGCATGATTTGGCACAATGGCTTGAATTTTACCATGACAGTCACCTACATTCATCTACACATGTATTTGTTTATCATTTATTATTTACCCTAGCATTCATTTATTATTTACCCTGGCCTGATTTATACACATTTTCGCATGTATCACAAAAACACTACATTCTACCTTTAATAAAAGAACTTTGTTGCAAAAATGTTTAATATAATAGCCACTAGTTACAATTTTCAGCAAACAGATACATCCTAATTATTCTCGGGACAGGTCAAAATTTTCCTCCATCATTTCTTATTGTAATTATAAATAGGAATAAAGAGCCAATGATATCAAGATGGTATGCCAATTTGATAATCATTTGTATACCAACAAATCATGTTGAGCATGGTAATGGACATATCAGAGTGTTGTACATTTGTTTAATTACCGCTTCATGACAAAGACAACAAGAAATGAAACACAGAAGAATGAATAACTAGAACTGGGCCAATTTAGAAAGACAAATAGTAACATGTCTCAAACCGCCCAAGAATGGGTGTGGCTAACGATGCCACAGTTTCCAGTTCCAGGTAGAGAAAAAGATGGCCACCAGTTACAAGAAGACTGAGTAGTTGGCTGATGTGGACCAGTTTCTAAGTGTAGGCCAGACAGATCATTTCTCCTCACATTGTTTTCTGTATTATTATTATAGACGGGTTTCCCATTATAGACAGACAGACAGACACCATTGCTAGAGCTTTGTTAACATTTCTTGCATGTAGAACTTTCATACAACAAAGATTTTTCCATACCACGGTTGTCATAACAATGCATTGCATCGCACATCCCTAGTGTTATGCTTTGGTATGAATCTAACATGCATCTAGCAGCATTTCCCCCCTCAATTCCGTGACTGAGTCTGTTCCGTGTAAGTCATGCTGCTGTGTTTAAATTTCTGAATCAGTTCAAGAACCTTTTTTATGCACCAGTCAAATCAACACGAGACTCAAGTTTTACCGAGCTTCAGATCAATATACATTAATGTCTGACTGTTCTGTTGGTCAAATAAACACGACTCACAATAAAACTTTAGCAATGTTTGCTTGTCAATCTGGTTGGTTTTGAAATTGCCAACTGCACAATCCAGGTCTCCCCCTGCCATGAGTAGTTTCAGTCTATATCAACACCCTGGTTTAGTGCTTTTGTAAAATAAAAAAGTCACACTCCAATACTGTCTGCCCTGGGAGAAATCCTAGTAAAGCATCTCACTGGTTGATCCAGCAATTGAGCCAAAGTTCAGTTCCTCCAGGGGCGGGCAAATAACAACAGTGTCAATCTACATGAATAATGCAAATCTATTTGACAGGCTTCATTTGTTACAATTGGCCTGTCAGTGACAGTGCGTTATTTATCAATAATTCTACACCATCAATTTACTCCATTAAAATATAAATTCTTTGGCTGTACAATACTATGTGTACATTTTATGGAAAAATTTGTGGCTCTCTTTATAGTATCGTAATTGGCTAATAATGGTCAATGTTTGCCAAACCAATCAGATATCCAAGGTTTTTGTTAAATGTGCTGATAGCAGGAACCATGACCCCCAAAGCAGGGACCACATAACATGCTCTGACCAGGTTACAGTCGCGGACCACTATGAATACAACTGGACTACAATATGATGTGACACTATTAAATCATACACAATGTGTTTTGATTTACGTAAGTTAAGTTCCATCTGTGTTAATTGTTAAAAAAATCAATGTCCATCAGGGCCTCACCCAGAGACCCGTCAACCCGTCATTTGGACGGGTAGAAATCGAAAACTGTCCTTAGTGAACTGATTGGTGATGTTACACAGGCACCAATAGAGCGTATTGCTGTAATTATTAGTGCCTGGGAAGAAGCCGCTCTTTCCATTCCCAAACTATTTCAGAGACCTAATTGTCAGACTCCAGTTACCACTAACAAGACAACAGTGACTAATACTGGCTATCACAATAACTAACTAGCATTACCACAGCAGCAGCTGGACCTGCCAGATCTGGTACTAAACTATGACATGCCACCGGTCACGCAGCCCTTACAGTTACATCGTTCATTCCGCATTAAATAATACATATTTAATATCATTGGAATGACAATATAACACTCTTTACAATGGTATAACGTTTTCAGAAGTATTCCTTTATTTGACAAACTTATCGTCCGTGATTTAGTGAAAATGCGCGCCAAAAACATTTCATGCCGACAGCGCGTCGCAAAGGTACAGTTTTCGCAAACACAGGTCGCAGCAAATTGAAAACCCGTTGTACTGGTCTGGATGGAGGTTCCGGTCTGAGAGTAAGTTCCGGTTCCGTTTTGCGTATAGCGCATGCTCGCGCAAGCGCAGTACATCAAAATCGACCAACTGTGAGCAACGTGACCTCAGGTGACCGATCAACTTTGACCCCGTGCCAGAAATATGCGGCGACTGAGTCACATCCCTGTCAGCAACGTGACCTCAGGTGACCGATCAACTTTGACCCTTGCTCGACACACTCGGTGACCGAGATATGTACAATTAATCATTTTTCATTTGTTGTAGCGATCGTTACTCCACCGACCTATTTGCCCCCTACGTTGCTGAACAAGATCGTACATCTGCGTATGACCACTGTCTACAGGCACATTAGTTAGTATCAGCTAGTTCACATATATTTTGTTGAGAAAATACCTGTGATGCAGCGGGAGAAAATAGGAGATGAGTACCGACGGTACATGACTTGCATAAGGCATTATCTAGTCACCAAAAAACACTTGGTGTGTGAAAAGCGAATGCGCATTGCTGTCTCGAGTTGAAAGCTACGCAGCATGGCAAATATCAAGTAGACAGTGAGTAGACAGTCCAGCCCCAAGCCCACGGCCAGGCTAATAGTCTGTAGCCCAGCGTATAGTATACTATGCCATAAGCGAGTCTATTAATATGGGTCTCTTAAATGATATAGGTGTCAGAATAGGGGCCTATGTTTTTGACAGAAGTATAATTATGAAACGATGGCTGGACGCAATGACGTGGCTATTAACAGAGCTGCTCTGCAGGCCCACCGTTTATTACCTAGAATGGTTATTATTCTTATCTTTCTGTGGGTTGTTCCTCTTGATTTCCTGAACCATAAATAAATATTCTTTTGACAAAACAGACACCCATGGCAGTCATTACAGGTTGGTGGTTATTTTTTGGCAAATATTAATAACAATTGCACTCAACCTAAGATGTCAAATGGCTTCAGTCTTATATGACCAAATATACTGCTAGTTTGTCACTACTTTGTGTCACATGAAATTTACATTCCATGCCCATGGGAGTCAAACCTTAATACACAGGCTCCCACAATAAGTGCTACTTAAAGTTAATTGTGAATTCTATTTTGTGAATATTCTTTCAGCTGAAATTAACCAATCTTTTTTTCCCTAAAAATGTATAGGCCTAGCCTAGGGGCCTACCACTAAAATGTACACCAACCTAAATGCCAATGTATTTTACCATATATAGTGCAATTAATGAATGAAATAGATTAATATATCATCGACAATCACTCGCTATCAGTATTGCATTTAGCACAGGTACTTACATTGTTGTTGTCACACTGCACTGTATTTGTGTATGAATAAAATTATATTTCCTTTCTCAGAAGTAGACACAGTGACACATAAGCTTATTGACAGTGTGTGGGAATACTGTTACATGACAGTAAGGAATTTACTAATTAATTGTATCATACTGACTTGGTAGACTTTGTAGTGCTAAATTGTTTCAAGTGAATTATGACATTCTCTGCATAGTTTGCTCAGGCCCTTATCACTAGAATTTAGACCCCTACTGCCCTAGGCTATGGCAGTGCAGCATCAGGTAACTTGTGTTGGTAATTTCATCTATCATTTATGTAGTAAGCTTTACTGGTAAATTGTAACCAGCGAACAATACTATTTTGCAGCATCTGCAAATTTTGTAAATAGCCTTTATTAAGTTGTCTGTTTTTAATTGAAACTTGAAATAGTGGTTTCCTTTTTAACATTGTTTATTTTAAATTAAGAGTACACCTGTAGATGCTAATGTCTCGGTATCTGTTGGTGGTTCAAATCCGCCAGGTAAATGCACAAACCTTTGTGCACAATTACCCCTGGCATGGGCTTATTGACCGGTACATTGCATCTGCGAGTATGATTATGTTGATATTTAAATAACATGACTTTCAATGATGCAACAGTTGAAGCATCAGATATAGTCCATTGAAAAAAGATCCAAACAACTGATTTACCCCCATACCTTCATTGTCCACCTAACAAGATTGCCACACAGATAATTAACTCTAGATGGCAGGTGAAAAGGAAGCCTTTTGGCTTTTTATCCAACCCTTCTGCATCCCGCCCTTCTGAGGTGTGTCGATTGTATGTTTACACATATTCACGCAGCAAACACCCACACAATCAGCAGATAATCTGTTCTATTCATTTACAGTCCTTTGTGAAAATTAGAACTTTCTTATACCTAATCTACACTCCTCCTTTACTAACATAACTTCAGGTCCTCTAGTACTTCTATCCTACCTACCTGAGAAAAAAGTATTTCTATCAATATTTTCATAACCATTCAATATTTGAAACACTTCTATCTCATCTCCTCTCAATCTCCTGGACTCTAGTGTTATTAAAGCATCTGTTTGGAAATGGTGACCCCAAGGTCCCCACCCTCCGTATGGATTTTGAAGTGCCTCAATGGGACTTCTAGACTGCACACAAAATGTCAGCCCCATATTTCCAAAACTGATGGAGATAAGTGCTATTTTAAAATTGTGACCCCCAGATCACCACCCCGGACAAATTTAGAAAAAAATATAAAACTACGAACCATCCCAATGGGTACGCTAGACCGCATAAAATGTATGCCACATACATGCATGACTGGCCCAGATAAGTGCCATTTTAAAATTGTGCCCCCACATTTTGAATTTTTTTTCAATATCTAGATCCCAATGGGCTTGCTAGATCAAACACAAAAGTTCAACTCCACACATGACAAAATGACAGAGATAAGTGCCATTTAAAAATTGTGACCTTCCCGAGACCCCCACCAACTGGATGAATTTCGAAAAAAACCTAGGAACCATCCTCAATGAGCCTGCTAGATTATACACAAAATTTCAGCTTCATACATGCCAAACTGACGGAGATAAGTATGTGTCATGTCATTTAAAATGCGGAGATTTGTGCTTACCACAAAACCCGCTGTGCGTATAAACAGCCCTGAAAACTGCAGCTCTCTGTGACGAAGTCGTAAACTACACAACATCAACGCTCTGAGACAATGACATCAAAATAAAACACAATTTTTTGGCAAATAACTACAAGTTATGCTAATTATGAGGTTTTGTTATGTATACTAACAATTACAAAAGTAGCCGTATCATTAACGTAAACTATCACACATTCTTTCGGCAAACACCGTGTTTAAGCTGGCCAAAAATAGGCGCTAACCTTTGACATGTACTGTGTGTACGCAAAACGGAACCGGAACTTACTCTCAGACCGGAACCTCCTTCCAGACCATACAGCTGCGGGCTGAAAGTAGGCGCTAACCTTTGACATGTACAATCGCATGCGCAATACGCAAAACGGAACCGGAACTTACTCTCAGACCGGAACCTCCTTCCAGACCATACAGCTGCGGGCTGAAAGTAGGCGCTAACCTTTGACATGTACAATCGCATGCGCAATACGCAAAACGGAACCGGAACTTACTCTCAGACCGGAACCTCCTTCCAGACCAGTACACCGTACTTGTAAATATATTTGAATCATCCTGATTTTTAGTCAATCAATGAGGAGATGTGTTGGTCTTCACTGCTGACGTTACACGAAATCGACGCCGTCAGACAAACGAAAGTTACGATGAGCTGAAATGTAAGCACGTCAGTTTACCTATGTTATCGCCCGATATGCAACTTCGTGCATCAATGTTGCCATTTGTCAGTTTTCCACTATTCAAATTATGTATGTTGTGTGATAATTGAACATGATTTACAAGTGCGGAAACTAGGTTTTGTTCGACGATGTTGCATCATTTTTAATAGGATTGCGATAAACATAGGTGCGGCGACTGTGCTAGATATAGGTTACGTCTGCGCTATTTTTTTGCGCGTTGGTGTGGCGTCGTGGCTCGACCCACTTTGTTTGGTGGTCGCGTGCGTGGTCTAGGCATGGAGCTACGCTGGCCACTATAATTAATTAATGTTTTGAATTTAGTTTAACAATTGAAACGTTCACAGCAACACGAATACACAATGTTTTAATTAATAACTGTAACTTATTATGGATCAAAACATGGCCATTGCATGGCGACTTATTTTAAAAACTTATTTGTTAATCTAATATTTTGTTTTAGAAATTAAACAAAATCGAACTGTAGTATTTCTAATATTATGATGCGGTACTTGTACAACAAAAACATCCAATGCTTTAAAATTTGAAATATTACCTTTCATAGTCCAGTATACCTTGTATACAATTTGTATACACACATTTTCATTGCATATAAAAATTGGGATTCAACATTAAATATATTTGCTAATTAGTTATAATTTTGTTAGTAATTTTGCAAATTGTGGCAACTAAATGTGTTATAATGATATAACTTATATGTGCTATATTGTAAGTGGCATTAAAATGCGAATCACATGCTTTGAACAAAATATACATACAAATTAGGAATTTTCATTCAATAGCAGGTTTATATAAAATTATGTATATATATAAATTATTATTATATATATATATATATATATATATATACATATACTCGTAGTTGCTGCTGTGTTTTAAGAAGTATCTCTTTAATTCCTATGTAAACAAAAATACATATTTGTTGTCATATTTATATTGTTATTACTACTTACATTTCTGCTATCACATGAGATGTGCATTCCGCCATGTGCTCTACCTACCATTTACCTACCATAATATATATATATATATATAATATACCTGCATGGTAAATTTAGGTAATCATACGCAGTGTGTCCAATCATAAAAATTAAAAAATAAACTAAAAGTACATATCACCATTACATGAGATATGCATTCAGCCATGTGCTTTGCTTCGTCTAACGTCTGATACATGTTGATTGAGCGTCTGATTGGGCGTTTGATCACGTGTCCGATCGCGTTCCCGACCGCGCTTCGTAGCATGTCGAAAAAAAATTGGACTGGCAAACATTTGATCCTGGGTGAGGCCCTGGTGTCCATTTAACATAAATGTAGGTCTACATATTTCTGTGTTTACTGACACTGCTATCTGTAGACAGTGCTGTGAGAACATTCATTCTCCCACACTCCGGTGGAAAAGGAATCCATGCATCAAGGAATCGCTACGATTAAGTTAGCTCTAAGTTGAAGCACACGATGGTTGTTTCTTCAAGTGCTCATAAATTGGTTTCATAATATCAGTAACTATCAAAATAATTATTTAACATAATATTTAAGTGTTTCATAAATTTATGTTACATAAATTATATATCTGATATCTTCATAAATTACAAATATTACTATACAAATACGCTACTTTGAATGGATATAGCATGTTGACTATGTTAATTCTAGCAGTGTGAATATGCTAAAAATAGAATTGATAAATATCTAATACGGGCGGGTTATACATAAGTGAAAATCTTTGGACTGTCGATAAGCGTATAGCTTCCTAGTCCACATACTAACTGATCTGGAGACTGTATAGCTCTGGATGGCAATCTTGTTAAGTAGAGCGTGTAGAAACCAAGACCACCTCGATGTCACCGTTATATCTAATGACTACGCTTAAAAACCTCATTTGATGTTAAAAAATACGAATAAAATATTGAGTTCTATGCCACTGTTGAGGCCCAAATAGCACTCCAGTCTGTGCTGCAGCAGCCGTGGGTTATGCGCGTGAAAAGAATAAACTGATCGATGCAAACCGGAACGCTATTTGGGCCCTCTGAAACAATATTGTTATGTTATATACAACTAAATGAGTGGCTAAAAAACGAATTGGAAAAAGATCAGATACCTATCATAGAAGCCTGAGCCAAAGATAGACAGTTTTGCCTTTTGGGACTTTCGACATGACGATAGCTGTTTTGTTGCGACTGTCGTAATACTATCAAATCGGCGATGGGCTGAACTTTTTGTGGAACTTATAGACGGTGTACAGCACAATTTGTAATGCAAAGGCACTCGAAAGCGGTGTCTTGCAAATCACGCACGGGTACTACTAAAAAGCTTCCCTTCTCCATTCTCGATAGCTGGGTACATGGATCGCCAAAGCCGGGTAAATTAACCAGGTCCCAGCTCTTAACAAAAATCCTGGATATCACATTTCCCAATGTTGTGTATTGATACAGAAATACTTTCCTTGTTTTTGTTCGCCAGGGCATGTGTCAAATTGGCTGTATGTCATTATTTGGACCCCAAGTGACGTCATGCAGCGAAGACATACTGATAGAAAGGCCAGAGTCACCAACAAAAACTCAGTGTCATCCGCGGATATATGTCAATCGTTTCAAATACAATGTGACATTAATGCTACCAGCTGAACTATTTATGAAATGACGTAGGTTGCTACACATGCCATTTACCAGCTACAATAGAGACAAGTGAAGAAACACACGGTGATATCATCGGATGTTGAATAACACACGCACTGACGTAGTGTGTGTGTTATTCAACATCCGACGAAATCATTGGAAACTGGAGATCCATCTACGTCACAAACAAGTCTAGCGTCAGAGTGCGGGAGAGCGCTAACAATGCCTACATGTCCACCAGGTGTCCAAGGACATAACAACAATGCCAGACAACACAACGCTGTCCTATTAATAGAAACATCACCATTCTAATATTGTCACTGGGCTATGTGTAAATACGATGGTGACATGCAATGACGTCATATAGTAGCCATTGCGACGCTGGCCTGACACTTGCATTTGTTGTTACGATGTATCTATGGGTCAAAGGTCACAGAACACATCAACAACACCCCAAGGAGTGATACCTGAGAAAGTTCGGATGGTAAATTTTTAAGTTTTTCTTTGAAAGTTATGTCAGCCTATTCATACACGAACCATCTCCTAGTATAATACTGTTCGTTTAAACAATTATTGATCACCACTAGTGGCTGATAATTTCACAAATCATATCAATGTTCAAAGTACTAGCTAAGTGAGCTATATATTTATAAATATAATATATATATATGATTATCATTATGTGGCGATATAAATAGCAGTTCTTTTGGCAGGAATCTGTAAGCTAAGTTCTTGCCTCTGGAAGAACATAGAGCATTTGATGATCTGAATAAATTTGATGAGCTTTACCTTAAATGTTAAAAACTGCCGTCCAAAAATCAGTGCACGTGTGTGATTAATTCAACTGTATAAATTCATTACTGCGGTATAGAATCAATACTAAAATGCATAATTTCCAGGAAATCTCATACAATTCCACAAACAATGAATGGTAGGACACATTCAGCCTTGAGCTGCCCCAAAGTAAACATGTAAACTATTAGCGATAACAAGGGAATATTTACATATTCCAGGCTGCCAGAGTAGACCTCTCAAGGTTACTACATCACGTACTACATTAATTTGAACAATAAAATGTCAGAAGTACGTTTGGATCTGAGATTACAAACACAACAACCTTATTAAAAACATAAGTGTTATCAATAGTAATTTACTAGATAGTGAAACAGCCTTGGCAGCCAAATCATCAAATGAAGCATATCGGGGAGCAGGAAAGTTCTACATGGCCTAACCACTGAACCACTGAAAAATACAGACGAGCATAGTAGACATGGTACTCAAATATGCACCACCATGTCAAAAGATGGACATAAATATACTAGACATTGCATACATAATGCACGTACATCACCACAGTGCTGAAAGAAGAGCATAATAAACATGGTACGTGCCACTATGATGCTGTTAGAATGACGAATATTGATAACAGACATGGTACTTACCCCATAGTGGTGAGAGAAGATTGAAGAGCATTGTAAACGTGGCACTTACCAGCGCTGCATTCATGTTGTTGGAGTCACCGTGTGGATATGGAGTGTAGACGGCCAGCGCCACGCAGTTGGCAAAAATTGTAATCAAAATTAAATATTCAAACGGTCTGGACAGTTGGGTTAAGGCAAATATGAACAATGACAAATGTGCGACGTTGACAAGTCTTTCTATGGATATGATTGTTATAAAGCAATATAATTATTAACAATTTGCACACACGTATGGATGCACACACGTGCGCGCACCTGCATGTGCATACACAAGTGTACGAGCATGTATGTGCACACACACACCACAGTGTCATTGATGTGATGTGTTCTTGCTAAAATCCACATTTATCTGTCATTTTCAAAGCACTGCAATTAATACAAAGAAATAAGAGGCAGTAATTGGACTGACCATAATGTAGGTAAATTATAATTAGCAACTAGGCAATGCTACAAATAAAACCAACCTCAACATTAATCAATACAAATAGATTGTACCAAGGAATTTATAATAATGTGTAAATTGAAGGTCCAAAGATTTAGAAATAAAAATAGTCAGTCTAGTTTTTATTCGACAATACTCTAGCCTCATATATATATATATATATGTGTGGCTCGCTCAGAGTGATAAGCTCAGTACTTAAAGAAGTGCAATGGTAGGATTGTGCAGAGAGATTTGGCGGGATTGGAAGAGGAGTGGACAATGAGAGTGAAAGATTGAGGAGTGGAGACGGTTGGTGGAGACAACAGTGTAAGAACAGTGAGGGGGTAGAAAAAGAAAGAAAACAGAAATCACTACCAGTATTAAGGCTAGCCTCTCCCTGGGCACTGAAAGAAGAGAAAAACAAAAATTCACATGAGAAACCAACAAAAACGATACATTTTCACTACCACAGATTGTAACCAATGACCTGCCATACATTTTGTTTATTAATTATAAATAAATTATAATTATAAATTGGTATGTACGCCATATGTAACACCCTGCCATATCAGCAGCTGAGCACGGCCTTGCCTCATATCACAGCACGACAGGCGAGAAACGCCAACATGTCAATAAGACAATCAAAACCTGCCGCCAACTCTGACATACCAAAACCAGACTACCTAAGCCACCTACGCTCCAGCTGAGTGCTTCAGTGGCTGCTGTCAACACATCATGGCATGCTCTACAGGTCTGCTGTATGTTGTAGGTTAGGTAACAAGCATACATAAGTCATGGGGATGGCAAGATGTCTGCTGGTTCATAAAACAGCACCTTGTAGACTAACCGAGAGGTTTTCAGAAATGTTGTGACTATGTGTTTTTGCATGTTCTCAAATGTTACGGTAGGTAGGCGGGTGGGACAGATTTTTTTCTGTTACAATTTTCTTGGTGGGAACAGTTCAGGTCAATTTGAGTGTTTTCTTTGTATTTTGTTGCTGGTGGTGATGTTGGGTCGCAAATAAATGATGACTGATTTTAGACTGAAAGAAGATCTTTGGCCATCTGGAAGAGGTCTGTGTACACCGTTCAGCGACATACATACTAGAAACTGGAGCTACAGTCTGAATAAACACCAAAGAAGAAGAAAAAGAGTGATATTCTTGAGTCAGTGACTGACTTGACAGTAGATATTCCTGACTGACCTGACAGTGCACATGCCTAGCAATGGACATGATTTCACAAATAAAACGTATCAAAATGTATCACAATACTTCACAAGATTTAACAAGATTTTACAAGATGCCATCCAAAACAAGAAGCTTCAGTTAGCATACAGAAGTCTGTCTTATTAATTGCTACATCCTGGTCAATGTTCTTTTAAAAAACAAGTTCCTAGTACTAACTCTAGTAGTAGACATGCATACTTCTGACCAGACGTAAAAAAACAATGTTTCTTTATTGACCTCAACCTTCTAACTAAACAACATCAGCACCAGTAAACACCTGATCCAACTGTGGCAGGCAGTTCCGTCCATTTCATGGACTGTGTTTACTTAATTACGAAAGTGGCTTCACTACATTACACTGTGGTGTGTACCCATCCCAGAGTGTTTATTTAAGAGACCTAGATGCCACTACTGCTACTATTTCATTCAAGATCAGTGAGCTAATATGAGCTGATCATTGCTGTGATGGCTCAAGGGATGTGCAGATGTTTAGTATGGATGGCAGCAGTCTTGTAAAATGGCCTTTTGATGGCAGAAGCCATCAGACAGGCAAAAGATGGACAGATGGGACTGCTATACAGTGTAACCAGATAGGTGTGGTTATAAGCGGTTGTCCACAATTGCCAACGTTTACCTGTTCAGACAGAACGTACTAATTCTCAGACTTCCTCATTCCCCCTGAATTAGTACATTAAAATGTATTTACTTTCATTTTCAATAACTATGCATGCTTTGACCGCCCCCTGAATGCTTTGTACAAAAAAGATAAATGCTGACCATTGTGAATGACCCCTAAAACTAAATAGACGGGTTTTAAGCAAGATTTCCTATTTTACTATTTAAAACCTGCTTTGCGTGTACATTGATAACATTTTCATGAGTTTAAATATATATCAATAAACCCTCATAGTACAGGTAAACAGATCAGACTGTAAGAATATTTGTTGATAAAACAAATTTGTGAAATCATATAGATTTGCTGTATTCAAACCAAAAATAATGTAGGGAAAACACTAAGTTCTATATATAGCATCTGTATGATTCTCAATAGATGACATTTGAGAAAATATCGGGAATTTAGACAACAAACTATACTTCTAAAGTCTCAAGATGCAGAATGTTAGTTTTGCACAGTATTAAAATGCCACACCAGCCAGGAATAAATGCAACTGCAAAGTAAATGAGCCAATAAAATGAAGGATCTCTTCCTGGCCTCAATCAACGCAGATAGTAAATTTCAGTTTCTTGGAATCCTAACACCTTCCGATGAACGCAGGCAGAGTATGTGTAAGAAATATTATGACTGTAGTCTCAGACTCAATTTCCCCCTGCCTTCCATTCCCAAACATGTTTCCTAGAATTGTTTTTCTTCACTTAGACTTCTACACAACCTAAATATCTGAACAAATACGTGTGGATATCTGGAATTTTTTTTGAAACCAGGGTTGGTTTTCTGCCAGGCAAAAATAGGGTAGAAAGTATTTCTGTCAGGCAGAAATAGTTTCTGCCCGGCAGAAATGGCAACAACCAGGGAATGATTGCCATTGATAAGAAAGTGTGACGTGTTGTCAATATCTTTCTGTACCTATCTACATTCAATCTGAGTAAAAGTACAAGTATATTCACATGTGTACAAGTACATTTGTATAATAACATATTTTGTCTCGGTCTTGCCGTGCTTGCTTTTTTCCTTGCACTTGATTCCCTGTTTTAAATACAGTGGATACAAGTATTGTGTTAGATGTGTGCTTATTTTTTTGTAATAGTCAAGTTAGTGATCTAAAGTGCACAGTAACCAGAGATACTACTTAGGGGCAAGATCCCACCACTTGCATTCATTTGTGTGCATTTTGTTGTTGTATCCATGTATACAGGATTTGTCACCTGACAACACTGACAATCTGGGCTGCATTTGTTCAGTATTTCTCTTATCTCTGCTCTCTCAGTCTCTGTGTTATTACCAGCCTAGAAGTTTGTTGGTAATTAAAACTAATTATCACCTGGTCATCTTGTGTTCAGTGGAAAGCCTGGTTTTGAAGCACCTGGCCACTGTTTTATCCAACAAAGTAGGCTAGCTGCCAGAGCTTGCTATTGCTTCAGTGGTTGGGTGAGCTGATAAGACATGTTTGCATCTGAGTCTATAACTTGTTGGGGCTGGCACCACAAGAAGACACAGTACTGGTGCAAGAAGGAAACAGGAATGTTGATATTGATAGTAAAATAAATAAGTATAAAAACATGACTAGCTTGGGAGTTTCTGCCCTAAGGACAGAAACTAGGGGAGAAAGGTATTTCTGCCCCATGGGCAGAAAGCACGGTTTCTACGATGAGAGCAGAAACTTGCCAACCCTGGTTGAAACCATTATTGTGCTTAAGCATTCCAGTGCTGAAGTAAATAAGTTAACATCTCACACTAGACACTGCTGAAACCGAATTGTACCCATCCTAACAATTTGAACTTTGTTAAGGTTTGAGCTTACACTTGATGGCTTGTTTTCTAAAAAAACATTTTGCATTACATTCTGAGACTCCAGGTTACATGTATTTGATAGGCCTTTAAATGTTTCCTAATTTCAGTACACTTCAAGGGTATATTGATGACCCATCAGTGTTGACACTTTGTAAACACTGGTGCTAGAAACCCCAAATGTTAAACTACTACTACTGAGAAAACTACAAAATCTCAGTCTATCCCCTAGATATAAACATGCAGGGGAAAACACTGTCTAATAAACCTTGTGGCATACGAACTGGTATTGTTTTATATCCCGTGAGTAATACTTGTATGCTCTTAAATCAAGATGGGATTTAGATAGTGGGTTCTCATCTGGGAACATCGATTTAGACCTGCTGGGAGAATAAGCGGAGACAGGATTATGTGTATTTTATAGGGATTAACTACAATATAGCATTTCCAACTGAATAAAAATACCACGTTTGATTGATGATGTTTGCCACAGGCTACAAAACCCATCAGTGTTTGCAATCTGCCAGACATATAGGTTATAGAGGCACTGGGAATATCACTGGGTCGGTGTACTGTTTTCTGAGGAACTATATCTATCCCTGAGGTAGGAAAAACCTTTACAGATCCCAGTTCTAGACCAAACTACTGGAAAGGCTGCATACCCAGTACTGACAAATTACCCAGTAAATGCATACATCCGAGTTCAGGGGCAGAACCAGAAAGCGAGTCTTGGGAGCACAAAAACGTTTTTCGATGCCGTGCCGCCGTAATTTTAGTTTCTCCGCTATCTCACTCGACTAGTGAACTTTGGAAGCTGGTAAAAAATTTTCATTGCTGCATGGCCATATTTTCTGCTCTTGTTCAGCTTCTCTGTAGGTTTGCGGCTGGTTAGACCGTGATACCGAAGACAGAGGGAGGTGCTGTCAAAAATTGTTCACCCTGAGTAACTTCACATTATTGTCACCTGAATGGGGCACATTTCAAACAGTCTCGGGGAGGGGGCACGGTCCTATGGGCCCATTTAAAAAGGATTACAGGCATGCAATATTACAAAAGTCAAGGGGGGCACATGCCCACCAGACCCCTTGGATCCGCCTATGGAGTCAGGAATATTCTTACAAAGATTTCAGTTTTGATCACAACCTTCTCACTGCAGAAATAAATCAGCAGATTCAGGGTTTTTGGTTTCTCTGAAGGGTGTCAAAATTGACAATCATTAATTACCTGCGCACACTGCATAATTGCCAGTATTTATGTCCCCTGAACATGTCCACGGAAATAAGAAAAATTTCAATTTTCAGCTGGATGACCATACCAAAACACTCAAAATATGCAAACCAGCTCTGCACCTACGAGCATCACTGTGTGAAAAATGCTGCCTGCGTGAATACAATAGAATATAAGGATCTGCATCAGAGTGAAACAGTGTCACAGAAATAAGGCACTTTATAGGAAACAGTGGAGTGCACTGATTATGCACATGTATAGCAGCTGCAGGCCATTATATGTGCATGTTGACAGAGGAGCAGTAATGATGGACAAGACCAGATGCATAACAGGAAGACTAGCAGGACTCTCAGGCCAAACAGCTGGACATCCTCTAGGCAGGGTCACATCAGCTCATCTATCACTCTGGCCATCCACTCGCTATTAGTATTACATTTAAATGGCCACACTCTGCACATCAAACACATATTTATGTTTAATACTGATTAAATAACTGTATTAATTTTGTTAAATTATACAGCAAAAGTGAACGCAGAAATCTTCCCTGTTACCATACATTCTGACTTTGTTGTATCTAATCTTGGAGGATCCATGCCATTCAACATCCCATTAATTATTAAACTGAATTTCTGATAAAAAAAAAAATTATATGCTGCCTTTCAAATGCTGTAAATGACACTGACGATGATGATGATTCTATTCAATATAAAAATGTAAACAAATAAATACATAAAATATTAATACAGCTACAGTACACCATATATACGGATGACACAAGAAAGTGCACGCACTTGTTTCCATTGTGGCCCTTGAAGACATCACTTCTTAAATCTCAGAAAAAATCATTTTTAGCTATAACTACTGCTGCTCAACTAACTGTGGACGTAGAAGTGTACGTACGGGGTACATGTAATTGCAACGGACCACTGAAGATTATGCCTGGTTACCATACTGTACAATGAAATAAAGCCAAATACTTGTTAATTACTCTACAAATAAATACATTTATATTGGAAAATACTGTCTCGTGTTTCAAATGCTGAATCAACTCCCTCAATTTGGATTAACAGCTGAAGCCTGTGGCACCGGTTTCTTTTGTAAGTACTGTACCCACGAGTCAATCTACATGTACATATATATATATATGGGTATTATTATTTTGCCAATAACCAAATAAAGAGTAACATACAACTATTACAAGCTCATTACACAGTGCATTGTAAAATAAACAACCAAACTCTGCCTTAGGAAATCCCAGTACATCATGTGGTTCCCGCTGGATTTAACAACAGTTGTGGAAACATAATACCAGCCTTAAGGGCCTGTCACTACCTCCAATCAGTACCAAGTGCATCATTAAGGAAGATATTCCCCACAGGTGAAAGTGCTGGGAATGTCTGACATGGCATGGGGCCAATGTTATTGAGCATAATGGCCTAGTTATGGCTAGTATCACTCCAATTATCTACCCATGTTAGTTCTTATTAAAGGTAAAAAAGCCTTTCGTGGGGGAATATATTCCTTGAAATTATCCCTGTTTAGATTGGTTATTTCCCAGAAACCATACCACCTTATTAGCCCATAGCAGCCTTAGTACGTGTAGATAAAATACAATAGAGCACCACTAAAGTGATACGCGGTCGTGGAAATAGATCTGCATTTCATTTAAATAACATTGTGTCTTGTGCTTACACAGGTTTTCAGTGCACCTCCTTAAATCAGCAATATAAATTTATTACGTATAATTATGGCACTTCACATCTCACGGAGAGACTTCGTAGAACAGAAAGAATATGATACATAAAAGGATGATCATGTGAAACATCAGGCAACAACAAATGCTCTGGATGTATCAGCTATGTGACGAGAAACGGAAAATTCAAACATCTGACCAGTGATGATGGAAAAAACAAGGGGGGAAAAAGCAGAGGTCAGCAGATAATTAAAATCCTTAATGGTCTACACTAGCATGGCTAGGAAGGAGCAAAATAGAACTGTTACAAGTACAAGACATGTACATGCTCGTGGGAAACAGAAGGTCACGCCTACGCCTGCAGCATACACCACAACTGATGATGAAGAAATGTACTGCCTAAGTTCTGAGCACTACTGCTAGTTACCAAGTAACTATGACACTGCGCACTGTTTTGTATTCTAACAAATCGTCACTGATTACAGTCACATTATTCTGGTCCTAAGGATGCTCTTAGTCCTCTTACAGCAGTGTCTGGTGACGATACATATGTAACATCAGCATAAATAGTTGCCTAGCAACATGCATTATGCAGTACTACTTGTATAGTATCTGACTTCTGCTCCACGTGATCCTTGGTGCCTGCATGGTCACCCTTATGCAGTACTACTTGTATAGTATCTGACTTCTGCTCCACGTGATCCTTAGTGCCTGCATGGTCACCCTTATGCAGTACTACTTGTATAGTATCTGACTTCTGCTCCACGTGATCCTTAGTGCCTGCATGGTCACCCTTATGCAGTACTACTTGTATAGTATCTGACTTCTGCTCCACGTGATCCTTAGTGCCTGCACGGTCACCCTTATGCAGTACTACTTGTATAGTATCTGACTTCTGCTCCATGTGATCCTTGGTGCCTGCATGGTCACCCTTATGCAGTACTACTTGTATAGTATCTGACTTCTGCTCCATGTGATCCTTAGTGCCTGCATGGTCACCCTTATGCAGTACTACTTGTATAGTATCTGACTTCTGCTCTACGTGATCCTTAGTGCCTGCATGGTCACCCTTATGCAGTACTACTTGTATAGTATCTGACTTCTGCTCTACGTGATTCTTGGTGCCTGCATGGTCACCCTTATGCAGTACTACTTGTATAGTATCTGACTTCTGCTCCACGTGATCCTTGGTGCCTGCACGGTCACCCTTATGCAGTACTACTTGTATAGTATCTGACTTCTGCTCCACGTGATCCTTGGTGCCTGCACGGTCACCCTTATGCAGTACTACTTGTATAGTATCTGACTTCTGCTCCATGTGATCCTTGGTGCCTGCACGGTCACCCTTACGCAGTACTACTTGTATATTATCTGACTTCTGCTCCACGTGATCCTTGGTGCCTGCACGGTCACCCTTATGCAGTACTACTTGTATAGTATCTGACTTCTGCTCTACGTGATCCTTAGTGCCTGCAAGGTCACCCTTATGCAGTACTACTTGTATAGTATCTGACTTCTGCTCCACGTGATCCTTGGTGCCTGCACGGTCACCCTTATGCAGTATTACTTGTATAGTATCTGACTTCTGCTCCATGTGATCCTTGGTGCCTGCACGGTCACCCTTATGCAGTACTACTTGTATAGTATCTGACTTCTGCTCCACGTGATCCTTGGTGCCTGCACGGTCACCCTTATGCAGTACTACTTGTATAGTATCTGACTTCTGCTCTACGTGATCCTTGGTGCCTGCACGGTCACCCTTATGCAGTACTACTTGTATAGTATCTGACTTCTGCTCCACGTGATCCTTGGTGCCTGCACGGTCACCCTTATGCAGTACTTCTTGTATAGTATCTGACTTCTGCTCCACGTGATCCTTAGTGCCTGCACGGTCACCCTTATGCAGTACTACTTGTATAGTATCTGACTTCTGCTCCATGTGATCCCTGGTGCCTGCATGGTCACCCTTATGCAGTACTACTTGTATAGTATCTGACTTCTGCTCCATGTGATCCTTAGTGCCTGCACGGTCACCCTTATGCAGTACTACTTGTATAGTATCTGACTTCTGCTCCACGTGATCCTTGGTGCCTGCACGGTCACCCTTATGCAGTACTTCTTGTATAGTATCTGACTTCTGCTCCATGTGATCCTTAGTGCCTGCACGGTCACCCTTATGCAGTACTACTTGTATAGTATCTGACTTCTGCTCCATGTGATCCTTGGTGCCTGCATGGTCACCCTTATGCAGTACTACTTGTATAGTATCTGACATCTGCTCCATGTGATCCTTAGTGCCTGCACGGTCACCCTTATGCAGTACTACTTGTATAGTATCTGACTTCTGCTCCACGTGATCCTTGGTGCCTGCACGGTCACCCTTATGCAGTACTACTTGTATAGTATCTGACTTCTGCTCTACGTGATCCTTAGTGCCTGCATGGTCACCCTTATGCAGTACTACTTGTATAGTATCTGACTTCTGCTCTACGTGATCCTTAGTGCCTGCAAGGTCACCCTTATGCAGTACTACTTGTATAGTATCTGACTTCTGCTCCACGTGATCCTTGGTGCCTGCACGGTCACCCTTATGCAGTATTACTTGTATAGTATCTGACTTCTGCTCCATGTGATCCTTGGTGCCTGCACGGTCACCCTTATGCAGTACTACTTGTATAGTATCTGACTTCTGCTCCACGTGATCCTTGGTGCCTGCACGGTCACCCTTATGCAGTACTACTTGTATAGTATCTGACTTCTGCTCTACGTGATCCTTGGTGCCTGCACGGTCACCCTTATGCAGTACTACTTGTATAGTATCTGACTTCTGCTCCACGTGATCCTTGGTGCCTGCACGGTCACCCTTATGCAGTACTTCTTGTATAGTATCTGACTTCTGCTCCACGTGATCCTTAGTGCCTGCACGGTCACCCTTATGCAGTACTACTTGTATAGTATCTGACTTCTGCTCCATGTGATCCCTGGTGCCTGCATGGTCACCCTTATGCAGTACTACTTGTATAGTATCTGACTTCTGCTCCATGTGATCCTTAGTGCCTGCACGGTCACCCTTATGCAGTACTACTTGTATAGTATCTGACTTCTGCTCCACGTGATCCTTGGTGCCTGCACGGTCACCCTTATGCAGTACTTCTTGTATAGTATCTGACTTCTGCTCCATGTGATCCTTAGTGCCTGCACGGTCACCCTTATGCAGTACTACTTGTATAGTATCTGACTTCTGCTCCATGTGATCCTTGGTGCCTGCATGGTCACCCTTATGCAGTACTACTTGTATAGTATCTGACATCTGCTCCATGTGATCCTTAGTGCCTGCACGGTCACCCTTATGCAGTACTACTTGTATAGTATCTGACTTCTGCTCCACGTGATCCTTGGTGCCTGCACGGTCACCCTTATGCAGTACTACTTGTATAGTATCTGACTTCTGCTCTACGTGATCCTTGGTGCTTGCACGGTCACCCTTATGCAGTACTACTTGTATAGTATCTGACTTCTGCTCCATGTGATCCTTGGTGCCTGCACGGTCACCCTTATGCAGTACTACTTGTATAGTATCTGACTTCTGCTCTACGTGATCCTTGGTGCTTGCACGGTCACCCTTATGCAGTACTACTTGTATAGTATCTGACATCTGCTCCATGTGATCCTTAGTGCCTGCACGGTCACCCTCAATCACAGGGAAATTAAGACAAGTTTGACCGATGATACCATAAATGATGTTGTCAGTCATGTGGCATATATTTGTTCAGTTGGCTTTGTGAAAAGAATCTGTTTTACGTGTATATTATACTTGTTATGTCACTATATGTCCAACTAAATGGGTGACTATGCACCACTAATAATAGTGACTGAGCTCCCATTCATTCAGCGAAAACAGCCACCTAAACGAATGTAAGAAAATATGGAAATAATATTACTTATTACCTTAAATATTTTAATGTAGTGATAAGTAAAGGTGGACAACTATTTCTTCTATACTTCATTTATCTAAAAAACTAGAGTTACTTTTCACCAAATATCACTGGCGAGGGTACTTTGAAATCTCATATGACTGATGGGTCCCACATGAATATAAAATTACAATATTACTAAATTATTGATGTTATATATAATTTCTTTGTGCATTGTACTATACATATATATATATGATCTATATCACAGAACAACTGTGCATGTATGTGGTCTGCTAACCCTCTACATGTACAGGTCTGTGTAACACTCCAACTGGGTATCGGTCACGTTCAATTGCCCCATTTAACCTTACATACGTGATTGCTGCCTTTAGAAATGGTCAGTAGCCCGTCTTGTATGGTCAAACACGTAAACATCCCGTTTAATAATGTCACTTACCGACTTACAAACCCCATTCGGCCATTATTATACAACCCTTCTATTCAGCTTTGCTGTTGTCATAGTGATGCCTATTTAGGTAGTAGGCTAAATACCCTATCCAATTCGCAGAATATCTTCTATCTACTTTAGTTTTCAGTTAAGCAAAATACATCAGATGTTCTCAGTCAGTGACATCACAAGTTCAGCAAATGACATGAGATAATCAGCACTTGACATCAGTTCAGTCATGGGGTATTCATGAGTTCAGTCAGTGACATGAGATAGTCCATGACATCCGTTCAGTCAGTGAACAGTCATTCATAATATTATGTTTAGCCAGGAATGACTACAAGTTTTGTAGTCACTGACACAAGTTCAATTACTAATATGAGTTCAGTCATATAATATAATATATATATACATGTTTACAAACTATGTCTCTGGCTGAGCATATATATGTACATATATACAGACATGAGTCAGAGATCTATGAGTTCAATCAATGACACAAGTTCAGTCAGTGACATGGGTTGAGTCAGTGATACACATTCAGTCAATGATGTTTCAGTCACTGTCTCTGTGACATGAATTCAGCCTCGCAGGTTCAGTCAGTGACATCATTTCAGTCAGTAACAACTAACATGCATTCAAAGACTTCAGTCAGTGACCTGAGTTCTATCAGTGATTTTGTACAATCTTAAATCTTTTTCTTCCCAACACAAGTCTTCCCCACCAGTAAACTAAAAAATAGTCTTTTCATTGTTCACGTTTATAAAATATATGTTCTATTATCATAGTATACGGAGGTGTGCCCAGAAATGGTAGGTTGGTCCTAAAAATATGTGGCAGCTTGGCCTCAAAAACAGGTGAGAGGCGGGGTTGGGGGGGTAAACTCCTGAAAATGGAAGGAGCTTGGAGGTTAAGATCCTTGGCATACACACCTTATTGTGAGTTTTATGTTGCTAAACTGGCTGATAAAAAGTGTCATCATTCCCATGATAATAGTACAGTTAAACAGATGATCTATCAAGATAATAGCACCTCAGTAAGTATGTGATGTGTCTGGCCACCATGCAACACATATTGTGTCAGTATTTACTGATGTGATGTATGCTTACCTGTACTGCTGTTTCCTGCTGTTTCCTGCTGTTTCCTGCACTCTGTATCACATAATTATCATTGTATAAAATAATTATTTTAATTTCATTACAGAATGCATGGCCCTTATTAAATTAAATCTATCTAAGTCATGATTTCAGGGTTGCTTAATAGTGTACTGTTGACCGACATTATTTGCTTACATTCATTCCATGATCTCGTCGATGTTATATGAGTGGTATTTATAACCGACGATAATGAGCCGACAGCAGCATGCAGTATGGAGAGACTAACACTACATGTATTGATCCGACTAACAGGTAAAAGGATACTTCCATTCCACCACATTTATGCACAGTTTGCGCAGCGGATTCTTCAGCCCCATGCAGAACAGAGCCCTCATGGGACGCGGGTTCAGATTGGGGTTGGGTTTACGGGCATTAGTCCGGCGCTTCGCTGCCGCCGACATGGTTGCCACTGCCCCTGTCGCCGCTAGTGCGGTATTCCAAGCAGAACTGAGGGGTTTGTCCGTCGACGGGCGAGGTGTTGTGCTAACGGTGGGCGGCTGTCCCGGCCCGTTGTTATCCGGCTGTCTCTGTGCAGCGTTCGACGGTGCTGAGTCGGAGAGTGACCGGTGGAGCGGCGACGCCGGCCTGGTCGCTTGAGCACGGAGGTAATCCTGATCCCGGTCCGGGTTGTCGTCGCCGCCTGGGCGTCGCAGTAGGCGCGGAGATGATGCGTCTGGGCTGGACACGTTCTGGTAGCCTCGCCGGTCATCGTAACCCGCCCCTGAAGCGCAACCAAAACAAACATATAAACATAATTATAATTGCAAACACTCGCAGTCGCAGCGTACGTACTAACGTAGTCGTAGATGCGCGAACATCGTTTGTCATTGGTCAAGCGGGGCATACCTGCTTCTCTATTCATCTCGGCTGAAAGGGCAGGCTGGTACCGATAAACATTCATTGTATCGTCGTATGCACCCTGCTAAGGTAAGCGCGACCAGCCGATCACCGTGCGCCAATGAGCCATCGGTCGCGACCGCAGCAGCAGCAGCCAGCCGCCGACGGCGCCACGGCACGCACCATCACCTTCGCAGATCGGAAAAATCATATCGTCGCTGCTTCCTTCGCCACTCTCGGCGACGCTGTCGCATCGCCGGCGACACGGTTGCGACACTCACCTGAATACTGGGCCGACATTTTGGCGACTGTGGCCGTTGACCGACCCGTCGGAACGCTAGTCTACTCTAAGATGCGGTCGTCCACGCCAGTCATGTCTGCCACAGCCTCGTCCATTTTTGTACTGCCACAGCCTCCGCGGCTTATCTCATCCGGGCATTCGATCAATATCGCGACTCGTTCGGCTAATAGCGTGCGCCGCGCACCGTCGCAGACGATATTTACGCCGCACGTCTCGTAACAAAACACTCCGTTTCGTTCGTCCTTGCGTGTAACAAACGAGTGGTCAGCTCCGATTGTGACCGCACATCGCGCGGCTATTCAAAGTGGAGACGCTGATATGCTTGGATAAAGACGGAACTTGCAGCGAGCCCACCGCTCGCGAATTGAAAGGCATCGGCTGCGTTCGTGTCCAACGAATTTGCCCAAGGACAAGCCCCTGCCAGACATTTCCTCGAGTTCAACCCAGCTTTCCCGAGTTGTTCACTAAATGACTAAGCAACGGCGAGCTTTTGCGCTTACGGGGGTATACAAATTAGAACGCTACATAGGTGCCTGCCCTTTTCGTTTCGTCAACCGCCTTTTTTGTCAACTCGAAATTCTGTTACGCTGCATGGCTTAAAAGATCTAACAAGACTGCTTCCTGTATCGTGTACTGTTTCTCGCCATAGTATAATTGGAATGTATTAGAATCAATGCGCATTATCTCAGACTATTCATTACGACGCGTTGGCGTAAACCGTAACGCTTGTTCGTTGTAACATGGTCGCTAAAACAACCATATACTGTTAATAGCCTCGGTTGGCGCCTCGGTGTCAACTACCAGGTAGGCTGCAGTGCTTTTGTGTCGCTCAGTGTTAATTGCAATACATGACAGTCTCACGAAGCACATTAACTAAAATAACATTAAGACCATCATCATATGCAGTCGCGGATCCATGGGGCGCACACACACCCCCCGTTTTGTTTGAATGCGCGTCAATGAGGGGTTGGTTTGATGTTCCTTAGTGGTTTAGGTGGTGTGTTTGGATGCACACCCTACCCCCGTTTTGGCTTCAGTGGGTGTGCAGTTGCAGGTTTTTCGTTGGGCGTCAAAGGGAGTACAGTTGGGTTTGGTGAGCGTCAGTGGGGTGCTGTTGGAGGGCTCTGTCAAGGGCGTGCAGCTGGAGGTTTTTGGTGATGTTCAAAGGGGTGGTGGGTGGTTGCGCCCCCGCCCCCATTAGTCAAATCCTAGATCCGCCCCTGGTATGCGAGTTTTTTGTGTGTAAGCGGGCAATGATCTTATCGTCGCATTTCATTTGATTCACCACGTTTCGGAGAGGGGGTGATCGAACTCAATACTTTTTTATCGACCCCCCGAGTTATAGGTCTAGCTATCACGGACCTCCTCACATTTACATTAAACCTGTGATCACATGTTAAAAGTTGCACCGTTCCTCTGAGAGCAACGATGCGCCTCACACTATGTGCCACGTCAACCTTACCAACAACACACTCCGTTTGCCATGTCATTGTGTTTAATTATTAGACCTACATTTTGAGCAAGACGCGAGTTATTTATTTCAGCAATCAGTTCTCTAACACGCGGCATCTGTAAGAGCAACCCTCTCGTGTTTCAGTCAGTGTTTCAAACAGAGAAGTAACAGCATATGTTTTATAAGATAGAAGTGTTTTTTTTTTAAACGCGAAGTGATTAGAACTTTGCGTTGATGTCCACGATCTTGGCAAAGTTAACAACAGTGCCATTCGAAGCAATGGCAAGTAAACAAGGAATCCTCTGGGTTATCGAGTCTGTTAGGTCTAGAGCGTTGAAAACTGTGTCAATAAACAACCTCACACAATCGACGCGAATGTCTTGGGGGGGAAATGGAAAACATGCGTTCACACATGATACACGTATCCATGTTATAGATAGCGGTGGATATGTAACGGCTATATAGTTAAACGAATAGTGTCCGCGCAGTAATTACAGTATGGCTGAATACTTCTGAGATAAATCGAGATGGTGTCCAAAAGAACAGGTCTGTCAGGTTGTGAAAGGTACCGCGCGTTGAAGTCTTACACATTGGATACCGCGCTAAATAAGAACTGACCTTTGACGTAAGAGAGAATGAACTGAGAGTTGGCACGAGGTGTCTGCTGCCCAATCAGCGGGATCATTACACGGCGTTCAAGGACTTCGACGAGGTCAATAAATACACCCACGGTAGACAACCCGATCAACACTTAAACGCTGCGGTCGCTCAAAAAACACAATGGATACAACGCGTTTTGTCCTATAGATTGTAAACATGTTCGTCATACTCCTAGGGCGAGTCTGTCTGCAGGATCCACTTGGTTCCTTAATGATTAGATCCTATCCAGCCTATAATAATAGTACAACAGAAATCAACTGAGGCTGCAAACATTTGAAATGTGGTGTCTGCGAGGAATTTTACGCATACATCAGATTGAATGTGCCACGGATTTTCTAAGTTCCAATGCTGGCTGTAATAAAAAAAGCAACTCTTCAATGAACATATGAAAATAGTAAACTCTCCTGATTCCATCATCAGACAAGAATGGATTGAACGGGCAATATTCGAGGGAGTGATTGATGGTAGAAAACAAACAAGACGCATTCGACACAGATGCCTGCAGAATATCTTGGACATTCGCAGGAGTGACTATGTGACGAACAACGAGGTCCAGATACGATCATAACGAACTCCAGCTTCAGCAACTACACGCATAAGACACATGGGAGCTTGTTGCAGTTGTCACAAAGAGCGCGTACCTACATGGAACACGACACGTGAAGACTCGGTCAGAGAGGAATCGCGATCCATGATAGACGACCTTCGGAGAGGAGACGTACCACTTGTTAATGGTGGCATATCATTATATTAATCAAATATTACTGACGTCATATAAGCATTTGAATCGGATAGGGTTTGGGGGCTCAGCCCCTACCCATATTTGAGGTGGGGGATGGGCTGGATGTAGGATTAGCTTCCAATATTTATAGGATGAAGGGTTTTTTCCGAGCTTCAAATGGGGTGCAAATCGAACATCAAGTTAGTTTTTTTCTTGCGAGCCCCAAGGGGGTGGATGCAAATCGATGCTTTTGGACAACCTGAAGGTGGGTGTTACTGGCAAGCCTCAAGGGGGTGAAAATCGATGTTTTTTGAGAGTCTGAAGGTGGGTTTCGGTGAGCCTTTATGGGGGGGGGGTTGCAATTGGAGGTTTTTGGAGAGCCCCCAGCCCCCCGCCCAATATTCACCATGTTTGACGCCAGTAGATGTCATAACATAATTTCCTAGAAAACCGTATTCGCTTAACGAATGTGAATTTGGTTGATCAGTCGGAAAAGAAAGCTGGGTGATGAATTGCAGATTTCCCGAAGGTAGAATGTCTAGGTCAACATGCTCCTGGGCGGATTACTCAAATACGTGAGATTTGCGCTGAAACTGTCACAATGAGTTCAGCACAACATAGATAGACAACACAACCGTTGGCCCATTAAATGCATTTTCACGAGGACGGGAGCGTATAATCGACAATCGCTACAACCGAATACCGTTCTTATGACATTAGGCCCAGTAGAGTCATAGACCTTACCGATTCGTGCCCAGATGATCAGGGTGTCATCAAATATATACGCTCCACTCGGCATGTTATCAGATTTTGAGCAGCTTCTCAACAAAGCATTCGTTTAGCTTAGGCATAGATCAGTGTTTGTAGGGCCTAAGACAAGTTTATTTTCGTGTAATATTTCTGATCAAATCACATAAAGGTAATTCTGTTTCCTTGCGTCCAGTGCCTTGTGTTATTCCGTGAGCGATTGCTTACAAAGCATCTATATCAATAAAAACGGAACACAATTTCCCCCTCAAAAATCAAATGGAGTGTTCGCAGTATATCAGACGTTTTATCTCTAAGGGTTGCCACGTGGGACTCGCTGTCAATTTCTTGTATAGTCAGTCATGCCTCCCACCTGACGGTATGCCAGAGTTGGTAAATAAAGTCTCTCGGCGCTGGATTTAGGACTGTGGAGGCCCAAGGATAGTGATTAGCTGGGTATCGTATCATAACAGTTCTCACTCCTTCCTATATATTCTACAATGGGGACTTCGCGGCAAAATATGACTTTTGTGCATTTAGAACACCAAGTGTCATCATATTTCGGCAAGTAAGTTACGTTTAAAAAAATAAACCCCAAAGAAATTATCCAAAAAGCGTTTTGTGGGGATACCCTAAAACATATTATGGGGCCCCTATGCAACTGTCCCGTCTGCATCGCCCTAAATCCGGCAATGAAGACGTCTCCGGAGATGACCATCGTCGCAAGCCAGGAGTTGCGATAGTTATACTGATTCAGTCAGCAGCCCATGGCTTGCAAGGATGGAGATGGTATTTGTGAAGACTTGCAGACACTACCTGTGCTAGATATTTCCAGACACGGATCTCTCAGCGATCGATCTGTGTGCTTTCGAACTTCACTCTGGCCCTGGCGTCACTCTGTGCGACACGTCTTCTCGTTAATTTAAATACTGTCGCCATTGGGGTGACCACTTGCTGTATGTTCCTTCTCTTTCCGTGTATACCGTTCTGTTAATAGTGTTGTTGCATCATCATCGTTCTTGTCATTATTATTGTTATCGTCGTTATAATAGCCATCACCGTCATAAACCAACTACGTAAGGGCATACTAGCATTTCAACATCTGGACAAAAATATATAAATGTGGACAGTTGGATAATTTAAACACATTTACATGCTGGCAAAAGATCTACTGCGAATGCATTCCAATTTCCAACGGTTCATATTCATCCTTTAGACATCTTCAAGGGACATATGGCCACTCCGTATATTTATAGGATCTTAAATATTTCTATCTTGTTTAGCCAGCACTACAATGCGTGTAACACTGTTTTTATTCATAGCTTAACTTGATTTTAATGATTTTAACCTGCATCACATCCATGTGTAAACTCACCAAATCCACCCACATTGTACATACAATTACAACAGTGTCACAATGCTCCAGAGTGGGACTGTGCGCTTAGGGTCTGTAATGCAAGAAGAAGAAACCGATGCACTCATCTGGTTCATATTTCACACTTATGCATAGTGATAGAGACTAAGCGAGACGCCCCGTCGTTCGCAGTCATTGGTTATAAGTGAACACTCTGTGACTACCGTCAAAACACCACTGATTGGGCTATATTAAGACGTAAGGACGGGGGAGAGAGTGATAGGGGGAGAGCGAGAAAGCGGGAGAGCGAGAAAGCGAGTGAGAGAGAGAGAGAGAGAGAGAGAGAGAGAGAGAGAGAGAGAGAGAGAGAGAGAGAGAGAGAGAGAGAGAGAGAGAGAGAGAGAGAGAGAGAGAGAGAGAGAGAGAGAGAGAGAGAGAGAGAGAGAGAGAGAGAGAGAGAGAGAGAGAGAGAGAGAGAGAGAGAGAGAGAGAGAGAGAGAGAGAGAGAGAGAGAGAGAGAGAGAGAGAGAGAGAGAGAGAGAGAGAGAGAGAGAGAGAGAGAGAGAGAGAGAGAGAGAGAGAGAGAGAGAGAGAGAGAGAGAGAGAGAGAGAGAGAGAGAGAGAGAGAGAGAGAGAGAGAGAGAGAGAGAGAGAGAGAGAGAGAGAGAGAGAGAGAGCGAGAGAGCGAGAGAGCGAGAGAGAGAGGTGGAAGGAAGAAAGAGAGAGGCCGGCCAGAGACAGAGATACAGAGCGTGGAGGACCATATTGAGTAGGAAAGGTAAGTTCTCATGTAGCGCGATCCAGTCATCACGATTGCTCAGTGTCTTACACTTCCTCTATACAATCATGTTTTAATATAAAACTAAAGACAACGTGTTACAATAAAACATATATTGAAACAAATCCCTCCGCAACTCAGTCAGCCCATCACTAATCACGTTTGCGGATGTTCGAAACTGTAGTTCGTGAATAGTTTATAGTGGGTAATAGATCAGTTCGATTTTTCGCGAAACGATTTTAAAAGATGATGAACAAAATATTTAATTGTGTAAGTGGTTTTAAAGTTGCACCGTGAGTAAAAAATAGGACTGCTCAAAGCGCTTTACACTTTACTCCCTGGCAAAGACGTACGTCTCTGGGAAGCATTCACCCATAATGTTGTTAATGCTCGAAACTATCAGTACACACATTTCAACCACTGTCTATGGCCAGGTACTCATTCATACAACTGAGTGAACTGGAGCAACGTAGAGTCGACGAACTTTCCCACGGCTCGACACACTGCAGCATAGGATTCGGACCCAGGTTCTCCCGACAAAGAGTCCGATGTTCTAGATACTATACCACTGCGCTCCACAAACCAGATGTGTCAACCCTGAGTAGCTGTTACCAGTGAGATATGGATCAGATATCCTTGAGATAAGCAGAACATCCTTACAAATTTAGCGCAAAAACACACCAAAAGCAGTACAAAACAAGTAAAGTGATTGTGCACTGTATTGGCCAATTTACTGGGCGCCTGGGGACAGTGTGGGGTGCTCCAGGTTGTACTGGTGGGATGCCCACTTGGCCTCGCGCAGCATCTGTGGCGTCACGTCATAGCAAGAACTGTCACAGTTCATCTTGCATTGCATGAAAGCAGTAATCGTGTCCGCGTGCAAGCTCTTGCGTGCCTCAGTGTGGATCTTGCGAACCACCGACAACGCTCTCCCGGAGTCTGCTTTGCTGTGTGGAAGACTGAGCAGGGCCTACAATAGGCGAGCCAGGCAGGGAAAGAGCCGTTGCTGTAGAGCCGTCTTCAACGCCATCACATTAGCCCAGATGGAGTCGAGACGATGTGCCTGACCCCCGACCTCCGACCTCCGACCTCCGTGCTGGGGACGTCGTCCTACATCAGCTGGAGGTCTTCGAATTCATCTTTAAGGGTTTCTCCGTCGATATGATTTTTTTTAATGGTTTTTGATCAGTCAATAAAACACCATGTATAATAACTGTAAACAGTTACCTAAAAACTCCATCCAAAACACCAAAGCCTCGTTTGTGCCGCTATTGCACACTGGCATGTCCAGCAGGCGTGTGCGACACGCACACGCCTGCTGGACATGCCCCGTCTCTGAAGAATCGGACCAGGACGACGAGCCGCTTCATCTCAGTTGCCAAGCATCGCTTGATAACGTGCGTGGTCTTCGTCCGTTTGCTCTTAAAGAATAAAGGACTTCGCGATCGCATTGCCCGGTGAAATGGTCGGCGACGGCTGCTGGGAGGTTGTGCTCTGCCACAAAATATGCGAACATCACCACAGATTTGTTGTGGTCGAATCAGGAGTGACCGCCCTCGCCTTGAAAAAAGAAGAAATCGGTGCGTCTAATCGAGCTGACTTCAGTTGCCTGTCATGCAATTTTGACTTGATATGCTCGCGAACATCATGTAAGCTTACGCCAGACGCCGCGACCTTTACGTCATGCAAACACACTGCGGCGTCTGCGCACCAGGCGTGATGCTTGACAGGCGTCGCCTTCGACTTGGTTGTTATGCCGTTGAATAGCTGGACCCATTCTGGCTGGAATACAGCCGCATTTTGTTCCACTTCTTTGCTTGTGGAGCATCCATAATTTTCTAGTGGAATGTATGTGGTCAGGATCCAAGAAATGAGACGTCAGCGAGGCGCCTTGCGGTGTTTCAAAATATGTCACCAGGGGCGCCGCCACCAAAACTAGTAATCGCCAAGCCCGCACCGCGGCGCCAAGAACGTTGCGGGAAATGACATGTGAAGCACGGTGCGATCTATGAGTCGCATTTAGCGTAATAGAAATGTTGGTGATGGATAGCGTATCGACAATTTGGCAGAAATTCGGGATCCACGGCCGACTGCGCTATATCCGAATACGCATTGTAAGTTAACGAGGATTGAAAACAAATGAAAATAATAAAATTACAGAAATCCGTGAGCATCGTCTCTCACGGCCGTGAGCCTGTGTAAATCTAAAAAATCCGTGAGACTCACGGATAAACCGTGAGACTTGACATATCTGCCACAAACTATCATTTGAACAGTTTAAAAAAAAAATATAGTGTATATACAGCATATATTTACTTATATTGTATGTACATTTTGTTGTTGCAAAATTACCGATCGCCAGTTCTAGCCAATGGAATAATAAACGTAGAGCCTGTAGCACGCGGATAAATGTTTTCGTATGTTCTGTAATTTTATCTTAAAATGGCATGTTATATGGATAGAAAAAGTGTATAATGGAGTTGAGGAAAATTATATATAGTTTATCGATTATGTTCATTCACTGTAAATTTGTGTATAAAAATGGACGATCTCAGATTAGTACTACTACTTTAAAGAACCAACGGCCGCGCATCTTCAAACTTCTTTTTACAAAATTAACCGATATATTCGGGATAATTACTTGCTTGATCTGCACTTTGCTAAAAACACACTCATTTTTATTTATATAGTATTTCACTTTCAATACATGCACGTAGACTAACACACAACAAACATGTTATATAAATGTAAACACCATTTTATCCCCCACTAGAACGAAAAACACACTTGGACCGTCGGCTACACGGGGGCTGCTCTCATACATAAATATGCCATCTACAAATGTCCTAACGTCCGTTGGCATAGCTACGAAATTCGTAGGCGGCATTGCCGCCGTGCGAGTCAATCAAACTCACAACAGGTGGCGGAAGAAGCAGGTGTAGCGAGCCGCCAGAATAACTCAACTCTCGTGGAACGCAGTGACTGGTCCGGTCGTGTATGTCTACCTAATATATCAAGCCAAACTTAAAAGGAAGTAATACTTTTCTTATTTTTTTAAATTAATTCATATCATGTTCTTAAGCCTATACTAACTACGTTGATTGTATAGTGCCCGTCAAATTGTGTTTGGTAGGCCCGTAGCAACGTTCGCAATTTGGAAGGTACGACCCCGGAGCATGTTCAAATAATAAACAATACAACCCATTTCAAAACAAGCTTTATTGGCAGTACGGCCGAATCGGGGCGGGTTAACTGCAATACCCTTTGATGTTCAACGATGTCTCACTTTCCCACGTTCAGCACAGTACAGCAGACTTCCTGTTACAAATTACTACGCCTGCTACTTCCGGTTAGAGGAACTGAAAAACTCCTACTTTGTCTATTCTGTTACCCGGAATAACCATACCGAACAACGGGTGATAATAGTCAATACTATATATATATATATATATATATATATATATATATGATTACGTTAACTATGGAACATTGTAAGTTTATCTCCACCCAGGCGCCGAGGTCCAATTGCCGCTGCCTACGTTCATTCGCTTCCTTGGACCACTCGCCTCTGGTCTACCAGTGGCGATGTATCAAAACAACACAAAGGTAGTTATTTTGTTCAGTGGACAAATGATATGGTGAGACATTGCCAAGAAGGCGCCGCGGATACAATCGAAATACTGTAAGATGTAACAATTGGCGTTGGTTTGTTGCTCCACGTGTAGACTTGCGTAAGCTAGTATTAGACGATACCCTTGCTTCAACAGACACACGGATAAGTTGGCATTAGGTTACACACTTGGTATACAGTTTCAACAGATATACGGAATTTCGCTGAATCAAGTGTACGCCCTACTTATTCCCACTTTCTCTCTTCGTTGGTCTTGATCTGCGGTTATTAACCCCAGGGTCGCGACGCAAAATAGGGTCGCCAAGCCATTTGAGTGGGTCGCCAAGAGTTTGCAGTGTCAAGCAACTCTCCGAATGTTTCCTTATTTTCCCGCTTGCCCTTTCCATCTATGCCAGATGCTGATGGATTTGAAACTATGGCATTTCAAATTCATGCGACATCATTCGCAAACGTATCGTCTCGTTTGCATTTGGTGTAGGCAAGTCATATTCTGTATGATGCCGATGAAAGTGCGTTATGCGCACAAGTTTGGTGAACATCGGTGTCATGTTCGGTTCACTCTTTATTGGAACTTTCAACGTACACATTCACAGACAATTATCATTTTACTCAACATATCAAGGCACATCATAATCTATATTGGACTGTGTGCCTGCTTAGCATCGTACGATATTCCCAACATTTAGCTTTCGAATTTCGTTTTATATTGAATCGCCAAACTAATAAACGGCGCTGATTCTGTGATTCCAAGTTCTGCACGCGCGTGAACAACACGCCTACGCGATCTCACTGTTTTCATTTATTTATTCCTTTTAACGGTTATCACAGTTTAACTGTTTGATGGCATGGGACGCCAAACAAGTTCAGCGACCGGAGTTTGGCTCGCAGCCAAAATGCTTAAAAACCACTGTACTGGTCTTGATTGTGAGAACCAGTCGCGCAGAGAGCAATTCCGAGAACTTACAGTTAGTTCCGTCGGCCCCCGCACCACTGCCAATAACAGGTGTTAAATGTATTAGTTGAATGACTTGTTTACAATTAGACTATTTTGTGGGCGCAATGTCTAAATTGCAAACAATGTTCCGGGCATATTAAAAAATCCCTCTTTCATTTTGTTAGCCCGAACTAGGTTTATTGATATTCAGTGGTGTGTAAATAATCTTAGATAATTATGTAGTCGGTTTAATAAAAGATGTGTACATCGATAAAAACCATAACGTTTTCTAGGTGTAGTGTTTTCAACTTACTATACAAGACCACATTTGCTAGATTTGTTTCGCAAGTTGTTACTGCACCTAAACAAAAACTGTTTAATAGTTTATCGAGAAAAACGAATTAAAGAAGAAGATTCGGACCGCGCTCCGGATTATGAGTCCAACGCTGGTCGTTCCAACAAATATTTTTTGATTTCTGGGAAGTACTCAGCTATGCAAACAAAGTGCACAACTCACTCAATGATAGTTCAATTATTGTACCTGCACCGGTACCAGTTTATGCCCAGAGTCATGCATTTCGTTTTCGCATTGAGTGGCTTAAACAGGCAAATAGTACATAGCTTTGTATTGCCCCTCAAAAAGGAAAATTGTAAACAAATATTTTGAACTCCACTTACTTTTAACAAAATGCTAACGTTAGAAAATAATGCACTGAACTTAGTAACGAGTTTGAACTTTTCAAATAGATCGCAACATGGTGGCGACGACAAACGAAATTGAGCCAATCCTGTACATTACAAAGTATAGTCGTTTACTTAATGCTGGATCACCCTATTGTATAAGCTATTTTTCTAATATCTCAACCGTCCAAATGTGTTTTAAAGAATTACATTAAAAAAAGAAACACCCCCCACTAATAATTTATAACGTGAAAGTTTAAGTAAAAAAATCGTGGTTACGATGGGGCCGCGTGTGTTCCGTTCTGTGAGCCTATAACTAGACGCAAATGTATTACAAATTTGAAAGAATTTACAGTATTTGTAAACAAATGTGGCACCACGGTAATTACTGTGACATCATCACAATTGGAATAATAAAGATAGCCAAATTAATATTGAGTGCGTTTGCGGACAACTGATTTACATGTATAGGGAATTAGACTTGGTCGAACTGTCCCGCAGTCGCAACACGGCAACGTATCGGATTCCTAATGCATAATTAACAAAAGATGCGTATCATATCTGATTGAATTTGGATGCCATAATGACTAATTTCGGGGGCATCTCAAACAAAATAATATCCATTCCCAAATAGGCATGTAGTTCCTACACGCATTTACCTATTTTGTGTTTTTAATGTAATAGTAATTATGCTGCGTCTGCGGTGTAGGTTCTATATCATTTCAACCATGCTCGTCGGTAGCGTTCTCGTGTCCAGCAAAGAGAACGAAACTCGGCTCCAGCGTAGCTCCCCATTCATTAATCATCACGTTTTGACGCAATGATCACAATAAATTAGACATCAAATATTGTATGTCAGTAGCCTTTAAATCTCTTAAACAATACCATCAATACCACATTGCCAAGAAAAAAACTACAAGGGTTTTATATATAATCGTTAATCCATATATCTATCACCTTGGTTGCCGATATGTTTGACTGAATCATAATTGTGTTCGTATGATTTTACCATCATCTGTTTGATTTGAATATTTGTCCTTTGTATGCAAATATGTGGAGCCTATCAACATCACACGTGTGTATGTGTGTGCTGCGTGTGTGCGTGCGTGCCTGTGTATATGTGCGTGTTCGCGTGCGTGCCTGGGTGCGTGCCTGCGAGCGTGCGATGCGTTGTAGGCTGTTTTATGGTTTATTCATTTGTATTACCTGTAAACACATAAAGTAGCTAGAGGTACTTCCATGGACACCTTGTGTGTGACGCATATTCAGCAACCAAACTCTACGGTCATAACTTAAATAGATTAACTCTAACTCTAACTAACTCTTTCGGTTTTAACAGACGTCGCAAGACTAATCAATGTTAAGTATGTTCTGCCTTATTTAAGCAATGAGGCTGTGGTTTTATAGTGACTTTGAATTTTAGTATTACAGCATAGTTATGTAACGGGCAATTACTCAAGACCACAAGTTTTTAGTTTTAGTACAAGATACTTTCCTTTCTCAACATGTGTTAGAACCATCCAGGGGTGAGAAGGTGTTAGACATAGTTTTGTCCTCACAGAATGAATTAGTTGACAATGTCAAGATATGCGAGCCACTGGGGAGTAGTGATCACCAAATACGTTTACCATCAAAGTAAAATCAGAAAGGAATAGTAAAAAGCAGTATAGGAGAAATTTCCACAAAGGAAGGTAAAAGGACATGAGGAAATATTTAGCAAAGATAGACTGGAATAACACGCTGAAGAATAAGACAGCAACCGAATGCTGGAATATCTTAAATAGTGAAATTAAGTGCATAGTCGATAAATTTGTACCTTTCAAAAAACAAGGGAAACGGTCTAAAAAGAAACACTTATCGAAAGAAGCCATTAGAAAAATTAAGTATAAACAAATGATGTGGAAGTCATATAGATGTACTGGAAATGATGAAGACTACAACATTTATAAAGAAGCACTTAATCAAGCTACAGCTGAAATTAGAAATTCAAAGAGAAGCTATGAAACAAAATTAGCTAGTAATATAAAACATGACAGTAAGAGTTTTTATGCGTATATTCGAAGCAAACAGAAAGTTCAGGATAAGGTCGGTCCTCTAGAAGATAGTGCTGGAAATACAATATCAGAGGGATTCTTAATGGCAGAAGACCTGAATGAGTATTTTAGTTCAGTGTTTACCAGGGAAGATATTAGTTCACTGCCAGTACCAGAGGCTAAGTTCAAGGGGGCAGATTCAGACTATTTAGGACAGTTAGTTGTAACCTCGGAAATGGTAGCTAAGAAAATAAGGGCTATGAAGGATAATAAATCACCTGGAGTGGACGGGATTCCGCCCAAACTACTATTGGAAATTGTAGAACAAATTAGCGCACCGCTTGCAACAGTTTTCAATTTGTCATTAGAAGAGGGAGTGGTTCCTTTAGAATGGAAAGAGGCAAACATTATACCGTTATTTAAAAAAGGTTCGAGAAACAAGTCAGATAACTATAGACCAGTGAGTTTAACATCAGTGATTTGCAAATTATTAGAAAGACTAATTAAAGATCACATGGTGGATTTTCTTGTTAAACATAACTTGATAAACCCATCTCAACATGGGTTTTTAAAAGCGAGGTCATGCTTAACAAATATGTTATGTTTTTTGGAAGACATCACTAGGTGGGTAGATGAGGGATCACCAGTAGATATCATCTATTTAGATTTTCAAAAAGCTTTCGACAAAGTACCACATCAAAGATTACTCCTTAAGCTAAAGGCCCATGGCATAGGAAATGGTATAATAAACTGGATAGAAAAATGGCTGAATGACAGAAGACAACGTGTAGTAGTTGATGGGGAGGCTTCAAACTGGAAATCGGTATTGAGTGGGGTACCACAGGGATCAGTACTAGGACCTATATTATTCTTAATATATATCAACGATTTGGACGATGATATAACAAGCAAGGTGTTAAAATTTGCGGATGATACAAAAGTGTTTAGAAGGATTAAAAGTGATGGAGACAGACAGCATTTACAAGATGATCTTGATAGGTTGATCAAATGGTCTGAAAAGTGGCAAATGCTGTTCAATTTTGGGAAATGTAAATGCCTCCACACAGGTCATGGGAATGAAGAGGTAAAATATAAAATGGGGGGTACTGTTCTAAGTACTACTGTAAAAGAAAAGGACTTAGGGTTAACCATTAGTGCTGATATGAAGGTTTCAGAGCAGTGCGGAATTGCAGCGTCAAAGGGAAATCAAATCCTTGGATTAATTAGGCGAAATATAGTGTATAAGAAAAAAGAATTAATAGTACCGCTGTACAAAACAATAGTGAGGCCTCATTTAGAATATTGTATACAAGCATGGAGGCCATATCGCAAGAAGGACATAGATATGCTAGAAAGAGTACAGAGGAGAGCGACTAAAATGAGACCAAATCTGAGGGATCTTAGTTACGAAATACGCCTAAAAGAATGTGGTTTAACAACACTAGAGACCAGGAGATTGAGAGGAGATCACATAGAAGTGTTTAAAATATTGAATGGTTATGAAAATATTGATAGAAACATTTTTTTCTCAGTTAAGAAAGATAGAAGGACCAGAGGACATGAAGCTACATTAGTAAAGGAGCAGTGTAGATTAGATATAAGAAAGTTCTCATTCTCACAAAGGACTGTAAATGAATGGAACAGATTATCTCCTGATTGTGTTGGTGCTAGTAGCGTGAATATGTTTAAAAATAAAATCGACACACACCTTAAAAAGGCGGGATACATGTAGATAAAAAGTATTGGACTCTCGATAAGCCAAAAGGCTTCCTTGTCCAACTGCCATCCAGAGTAATTTTCTGGATGGCAATCTTGTTAAATCACCAAATTGCTATTGGTAACAGGCCCGTAGGCTGAGAGTGCGATGGGAGCGTACGCACCCAAAGACGAGACAAGAGAGTTTCCCCGAGACAAAAGATCGAGTTCCGCTCGAGTATCAATTGCAATTTTGAGTGCCTAAATGGGTGTGCAGTAAGTTGCCTCAAGAGGGTGTAGTAGGCCTAGGAGTTTTGTCTACGAGCCTGGCTAATGATCTAACGGTAAATTCGACAATTCAAAGTTACCGTAGCGATAATGAATGTCTGCGTTGATCATACTGATACTGATATGGAGCCAAAACGTAGCATGCACTAATACATATTGTGTAGAGCCACACGTTACAGAAGGTGGCCAACACTTAACCAGTTTGAGTTTGTTGAAAAGTTGCAGTTATGGAGCATGTAGGCCATATCAATTAAATTCAGGCAATTCAACTTCGGAAACTTAAAACAACTGTTGGCAGATGATAAAACAGTAGAAACCTGTAGTACAAGCATCTTGTATAGATGGCATCCACAGTTATTATATAACATTATGCAACTACACAATGTTGTCAAGGGAAGTAAAAACGATCTTGTGAAGACGACAAATTAAGATGCTGTTTGGGGTAGTTTTTCCACAAAGGCTCCATCGACGAGCGTTCATGCAGTGCATTCCATCGCACCACTCCATCGACACTCTATCCAACGATGAGTGCATACTTACTATTGGGAAAGTACACGATAAATTCCCTATAATACTATTATTTGAATCAATATCCTAGGGTCGGGGACTAATAGTAATATGACGAAGATAATGATTGATCGGCGAGTAGCCTTTACGCAAGTGCTGCCCTCTGCCGAATAGTCATAAATCTTTCACATAATAATATTTTTATCCGCCAGAGGGCGACTCAATGCGCATGAGCTGCTCGATTTATAGTCTAAAAGCAACATGGCGGCTACAGCCGAAAATCTGAATCAGAGTAGGAGAATGAATCTTTCTACTTTAAAACAACGTGACCCTTTTATCACTGCGATCGTTGACACAGCCAGCCAAGTAGCATTATACTCCTTTAGCTCAAAAGCTAATGAATGGGTAAGTTGGATTTGTGGATCTGCTGGGAAAAGAAATCCCTTTGTCAGTGTCAGTGAATGATAGCGTTCTGCATAGGCCATAGCCATCGCATGGAGCTTGGAAGTGTAACTTCCTTTACTTTAGTAAGGCAACGCCGACTGAAGACAGTCACACACTGGCATCGAACTTTCAGTCTACCAAATGTATGATGTACAAATGTCTCAATGACACTTGAGCACTTAGCACATATAACTGGAAGTTTGGTCGCGAAGTTCGAATATTTTTTTGGGGCTGATTGTCAGAACTTAGTCTTAGAATATTTTGGTCACGATTGTAATTGGCGTTTTTTCAGATATTTACACCAGTTAAGATTAATATATGTATATCTATGTTAAGAGGATATATATACTATACACAGTTGAAGCTGATGATAATACAGCTGCTAAGTGTCACAGATTGTGGCCATTAATTAAGGCTTTAAGCCTAACATTTAGTAGGCTCACATAACATAACATTACATTTACAACATCATACATTAATACTAAACTTTTGACACACATACCATATATAGAAAGAGTTATATAAGTAGAGGATAATGCCTTCAAATGACGGTTGTGTACAGGGAGAACCATCTGTCAGTTTCAATTTGGTAGTATTAAAATCTGAGTCAAGGGAGGGGATATATATATATATTCAGGCCATCCTATAACCCAATATTCAGTGCAAAAAATGCTAAATTTTGTTTAATTAGTTAATGGAATAAACTTTGGTCATTATATCTTATTAAAATGAAATGTCAGGCTGACAATTTGCCTACAATTTTAAGTACAAATACTATACAAAACACTGCCGTTCACAAAGAATGTTGACAACATTAGGGAAACTGATTTTCCGTTAAAAAAAGACAAATTCCGTTTCAATTGCGTTTCAGAAAAAGGCAAATTCTGTTTCAAACGACATATTTTCTGTTTCAGAAAAAGACAAATTCTGTTTCAAACGATGTATTTTCCGTTTCGGCAACAACAACAAAATTACATTTCAAATGACGCATTTCTTGGTGTCAAATGACGCAGTTTCAGCTAGCGCTATATATGACGCCATCCAGCGGGATGTGTTAGAACTACAAAACGCTGACTATCTCACTTTGAGCCAGTGTATCCTAGGCTGTTGTTAGTCCTTCGCGTTTTGTGTTAGAAACGCTAATAAAAAGTATAGGTCAGATGATGCGACATCATCTAACAATGCCGGTCCTTCGTCGCCGTTGGGCTTCAACTTCTGCCGACATTGTCTTGTCGAACACTGCCTCTTACCCTCCATGATTACACTACACTCATCTCTTCTGATGACTTTGCAATTGCAGTTTACATATTTCTCCGAGTGGTGACACAGCAAATATATAATTTTGTAAGTCAATAACTCAAAATAATTACCTTTGTGTCTTTTTTTAATAGATCGGCCATTTGTAGATCAGAGGCCACTGTTCCAGTGAATCAAATGAACATAGAAAGAGGTGACTGGACCTTGGCTCCTGGGAGGAGATACACTTACAATGACTGGACCTTGGCTCCTGGGAGGAGATACACTTACAATGACTGGATCTTGACTCCTGGGGGGAGATACACTTACAATGACTGGATCTTGACTCCTGGGAGGAGATACACTTACAATGACTGGATCTTGACTCCTGGGAGGAGATACACTTACAATGACTGGATCTTGACTGCTGGGAGGAGATACACTTACAATGACTGGATCTTGACTCCTGGGAGGAGATACACTTACAATGACTGGACCTTGGCTCCTGGGAGGAGATACACTTACTATGACTAGACCTTGGCTCCTGGGAGGAGATACACTTACAATGACTGGATCTTGGCTTCTGGGAGGAGATACACTTACAATGACTGGACCTTGGCTCCTGGGAGGAGATACACTTACAATGACTATACCTTGACTCCTGGAAGGAGATACACTTACAATGACTGAACCTTGGCTCCTGGGAGGAGATACACTTACAATGACTGGATCTTGACTGCTGGGAGGAGATACACTTACAATGACTGAACCTTGGCTCCTGGGAGGAGATACACTTACAATGACTGGACCGTGGCTCCTGGGAGGAGATACACTTACAATGACTGGACCTTGGCTCCTGGGAGGAGATACACTTACAATGACTGGACCTTGGCTCCTGGGAGGAGATACACTTACAGTTACTAGACCTTGGCTCCTGGGAGGAGATACACTTACAATGACTGGACCTTGGCTCCTGGGAGGAGATACACTTACAATGACTGGATCTTGGCTCCTGGGAGGAGATACACTTACAATGACTGGACCTTGGCTCCTGGGAGGAGATACACTTACAATGACTAGACCATGACTCCTGGGAGGAGATACACTTAAAATCACTGACCCTTGGCTCCTGGGAGGAGTTACACCTACAATGCCCCAACATTTGTCTATTAATATATATACACTAATTATAAATATACAGTCTGTGAGATTATATCTGGCTTAGGTGTAGAGGGCTGAAAGTTCAGAAACCAGATAGCACATTGTGCTTTCAGAGCTTGCAGGGTGCAAACAGCAACAACATAAATTTGGCCAACACATGCAAATATCGGGACATTCCGTAATTCCGATGTCAGATAGTAGTTTCACCCACCATAGTAGAGCAACTAAGGGTACTGGTACTATGTATTGTTTACCCCCGTAGGAATGATGTGACCCCTCTCCATTTACGTTAATATTGCAAGGTTTTTACTTTATTTATATATTTATACATTGACAATGTTATCTATAGAATTTAACTTTTAAGTAAACTGGCAATATTTATAATAAATTCAACATCATGTTTAATATATATTTAACTGTGGAAAATGTTATGAGATAAAAAAATCATAATATATGACGCACAGTTGCGTAACGTTTTTTTTTTGGAAATAATTTTTTTGGAACAAAATGGATTTTTAATAATTATGTTTACTATAATATATGTGTATAACAATAATTGTGATTTCCTAAAGTGCTGAACTGTTACTTTCCAATAATCTGTGGTCAACATAGAACTAATCCCTGGTCAAAGTGACATGACACCAGGATTTATGGTTTGTTGAATTTCCTGAGTTATCTAGCTTCCATCAGATGGCGCCACCATTTGTTACCCTAACTATATGCAATGATGTACCTTGGGCATGCAGGTGAAACAGGCTCTGAATAAACAATAACTACCATTGAAAGGCAGAATTTCACTGTGAGTGATCTTCCAAGACACATTGTATCTGTTTTCAGGGCTTTTAAAATAACCTGGAATGGTTCATTAAAAAAAAATGTTTAACAGAAATGGTAGTGATCTCTAGTCTAACTTTCTGGATCACAAAGATCCATTTTTACAGATAACACTTTTAAATAGATATATGTATTGATGACAAATGTCTATGTTGTTATTTTATGTTGCTTTAATTTATTAATCACAGTCCATATAGATTTAATAATTGTTGTCAACAGTCAGTTTTTGTAAATGGTTTGCTCACCACACACACACGCACAGACTCACACACAGACACACATACATGCACACACACACACACACACACACACACACACACACACACACACACACACACACACACACACACACACACACACACACACACACACACACACACACACCATGCATGTAAAAACTATTTCTGATAGTTACATCTAATAAACATCATCTACTTATAAGTTGCATATTGCCATATATATCATATATGCCAATATGCAACTTACAAAGTATTGTATTTTTATTTTATGAGAATGTTTTATAAATAGGGGTGGTGAATGTTGTAAAGGTATTAATTTGTGAACAGGTAATTCTACACCAGGTCTTTAACTAAATTTCAACACTGATTCAGCCGTGTAGCATAATTTATCTAGTATGGTGAAATACTGGAAAATTATGTCTCGTTACATTTCGATTACTGTGTCAGTTATGCATGTTCTTGTCCCTAATATAGGCACTTACACAAATTGTTTTATAATTTACTGAAACACATTGGCTATTTTGGCAGTAGTCACCTTTCTGATATTTCTACTGTGTAACGCCAAAGTTCTATCTTATCCATCTATGCACATACACTTCTGGCTGTCGACCTGCTTCGTATAGGGCACAGTACACTATTGATTTTCACATTGGAACTACCGGTACTATAAAACTAAAAGTAGGACAATTCTACATTGTGAATTCTTGAAGAGAGCTGTCAGCATCGGTGAAATAATGATCTGTCCCTTGTTGTGGTGGGTACCATTGACCTATGTCCGGTCTCCAGGATGGTACAGTAAGCACCAGGTACCATTGCCATCTGGGATACATAATCGTAAAATTCATCAATTCTTATCATTGGGATGTCCTGGAAGGGTAGAATATAACTGGCGTTGCACCGAGACACCTCTGAGATGTTTTGACAGGTACACCTATTAGTTTTGGAAATGGAACAAGCCAGATGGTTCCCAGGTTGCCCCATGTACATCAATACACTGTATTTAGTTACTTGATGAAAATTCTTAATGTGTGGAACTTGGGTTCATTGTAAGTTCATGGTTCCTTACTTCCTTCACTAGAAGCCTAAACAAAAATGTTTTGAAATTATGAAAATATCCTGTAGGCCCAAAATGATCCATTGCAGTGATTTCTGAACACGTTATCATTCCCAAGTTGGGAATGTTGGGAATCCCAACAAGCACAAACAGTTATGGCTGTTATCTTGGTAAATGGCAGGCCTCTATGAAGTAGCATGAATGTATAAATTCTGATACATACCGATATGTAGGAATGTCACCAGACCATTTTAAAGGAGGTTAGCATTTTACATTGTATTTGATACAATTACAGGTAAACTGTTAGTATAAGTTAAAGACGCTGACCTGGTTAACAGTAATTTTTTACCAGAGCAGATGCCAGAATCGTGCATTGGTTTACCCATTTGATTTGTCTGCTGTCAAGGCTATATGCTATTCGATAGCACTACCACAACCAGTCAACCATATATTACAATAGTAATGAAACTATCGCATTTAGTAAGACAGCTGTTGCAATAACAAAACTACCCCCAAAATTACCCCTACTGGTATGGACTGTGGTAGTCTCAAATATGTGCTACTTAATATAAATTTAAAAACTAATTTTAATTGTTTAATGATAAGAGTCTTGAAATCATTACCTGATATGATTACAATTATATACTGAGTCAACTCACAACATTTCCATTAGCAGAAGATTTAGAGTTAATATTGGAATAAGGCACAAATGATTACAATTACACATGTAGTCATGTAAACAACTTAGGTGACTGACATGAAAGTCCAACACGTTCAAGCACTCTAAAGCACTCTTATGTTTTACTGTGACATCCGCATTAGAAATCATTTCAAATCTAAGACGTAGCTGGAAACGGTTATAAACTTCTCACATGAACGTGCCTTGCTCGCTAAGTTGCTACAAATATAATGCATAACTCAAGATGTTCACAGTCAGGGTTTGGTTTCTTCTGGAAGAAACTTATTTCTTCTGGGATGCCCGGAAAAAAACTGGAAGAAATGGGTTCTTCCGGAAAAATCCAGAAGAAAGTGGAAGATAGGGTTAGACAATGGAAACTATTCTGATATTTTTTGTTGATTTTATTCAATATATAAATATAACACATTTCATGATTATAATATTAAGATAACATAAAAGTGTATGCATTTGTGTTGATATTTTTGTTCATTACTTGTGTTATTAGTTTCCTAAAAGTAAAATTCAGTAATGACCAGCATGGTTCCCATTTATCACCCGCCATAAGCCATGTGGTGCATGCCACAATGACACATTTAATCCGTAACTGGCATTCAGTATCCATTGAAACTATGCCCATAGATACATGTCCACTGTGTCTTAGTTTTATGTTGTGTATTTGTGTTAATAACATGTCATAATTAGGACAAAATGTAAACTGAAAGATATGTTTAGAATATCTCGGTCATCATCTGCTTATCACAGCAACTCTGCTTTGACTTAGTATTTATATTTGTACTACTGAATCAGTGAGTAAGATGTAGCTAACTGAACTAGGTGGCTGTCAGGACTGGTGGACAGCCATTTAGTACCGGTATTCTACTATGTGGGAAGAGCAAGACACCTGACTGCCTGAAGTAAGAAGTCATAAGTGACATATTCAACCCTCTTATTATAAAGAACTGCATTCTACCTGCACTGAAATATGCTACAACACAGTTGAAAATCTTAGTACATAAATACCCACATATGCAGGAAATAAGAAGTCTTATTTATTTTATGCAATGGCGTTACCATGTTACAAACCATATTTTATATAAATATCACTAGCTAAAATTATTTATAAGTATATTTTTAGTTACATATACATTTTCTTCCGGAATAAACATGAAAAAAAACGCACTTTGGAAGAAACTGCAAACACTGCTCACAGTCACCTTTCCTGTGTGACTATTGTGGTACTCACATTGTTCCCGGGGCGATCTCTCCCACGTACCTACATTGAGCTGGACCGATGCCAGACAAACATGTATGCTGCACCGCGGCCATGCATTGGCCAGTTCTCTCCGCCTGCTACTACTGAATGGCCCTTGTTGCACTGATGTACTTTACGCGTCCCAACAAATGTTCCCTCTCTGGGTCTTGGTGGCAGATCAAAGAAAATACTGCCTCTCGCTGTGCTGTTTTTATTCTGGGATTCCTGGGGTTCACCCTTTAGATAATCATGAATGTTTACGCATTGATGTGTGCGGTTACATTTCCGATACAAATTTGTGAATTTAGATACATCATCTTCCGACTTCTGTACTTCCGTACGTTATCCAGTCTCTGGGCGATATCTATAGCTGTTGGCTCAGATGATAGCTCTCATGTGCGTTGCGTTTATCGTGAGCATTGCACCACATGAGGCGGTGAGCAAAATGTCTATCATGTTTAATATTTTTCGCCTTACGAGGCCAAAGTCTCACCGTCTGCGGGGCGCATAAAGCTATGTGCTGAACTGCAAAAATCAACTGGTCAATGAAAAATCGTAGCGTTTACGTCATTTCAGAAATGGCGACTACCAGCAAAATCGTGAATGCTGTCCTTTTTGAAACTGCTGAACTGTTTTGGGATCCTCAGTGTTTAGTTCTGTAATCAGATTGAATATACACCTTGTCCTTGACGTCTGGCCCAAGTCGTTCGGCATGCCGCTCTCCAACGGCGACGACGTCGTAGCAATAAAAGGAACAGAAGATATGTTAATTAGTATTAATTAATTGATATTAATTAGTATTAATTAGTGTGATTGGCTAACTGTTTAGATGTTTTTAAAATAAATAATTTAATAACGTTTAACTATTGAATAAAATTGTAACATATTATTCTAATGTATTATTTTGTTTGTTTGATGTTTAGTTAGTGTTAGTAGTTAGTTAATGTTAGTGAGTTAGTTAGTGTTAAACACTGTAAATTAATGCTTAGTACTTATAAAATCACATTTAATACAGAACTTATTGTTATATTATAACTTTGTGTTAAAATTATACATTTAACAACAGAGTGTTATGTTAGCGGCATGCATAATGCCTTAATGAGAGTCTCCCTGACTATACAGTTTGTTGCATATCACATGATTAAAACATAGTCATGTGACTTGATATGTAGTGGTCACGTGACTTGTTATGTAGAGGTTAGCTCAGCACTTTACTCACTGTGTGCGGTAAAACGCGGCGAGAACTATCAGCTGAGCCAACAGCTGCGCGTGACCATTTGCTCAGCTCTCGTGTGCACCAGGCTTAACCGGATAGATAGAATGAGCAACATTATCTACAATGTGACCAGTTTGTAGGATGATGTAGGCCTGGTTGTGATAAATTGTGAGACCCAAAATGGCAGGTTTTGCACATGCAATGTGCATGTAAATAGTCATCCAGCAGGTTTCTTAATTATTGTAAATAGTCATCCGACATGTCTGTTAATTATTGTAAATAGTCATCCAGCAGATCTGTTAATTATTTTCAGGCAGTGGAAAGTTAATTAGTTTTGAAAACCCACATTCACTGTCGTAGAATGTGACATTCTGTATGACGGTGAGACTGCTGGTAGTAGTGTCCATGCCAACATCTGAAATGTTTCTATATGTGGGCTTCGGTACCATTGGCGACAGTGCGTAACGGTGCAAGTTTGGTATTTTTTATTGTACAATCATGTAAAATCTGTTACAGTGCAGGTGTACCATTTTTATTTGCCGAATGGCAAAGTAGATATTTATAAATGGTAAAGCTATGGTTTTAAGATGTTGTTTAACCACATTTTAGCGATCGTGAAATAATACTAGAATTGATATGGTGACAACTTGTTAATCCTGACAGTTGTTCCCAGTGTATGTGTACAAGTTTTACAGCTTATTAGCTTCTGGAAATTCAGCACCCGTGAACTGATGTTAGGGTGACAGTGTTTCTTGATTATGTTGGTCTGGATTAGATAAGTTCTGCTATATTTATATATGATTTTATGGCATAGATTGTTCAAGGCTTAACCTGCAAAATCTCTTTCACATGCCAAACGTTTCTTTAAATATTGTCATTAATTTTGGTGGTGTACTTGTGTACTTGTCATTTTAGTCAGGGAAAATTAAGTCTTAAGGAAAATTGCATTTTAGTGTGTTAACAAGTTTGTTGCATGACTGTCTGTATGATTCCTTGAGGTCTGGCAGACATCTATTGGCGGCAGAAACGAAAGACATACCTGGGGAACTCACGGGAACAAAAACAAAACTCAGATTCAGACATACTGTCAGGTCAACTAACCATATTCCTGGCAGTCGTTAATTCACACAGACAGGAGCTACACTGGAGCTAAGGCCTTGACAACCAATACCAAGAAACTTATATCCTTAGTATAATGTAGGACGGAACACCGGCATGGCATCTAAGGATAGATATTTTTTATAAAACAGAATACCTATAAATATATAGTAGAACCCCTGTACAGCAACCACTCGGCTAATTCGAATAAAGAATGCAAAACTGATTCTCGTGGAAGGTGCACAAAAGACAGAGTGCAAAACTGATTCTCGTGGAAGGTGCACAAAAGACAGAGTGCAAAACTGATTCTCGTGGAAGGTGCACAAAAGACAGAGTGCAAAACTTATTCTCGTGGAAGGTGCACAAAAGACAGGAGTGCAAAACTGATTCTCGTGGAAGGTGCACAAAAGACAGAGTGCAAAACTGATTCTCGTGGAAGGTGCACAAAAGACAGAGTGCAAAACTGATTCTCGTGGAAGGTGCACAAAAGACAGGGTGCAAAACTGATTCTCGTGGAAGGTGCACAAAAGACAGAGTGCAAAACTGATTCTCGTGGAAGGTGCACAAAAGACAGTGCTTACTGTTTAGGTTGTCTTCTTTTGATGCCCGCAAACTAAATTGCTGTTGTAAAATTGATTTATTTGTTTAGTTAGGAGTAGGAGGTGTGTCCACTATTCTGCTTTGGTTATTGACATATTTTGATCCGATTATTGCCAATTATCTTGGTTGATTATAAATAATGGTTACAAGACTTAGTTGTTATTGCACCTGAGATGCCAAATCATGCGATGTTGGATTATGTAAAATTTACGGTGAGCGCAATGTTTTACATTTGTATTTTTTTAGTCAACTTCACTCTGCCGTGTCTGTGTAAGACTGTGTGTACATGGCATGCAATGTCGAATAATGCTGCGGTTTTAACACGAATGCCTTTCCCTATCCACCGCTGAGGTGTTTTATAATCGTATCATCTTGGGTGAAACGAAGAAAGAGCACTGGAGTGACCTCTAACCTTTCTGCACACATCGGCAGTTGGCGTAAGTCTGTACCAGCTGCTTAGGCTGCTGCATCAATTGGTCAAGATGACACCCGACTGCCTGGTAACTGTTAATGGCTGACACGCTGAGCCTCACAAAGTCTACAGGATGATATATGCTCTGCCCAGTCAAGTTGTCTCCGCTGCTTTCACTTACCCACAGACTGGTGCATCCTTTACATAACACGGTTCAGTTACGGCATACTAGCAAGCCAGGGATGGTAGTTGGCTACACTAACTCTCGCAGATATCCTGTATGTGTGGTAGTTTGCTGAGTCAGCTATATGTTGTCCAAGAAATTGACTTTGCCGGTCAAGACTGTAACCCTGAGAACCTGCAGATGCTCGCGCCCATATCAAAGGAGGATGGAATAATTCTACTTCCCGATCTTTACAAGAAGATCGGCCACTATTGGCTAAAACCTAAATCACACAAATTGTATAATGGCAATGAGATGATAGGATAACAGCCTAACTTCAGCATTTTTACAGTAGGATCTGTCTGGGGATACTGACACTGATGCAATGAGTAACACCCCTTGGTGCGGGAGGATGAGTTACAGTGATCAGTCGTAGTTACACGACTGTTACAACTATGACACTCTATTGAAAGTTAATAATAGTTACAGTGCTTCTGAACAAATTCAGTTGTAACCATTCAAGAGCAGGTTCAAACTTCACACTTTTACTTTGTTCAATCAAATACCATCTCAACTTCTCTGAGAAGCATTCAGCCAGGCTGCAATTAAACCGTAAAGACTATTTGTACACAAATGTCCACCACTGTCTATACTCTGTAGCCAGATACTTATACAGCCGAGTGAACTGGAGCAACGCAGAGTGGATGAATTTGCCCAAGGTTCGACAGCACATTTGAACCGGGGCTCTCTCGATGGTCTAGTTACTGCGCCACTGCTACTCTATAAAGAACACATGGGGGGAGTTGCAAGTATACCCGGAAGTTGTCATTGCAGAGGGCTTCATAAAGAGGCAATTTGCTTTGCTTATTGAATTGAGGAGGGACCTTTAATTATTTAATCATCAGTAGTCTCATCAAACAGTGGTGATGTATCAAAGCAGTCGCTGTTGTAGTAATTCACTCAGCAGTACTTGGGTGTTCTCTGGTCTCAGGTTAAAACACTTATGATCAGACGGCCGTGATAATGTAGTGGTTTAGCATGCAGGCACACACACTGTACATGTCAAATGTCACGGGTTTGAGTGCCAGAACAGCCAGGTAACTAGGTGTCAATATCTGGCTACGGACATGGGATGTCTGTGGTTCGATTGGTTATTGTAGACGATAGCCATATCTTCTGAATATCTCAGATAGAAGAAACTGCTCATTATTTAAGGGGGTGTGAACATTGAGTTTAATTTTGGTTCAGGTCAGATTGTCCGTGCAGAACCTATAGTACTGTGTTAATCTGATCGATGTAAGTACGTCTCCACCCAGACGCCCAGAACCACTCGCCTCTTTCTATCATCATTCACTTTCTACAATTCAAAGTAACACAACAGTCGTTATTTAAAGTTATTTCTTTTCTCAGTAGACAAATTGTTTGGTGAAACATTCCCCAGAGGGCACCACTGTTACATGTTTAGCTATTTTGGTCATAAATGTAGTTTGTTTACAAATCTTGTTTTTGTTTTGCAGGAGAAGACCGACATTGAAGGGACCCTATTCGTATATTCAAGGTATGGCCATTTGGTTGCACTAGCCCCCGCCGTTGTTCACGTCCAGTAATACCTGCTGCACTTGATCGCCACACTGACCAAATTCTTGGCCACAAATGCAAACATTTGGTCTTTAGTATAGACCAGAGCTCAACATTTAGTCCCAGAATGCACTTGTCTGGTAGGACAAGTACTAACGCACATTTACTTGTCCCAACAGAATTCTTCTTTTCACACCAAAAATGCTAGTGTTATTGCCGCAAGTGCGTTAATACACATAACAGTACTAAACTACTACTGGTGTTTACTACGATCGCAATGTGCCAGTGAAAGGTTTTTCTTAATGAAGAACAACAAAAGTGCATCAACTTCAAAGTTTTTACCCTAACATCGTTGCTCCACCTAGTGACTAAAATGGTTTTTAAAAAGTACAACTAGCACTGTCTGGTGGCAATGTTGGCACTAGTCTCATGGTGAAGTGAAAGCAGTGAGCGATGTTGCATGTGTGCGAGATCGAACTACATGGTAGCTTCTATTAGAATTTGATATTATGTCAACTATTAAAATATTTCAGTCTTAGTATAATGCCATCCCAGTAAACAGCATACATTGTGACTCAGTCAACTTGTCCCATCGGACAAGTTTCCTGGAAAATGTACTTGTTCGACATGGGTAACTGGTTGTCCTGGACAAGCAGACAAGCATTGATGTTGAGCCCTGTAGACATCTCTATGTCATGATAGAGGATGGATGTGTTCAATAGAGAATTGTTGCTTTTGATTATTTGTGTGTAGTAATGCACATAAACATTGTTATTTTTTAAACGGTTTTCTAAATCCCTTTCAAGATGTTTATCTTCACATTGTGTTTTCTGAATTTCGGTATTTCTCTTTTACGATCCACTTCAGTTTTCCATGGTCTTTTTGACAATCTGTCATCACTCGTTCTCAGTTTCTCTATCTCTCCCTTTTATTTGGCCACTTTTGATCACAATCACTTGGATGGTCCCTTCAGATGTTTTCTATTTTGAATAACTCCCGATGTGATGTGTCTGTTGATCTTGCAAGATCTTTGCCAATGGTAATATTAGGTTCAGTCAAGACCAATGAAAAATCTGGTTCAGCAATGCTGTCGACCTCTGCCAATTTGCCAACACAAGCTGGGGAATTGTTATTTTTGAGGAGAAAAATGTGTTTTTGTTGGGTTTTTGGCAGTGGAAATTAACTCCACCGTTGTGAATGTGCTATACGGGGAAAGCACCTCATCCATCCTGGAGACTTACTGCTGCCAGCCGCGGCAGTAAAAACAGGTCGACATAAAGGTGTCCCCCATTCCCCTCCTCCCTCCCCCCGCCCTGCACTGGGTATGAATTTCATTACACCTGGATTCTAGCTTTTCACGATACCCAAGATGTTTCGGAACTTGGTGCAGAAACGCGTTACACATTTATCCCCTTCCGTGTTAGGGGAACTTTGTCCCTCATTTGTAGTTCATATTTCCCCTCAAGCTTTCGGTTGCCAGCCGCTTGGCTGGTCGGAAAGTGGTTTGTTTTGTTGTGGAACAACTTCGGCGTTGGAGTGGGAGTTATACCGGGAAAAACCTGGGACCTCCAGCTCGTCTGCTGCAGCACTGCCAACAGTTCTTACATGCCCCAGCAATGCACTATGCACCGGCAATGCACTATTGGGTGGAAGTGTGCCAACGTTAAGCTACACAGACTGGTGGCTATCCCTACGAACGAACGGACAAAGGAACGAGTGGACAGTATTTTGCAGGATCGCATAAAAATAGCGCCACGGTTCCGTAGCTGACGTGTTTTTCCGAGCTCGTCTTGAAAACATCTCCAGTTTCATTGCAAGGTGGCAGCACTGTCTGCAATGCTCATAACCTTCGTATCGGTTGATGGGGATTTATGAGTAATAAAAGCGGTGAACTATGCCTAGTGGCAACATCCCGTGTACTACATAACAGGGGGAAACGGGAAGATTATGTGGGAGTTGGACAGGTCCCAGCTGCAGTGTATGGAAGGGAGTCGGTCAGGCTCCAGGAAACAGCTGCTATTAATATTCGGCACTGATCATTTTTTTACGTTCTATATACAAGATACCTATGGTGACTAAACATGCGTTTTCCTGGTAGAGTGCAAGGTGTCCTATAAACATTGTGCAAGTTTTTCAAGACATGTGAAAGGCTCAATTTGTCATGCCTGCCAACTTGAATTTATAGTTTTGTCATATGAGCCCTGCATTTTATTTAGGAAAGATAAAATAAGAGAACTTGAGCATTGAAACAGTGTGGGAGAAACGTGCCAACTAATAATTCTCTTCATAGGTGTAGGTTGTGTGTGTCAGTGTGTGTCCACGCATACATGAATGCATGCACACATGCACAATAATGATTAAAAGAAAAGTTCAACCAAGTGTAAATCCTAGAAAACCCAAGCCCAGAAGCACATTTGAAAATAATTATGGTTTAGTCAGTCTTGAAATCAGTAAGAAATTTTAAGTAAAATTTCAAAGTTTGTTACCACTATAGAAACACAAAGTGAAATTTAGATATAAGCACTGCCATTATTTGACAAAAATAGTACAATACCTACATCTGTGTCTCAGTATAAACAGGGTTGTTACGATGCCCATGTGATGTTTGATGGTCTGTCTTCAGATTGCTTTACATTGTGTCTCAATCTACATCTTAACAAGGCAGCCAGATGGCATTAACCACTTACAGCATGTGATTAATACACCTTGGTGTTAATTGCATTGGATATATGGCTGTGAGTGTCACAATGACCCTGCCAGAACACAATACTAATTAATAGTAATCTACAATTTCTAGTGGCCCCAAAGTGCAGTGCAGCAGATATAGGAGCAATGGTACTCGCCGCTCTGTAACAGTAACCATGTGTAACCACGTGTAACAGTTTTGATAAATCATAATCGTGCTCGATTACATTGGTCAAAAAGGCATTTCTGTAGTCATAATTTCATTCGTAAACTTGCATTGCCAAAGTCACTATAATCATAATTATAATCATAACGATTTCTGATTCATATTTATGTTGGCATTGTCGTAACTACAATGCAAGCAGTCACATATCCATTAACAAAATCAAATTAGAAATAAGATTTATTAACATCTGTTGTAGCTGTTAGTGTGTTATCCTATCAGTAGCAATCAAAAAAGCTGTAAACCAAATACAGACAATAGCTAATTCAATTTTTAACATGAAATTAATTACATGATTGTGATTACACCCATATTCAAAGTAATCGCAGTCGTCCTTATACAGTAATCGATAATTCATGACGTAACCAGTAATCACTCCATGGAGTTCAGGAACCTTTTGTAAGCATTTCAAATTGATATCCCTGGTTTTTGTCAGATCAGATTGGCTGGTCGATTAGAAGCCACACGCGCGATGTAAGGGAAAACAAACCCAGCTCCGGTAGGATTAGGGAGTGGAGATAATCTGAAGGGAATAGATTGCCTGCTCAGAGGAGGGCGTTCTTAATGGGCCGAGAATGGTGAGGTGGAAGACAAACTGACGTTTGAACGAGGAACAAGTTGGAGACAAACTGTGATGTCTTACAGGGAAACACTGCTGTCTGGCGGTATGATTGCTGGGGACAGACCAGTATTATTGGGAGCAGACCAGGCTTTAATGAAGCAGTAGCAGTTGGAAGGAGAACAGAGATATGACAAAGAAGACACCAGAGAGAGAAGAATAGATGGCGATGAAATCAGAATGAAGAATAAAAAATGACCTGCTATGTCAACAAAGACACTGCAACCAAATTAAGGTAATCTTACTTAGAAAAAACTGGAAAGATACAAGAGAAGGTGAAAATGGAATGAGAAGGAAAATCTAAAATAAATAGAATGTGAAGTCGTTGTGATGATGTAAAAAGAAACTAGTAAACAAAAACTAATTTGGTAAAATTACCAGAATTCTTGATGAACTGAAAGAGGTAGAAGTAAAAATGAAACTATATGGTTAAAAAATATAATGCAGAGAAAAAGTGAGAGAAAAAGAAACTGCGGGATGGACCAAAAGAAAGCAGCAGAGCTTATGAGAAGAAAGTGAAGTCAAAGAGAGAATATACTTGAGCCGTGGTCTGTGCAGTACACAGCACATTGCTCGATTGTCTTCTCTCGTGACTTTGTGAGTTGTGTGCCAACTAGATAAGCTATATTACTAGCAATCACAGAAGTCAATTTCTGGTAGTATTTCAAGATAATTTGTCCATAATGCGAGGTCATACTGAGCCACAGTCGCACCGAGCCATATCATAGTGTTGTGTGTGTATGTGTTAATTCACAGCCAATCTTGATGCCAGTAATGTTCCTGATATGAGTGGTTGCAAAGGAAGGTGTGTTTCCGAAGGCATCCAGTGTTATATATAATGCTAGATGTACCTGTTGTGGGGTAGAACAATTTGGTATTTGCATACAAATATTTTATGGTCGAAAGGGGAGTTCTGGTTACTTGAGAGTGTACGGTATTGAGACGTTGATGCTGACAGAGCAATGTCGACACAGGCTTCAAGTCTGTGATAACAACTGCCATTGGAGAATTACAGGAGCAGAAAGGGTTGACAGAAGGAGGATGAATTACAGGAGCAGAAAGAGTTGACAGAAGGAGGAAGAATTACAGGAGCAGAAAGGGTTGACAGAAGGAGGAGGAATTACAGGAGCAGAAAGGGTTGACAGAAGGAGGAGGAATTACAGGAGCAGAAGAAGGAGGAATTACAGGAGCAGAAAAGGTTGACAGAAGGAGGGTGAATTACAGGAGCAGAAAAGGTTGACAGAAGGAAGAGGAATTACAGGAGCAGAAAGAGTTGACATGAGGCGGATGAATTACAGGAGCAGAGAGGGTTGACAGAAGGAGGATGAATTACAGGAGCAGAAGGAGGGTGAATGATATGAGGGAAGAGAATGGGATACAACTGAGCTTGACTGGAAGAATATTAACATACTAAGCTGGATGATGTGCACAGGACATCTAGTGTGGGTGGACAGCTAAGACAGTGCTGTAGTCTAAGACTAGCCAGCCTCACCTCTTTATAAATGGAACTGTGAGAAAGAACACATTTAAGAGGCATGCATCTATTAAAGTAAGAAATTATAATATTTGAAATTAACACTTGTTTTTTATTTTGGTTTAGGGTTGGGTGAGTTGAGTCATATTATCATTTCACAAACAGTTGTGTGTACACATTTTTATTAAGTTTTAATATGTGAAATTATCTGAGAAAGCATAAAATGCTGATAGGTATGTCTGATCATAATTTTGTTTTATCGTATAGTAACTTCTTTAAGTGATTTTAAAAATATAGGTATGCATTCTTCATTCAGATTTCACTGTAAATATTATTTAGGCTGCTCACAAACTAGTAGTAGTCTACACATTTGAACATAGGTTCGCCTGATTCTTGTTAGGCTAAATCAGTCGAGGATGGTGGTTTAATCAAAACAATGTTTTTTTTTTTGTGAGAATATTTCTGCATTGGTGGCATCTGCTGGACTACCCTCTAGATAGATCAAGTGTTAACAACCAGGCTAGCTGCAGTTTGACAGTGCAGTAATTGCTCTAGTGACTGATTGACTAACAGTCTTTGCAGATTCGAAACTTTCATTTTTCATATCCAAGAATAATGTTAAATTACCTGGTAGAGGCTTTCGTTGACGTGTCACGTCGACTTCATCAGTACCTATGACGCTGAATGACGTCATCGTACACGTGAGGCAGTTCGTAATTGCCCTCGTCTCTGTTGATGGGTGTTTGGGTTTTTCTGATCCAGATGGCTTCCTTGATTTGCCGAATTCTTCTGTTGGGTTCTTTGTCATTCAGCGTCATAGGTACTGATGAAGTCGACGTGACACGTCAACGAAAGCCTCTACCAGGTAATTTAACATTATTCTTGGATATGAAAAATGAAAGTTTCGAATTTGAAAACGAACTATCCTGAAGAATGTTCAGTAGTCTTTGCAGAGGTCTGTCTACCAGTGCATCTGTCAACACAAATCACGGAGCTGACCAGCCCATTGCCGGTGCTGGGCAGTGCATTTCTCTCCTTGTACTGTTGACATTGTACTATTGGTGATTTGGTCGTCACCACGTATTGTGATAAAAATCAATTGAAACGGTGGCACCATCTGTTGAGTGGAACATATACTAATGCGCATCAATGCTGGATATCACAACTGTCAACATTGTGGGTAATATCTTGGCAACTATATCACGTCAGCTGAATCTGACGGCTATCGGTTGTGATTTAGAAAGCCATTTTGGATCACTCAAAATCTTATCACACATTGGTGGGATGGGTGGTGGTTTAAACCAATATGAAACACTGTGTGTTTTTATTGACTACGATCTTGTGAGACCATCCTTTAGAAGTACTTGGCATCTCTACGGGACCACGCAACAATGTAACTGTAAATATGCCTCAATCGGTCACAACAGAGGTAAAATGTTTGATAGCAACGTCGGACTGTCGGGAGAATGCTGGCTGCCAGGTGGGTGTTGCTTGGGTCCGTAAAGGAATTGTGGGCACGGCAGGTGTTCCAAGGAAGACCTGTTTTTCCCTAGCCGCAACGCTCACCTGTTTGGGTTTACCAAGCACCAAACTTTGCTATTTATGATGCCCCGTTCACAGCAGCTACCCTAGAATGCCAGCCTAAAAAAAGTGTGATTTGTGATGGTTATTACGTTTATTTCCAGTCGTTGTTCTTGAGTTTGATCAGTGAGTAACGGGCAGCACCATGTGCGCTGTCGTTTCTACGAGTTACAGGCATGCCGATGTCACCGCGTTTGCACAGTTGGATGCTCAACAATAGTTCTGATGTGGACATACCATTGATGTAGAGATTGCGTTAGGCCATGTAATGGCAATACGTTTGAAGGAGTGAATCAGTTTCCACAGCACGCAATAACATAGTAAACAGCAGAAATTTCAGTTCAGTAACAGTGCAGGATTTTCTTTGATAGATATATTTTATTAAAATTAATATATTTTCATGATGTATGCATTTTCATTTATTGATTTACTAGGATTTATATGGTGTTTGTACATGCGTGCATGTGTGCATGAATATATATGATATTATGCACATGCACACTTAACTAAATTATATCACTTGTATCATTAAATGTCATTACAATCCATCTATGATGTGCATAATGCAGGCCACAAGAGCTGTGAAATACCTGCAGGCAAACATTATGGTCATTTAGTAAGACAATCTTTAGTGCTCGAGTGTAAAGCACCTCATGTAGTTTTTAACAAGACTTGGTGCCGTGTAGGTGTAGTTTTAACAAGACTTGGTGCCGTGTAGGTGTAGTTTTAACAAGACTTGGTGCCGTGTAGGTGTAGTTTTAACAAGACTTGGTGCCGTGTAGGTGTAGTTTTAACAAGACTTGGTGCCGTGTAGGTGTAGTTTTAACAAGACTTGGTGCCGTGTAGGTGTAGTTTTAACAAGACTTGGTGCCGTGTAGGTGTAGTTTTAACAAGACTTGGTGCCGTGTAGGTGTAGTTTTAACAAGACTTGGTGCCGTGTAGGTGTAGTTTCATTAGTACTGTTATTACCAGCACACCATTGATTATATACTTGCTTCCCATCAGCATTGCTGGCTAATTCACGGTGTGCCGCCATTTACGAATCCAATCAGCATTGCTCTAATTAGATTTGCGTCACATTGAGCATAATGTAATTAAAGCACGCACAAGTTCAATATGCCTGTGAACACTTTCGCTGTATAGCGTGCCATCAGGGTATGGCTTGACAAGTGTTTGAGTACGGATGATTGGCACGATATTGGACAGCTAATGCTTGTTTAAAATGCCCTGGATTCTGACACGTGGACAGTTGATTTTTTCACAAGCTTTGATCACTTGCATAGCTCATCGTTAACACTGAATCTGTGTATTTGTGTAGTCATATGTTTCACTGATTTTATGCAATCACAAATCAAATGTCATCGTAATGGAGTGGCAATTATCTTGCAGTGGTTAATTTATGAGCAAAGAATGCAGTGATTGGTCTATGAGCAAACTATCCACTGTGGTTGGTTTATGAGCAAAATATGTTTCAGTTATAAAGCTGTTGGTTTATGTGCTTATAAGAACATTAGCCATCCTCGATCCACTGCTGTCGTTCATGTGGCTACAGCAGTTGCCTCTAGATTATGGGCAAGTGCTGCTAAGAATAATCACCATTTGTTATGCTCTATCATTATCAGTTGTTTGTAATCATTATCAGTGGCGGTGGCAGGGTTCTTCTGTACCCAGTACGTCTATCAGTGGGTAATACACAAATGAACAAAGCAAAATACAAAGGGTACCCTACTGCCATGGTGCTTATGTGTGTATATCAGGTATTGTTATTCCAGTCTACCATTATTCATTACACGTCGACATGGAATCGTGATTCATCACCCACTGTGGTGGTGATTCCATGAATCCTTACATATAAATCTACATGAGCCCCAGGTTCCTAATATGTACACCAGGCACCAGCCTACTAGGATTCCATACACATGTGTACATGATTCCATGCTCTGTAGAAGTTGGTACCAATCGGAGGGTTATACCGACTCGGCAATGACAAGACATGTTGATGGGTAACAAGGAGGGCCTGTCAAGGTTAAGAGAGTTTCACCTCTGCTGTCAGCCTCCATAGCGGCCTGCACAGGTGATGTAAGATGCCACCCTTACCTGTGTGCTGCCATCGCGGCTTGTCTGCCCACGGACCCTTGTACACTCAGTGCCACCTCTTGGCTGCACCGCGTAAATCCAACAGGGCACCACCGACCGAGAGCACTATTCCAAGCACGGTGGTGCTGCGTGCGTGTGTGCGTGTGTGTGCCGCTCAGAAAAGAACGGCTGCTGTAGCTTTCCCTGCTTTCCCCACCACCAGCTAACAGGTTTCCGTGTAGGGGGAAGAGTGGGACCTCCTCCCTATCAGCGGCTACACTGGGCGGCTGTCTGTGATGCTGCTTCAGCAGTGGTGCAGTGTTAATTATAGGTCGCCTGTATACACACTGCCCGCCTGCCCAGCTGTTGTGTGTGGACTGCCTGCCTGGTCTGACTCTATGCCACTGCAGGGTCTCCCCCAACCCTCCAGAGTCTACACAGGTATATACAGTTGACACCAGTGTATTCCTTTGTTTATCTGGTAGTGTGGTTTTTGTGTGAGGGTACTTAGGTTAGGATATCATTTGTGTTGTGGGTGGTTTGTTTATTGGGTCATTCCTTGTGAAATCAACAATTTGGATTTTTTATGAAAAAAATCACATGTTTTTTTTGGACAATTTCAAAGAAAAGTAAAGATTTCAATTTTTTCAGTCATTTTGTGAATCTTACTTAATTAACTCATTTTTTGTTTAAATGAGCTTTGTAAAGTTACTAAGTGATATAAGTCAACTCACAAGGTGTATATACAACGTTATAGTATGGATATGAAATGTGTTAATTGTTAATTAATTTAGTGCCACACACAAGGCTGAAAGTTTTCATAATATTGTTATTTTCTTTGCAGATTTTTGTTTAAAAATTTTTCTAAATTCAACCTATAAGTAATAATATAAATTAGCCACACTATACTTTTTTAATTAGATTATAGTTAATTTATATTTAAAATTGTCCCGTACGACACATCAAGTTTTGGCATCTTTTCTTTAGGCATAGCTCATTTCAAGTTGGCCCTAACTGTTTGATTTACTACTAAAATAATAGGTGGCTTCATATTTTATATAATATAGGCCCATGATGTAGCTTTTTCAAGTTCTATCAGTAAAATACCAGCGGGAATTCATTTGGAAGCACTTTGCAGAAGAACTTGCAGGCCTTATATAGTTAGTGATTGGTGTTATGTATTTACCGTGGTGAACAGTTTCCTGGTAAAGTGGTGGGTGGAGAACTAAAGTATCTGTCATGCATAGATGAGGCAAGTATTTCATTCAAATAGCTAACTCCAATGGACACACTGTTCTACCCTGCAAGTACCATTCTGCGGAGAATCGATCCACCAGTTACAGTGAAAAAATGGAACTGTGTTTTCTGTCCGAATCTGCACACTTTCATAGAATTTAAAATCACTGCCTATGCAATAACATTAAGAAAATGGAGGTGTTTCACCCCATAACCCGTCTCTATTTACCAAATACTGAAAGTAAACCATGACTTCATTATGGTCTGAAATGATTTGTATTTGGACTCTTCATTTTCAAGTGTTCTGAATTTGAACCAGCAACTGTATGCTGTCTGGTTGTGGAAATTAGGCCTAACTGGAAAACTATATATGATTTTATTGGACATTTACACTGATGCTTTTGTAGACCTGTAGAGCTTTCCTTCTATTTAATAACAGCGTAGGTTGTCCCATATGACACAATTCACCCCGTACGACACAATTTGTCCCATGCGACACAATTCATCCCGTACGACACAATTTGTCCCATACGACACAATTTGTCCCATGCGACACAATTCATCCCGTACGACACAATTTGTCCCATACAACACAATTTGTCCCATGCGACACAATTCATCCCGTACGACACAATTTGTCCCATATGACACAATTCACCCCGTACGACACAATTTGTCCCATGCGACACAATTCATCCCGTACGACACAATTTGTCCCATGTGACACAATTCATCCCATACGACACAATTTGTCCCATACGACACAATTTGTCCCATGCGACACAATTCATCCCGTATGACACAATTTGTCCCATGCGACACACATTGTTAATTATCATAAATAATGTAAAGTTTTTATCATTATTTACAAATGCTGAATTAAAGTCCTGCATAGCCGTGATATACTTTAAGCTTATTTTAAAACTTGTAACTATTGTTAACTGTGATGTTATTCAGAGACGTGTCCCGTATGACACCTTTTCTTTTCAGATACAACATTTTTTCAACACGATAAATATTTTAATGAAACAACTTCTGACTATTTATTAAGATCATAAACTATTAAAAAAAATAAGTTTCAAGAATGTTTTCGGCATCAACTCACAGAATTAACCAACTTAATATGTTGACCAAAATTGTTTGTTCTCCGCGTCCCGTACGACACACTACTTTTTAGTCCTTTGGGCCGAAGGTCCAACGGACTATTTCCATCACCCTGCGTCTGCCATCCGCCGTTAGCTGCCGTATCTCAGAAACCGTTCAGTACCTTTTTCTCTAATTTTGTATAGATGTATCTTAGGGTACTGCCACTATGCACGAGAAATGTGTGTTTGATTGAATCGTTTTTAGGGCCTCATTGGGGCCGCCACGGCCCAAAAACTGGTACTTTTTTACTAATTAAATCTTCACAAGAATTTACTAATCACTGTTGGCAGTTGGGACAAGTTATCATGTGGGAGCTCTCTGGTAGTCACATAACAGCTGGTGGTTGCTTGGTTGTGTGTTCTAAATTAAACAAATAATCTCTGGATGTCCCATACGACATTTATGAAATCATCCTTTGATCGCAAAGAAGATAGAGAAATATCCTAAGTTGTAGCATAGTATTTTAGTTAGAAAGACACAGTTCGACTACCCGGGCATGAAGCGTAGCTTGGGTGCAAGAGCACTGCCCGGTTGTCGCTGAAGCAGGGGTATAAATACAACTAGTCCTCAACTAAGTTGGTCACATTCTGGGCTAATAGCTCTGCCTGAATTGGCTGGTGTCTTCACAGCTGGTGTTAGCTCATCTGTCTGGCCTAAAGAAAGGAAGCTGCCATTGGCTGTAGTGCCCATTAATTTCATAAAACAGACTCTCACAGATTGGTCAGTCTGGGTCACTGGTCACTGTTGTCTTGTTGACTTGTTGTTGTGGCGACATTCTTGTCCAAGAGTACATGATACATCAAAGACACAACAGTGCACTGTTTATAGGAGTCTCTCCAAACACTGCCTCTGGCTGAGTCCTGTCTCTGTGAAAATAATGTCTTCATCATGATATAGCTTATATGCTATACTCCACACATATTGGGCACCGCGTTAGCAAGTCTCTAAGAAGAAGAAAAATGTCTTATGTAAGATGACCACAATGCCAGTATTAATAATAATGTAAAATAAATACTAATAATCCCCAATGTTGTCTTCTTTTGGGGAACCAAGGAGCAGTCAACATAGCAGAGATGCACCACACAAATAATACAAAGATGCTCCAAATAGTAATAATAATAAAACATTTATTGCTGTAGAGTAAACCTAAATCTTGATATAAAAATACACAAATAAAAAAAAGACAGCAGCTTTAAAAACACGAGTATGACAGATGATATCTTGAGCATGCACTGATCCTTACTCTAGGGTTATAAAAGTGAAATTCCGTGACAGCTGGCAGGCTTCTACTCCTAAAGCTGCCAGTGGCATTAACATGAAATTAC
>OZ023205.1:54671489-54798989 GCA_963995525.1 Escarpia spicata
GAACTACCTTTAAGATCAATTGAAAATTGGATAATGTGATGTGTTCAGTGTAGGTCACATTATCCAATAACCTTGTGTAGACTGTGTAAGTGGGTGTAAGTGTGGGTTTGTGGTGTGTTTCCTCCCCTTGCCCTCTGTCCAACTGCGCTAATAAGCTTTATCTGCCCATACTTTGGAATCGCCAGTTTCGATGTCCAAGATTCCTACCATATTAGCCTGGGGCGGTGTGGTGCCTAGTTACCCAGGTGTACTCCAGCAGGTTATGTAACTAGAAAAGCTGCATCCTAAACTGGTTCAGTCCATGGCGAGTGCGTATCATCGATGTGCAAACATGTGTGTGAATAGTTCTAATAATATCCGCAGTCGGTTGATTTAAAAAGTGCATTTGTTTAAATCATGAAAACATTTGAGTTAAGTTGTGACACCTGGAAACCTGCAAATGGCCTTTGGGCTTTGAATTGCACAGTTGGTGGGTTGACATTTAAATAATGGATGGTAAATAATCAGGCTGATTGCATAGATGGGACTTCCTGCCTCTCACCTGACAGTTTCGAGAAATATGTGTTATGGTTTTTGTGATGAGCTAACCAAAACTTAACCAAACATTAGCACAAACTAGCTAGCATGTTACTGTGGGTACTAAAGCTCATTTGAATTTTCACATAATCAATTTTAGATAAGAGGAGAGAAAAAATTGAATCGATTATGCATCTTTAAAGGAAGGTTGTTTGTTTAATTTTATTTTAGAAAATTGCTTTAAAGTATAAACCAATTATATCTTATACCATACTTATACCATACTTATACCATACTTACCACCCAAATATATTTCATCAAAGAAGAAACAACTTTCTAATTTAAATTAGTAATAGGCCCTGCCTTTGAAAGAAAACAGCTGCCATGTAAACAACCGGTTTCCCAAAAAAAAAAACATTTCTACAACAAAATTATTTATAATTGAAACACCTTTGGATGGTCAGTAATTAACCATAGATACAGTTTATACTGTGGAACATGATTTTATGATAAAAAAACGGACAACTGCCCTTTAAAGGAAGTTAGCGGACCACGTTAGTGAAATTGAGACCGTGAAACATATGCACTAATGTACTATGGCTGTAGACACACCACACAGACCTGTGTCTACACTCACTCCAGCCTCTGTGTGTGTCTACCACACCTTTCTCCTGTAATGATCACCAGCTAAATGTCTTATCTGTACTGTTGTAAGATTGGGTCTAATGTGGCGTTGATCTGCCACAGTTGTGCCTGAAGGCTCAGTTATTCTCCCAGGTGGTTTTTTGCTTTTTTGCATGTCTTGTTTTTCGAAGGCTGCTGATTCAGTGTACCTGACGGTGTGCTATCTACCTGCTGAAGGTTGCAACTATTCCGGGAGCCAGGCGATGCAATGCTTGTACCGTTACTCGATGTAGGAGATCTTGATTCAAATCATTCTGGTGTCACAGGATTTACTGTCAATGCTTTGTCTGATAAAAAGGTAATCAACTAAATATGCCAGTGACTGTTGCTGATTCAAGCGTTACCTTTCATTTCAACTGTAGTTGCTCCTGTGGTAGTTCAAATGATATCTTTCATTTGAATCACAGTGGTTCCTATGGCATTGTCTGTGTCTGGTGGAAGAGACACTAAACCACCGATCCCTTCTACCGGGAAACCTGGTGGCTTATTATTGGGGAAGTAAAATATCCTATGTAGGGGGTAAATGTAAAATAACCTTTAGTGGACTCGCAGAGTTGGGATCTCAATCTCTAAACTTATTGGCATAAATATCCTGACAAAACGACTCTGCCAATTTACGATGTAGATATGTGAAGGCACGGATTTATAGAACAAAACGTGATATTCAGCATTACACATTTTAATTTATGTGTTGATCTGTATTGTATGCAATTCACACAGAGATTATTATACTGGTAATAAACCGGACATTTTAAAGAACAAGTTTGGAAATGGTACATATATTAAACATGTGCAGAAATCATACAGGTGAATAAGGAATCTACAGCCAAAGGTTTCAAGGGTATGTTTTGTTACACAAACTTTCTGCATCATGTATCACTGCATCACGCCTTATCAAATTACATGAATTCCATCAGAACATGTGAACATGTTTTACTGTGCCCCCCCTGGCTCATCCAAGCTTGCCAGCTTGGACAGCATCACATACCAGTGAAATGTAGGCCAGTTTGGGCTGGGCCTGTTGCAGGGATAGCTGATAGTCTGCATCTTTAGGTCTCAGACTTCCTAGGATTATCTCGTCTCTGGTAGGAAGATGTAGATCGTTTTCCGTCGTGGCGTCTCTGCCTGAGATTGTAGACAATCGATGATATCGTTTTGTTTTGTTGGAGAAGCTGTATTAGAAAGGTGTATGGTGAGATGAGTTTGATGTAGTTTCGGTTCAACTAGGTCAAGTTGTAAGCTGGGTTGTTAATTGCCTTGAATATTATGTATGTTTTCACGGATGCTATTAAGTAGGGTATGTTTGTGATCAGATACAGCATTGCTCAATGGTGTAAATGTAAAGAAATGTGTCCTTTTTATGTCTAATATGTTGGTTTCGTTTTAGACTGGTTAGTACAGTTTTTGTTTGAACAGTCACTTTCATCTGTACGTTTGACGAAAGTTAATTTTGAACTAGGGGTTGGTCATTCACATTTGTAAAGTGCAAAAAATTTATGAGAGGGTGGCCATTTGTTCATCATCACATTACACAGAAAATTAAATTGCAACAGTGGTGTCACCTATTGGATGGAACCAATATTATTGTACACTGACAGTCGTCGGTTTTTGGACTTTATGAACTGATGAGATGAGAAATAAAAACTGCATGTTAGCTTGTAACAGGTTTAAATGTAAAATTAAAAATAACAATATTTGGTACAAACAGTTTCATTTGTTTACCCAAAGTGAACTGGACCATACATTTTAAACACTTACGCGATGTATCGATACGCTGTGTCACTCATCAATATATCATATCACAGGCTGTGTGTGTCATGATATATCGATACATTGATTAATCGTTACAACCCTAGTTTCGACCGTGTTCTCTCAGGCATTCTGCTCGGCGACACTGATTTGTGTTCCCCACTAAAGGTGCCTTTCTTGTGTAGCACAGTGTCAGATCATTGAGAAGTCACGTAATACTTTACACATCACCCCCCTCCTTCGTCAGACCTGTTCATTCGATCACTGGGAAGCAGTCAACTGTGATGTACAGTAGTTACAGCCAAAAGCTATTCATTCGTGTAAGTGCATTGATTAGTGCCAGGTACTTATGCAGCTCTGTGAACAGGGATGGCAATGACTGAGCTTAGAACAAACTAAAGTGATCCCAGTTGAGAGTCCTGGCACTAGACCAGTGTGGTACTATGTTGTGATGTCACTGTATTGTGATGTAGCATGTAAGTATTCCCATGGAGATATCCCTGGTCATTCCCCCTACATGTTCCTCACCCCCGGATTTCTTGCAGACATTCCTTTCCACGAAAATGAATTGGCAGACATTTCCTTCACTTTTATTACAGTTTAAGTAATATTGTAATTGATAAGTTGATCATTTGAAAAAAACTGATTTTATATTCTGTATAGTTACAATTAAAGTACCATGATGATTGTGTATTCAAACACCTACAAATATAAAATTCTCAGTTGTCTGGAAACATACAGTACAAACAAAATTAATGTTGTTGTCCATAATCATGCAGTCAGTACAGACTGAACATTATTTTTGGGTGTCCAAAACATACTGTGTCCAAATATATACAGTCATTGTGAAATGTGTGTATTAGCTGTTCGAAAGTATCCATTGCAGAAAAGTGATTATTTTTGTATTTTTAAGGGTTTCTGAAAACATAGTAAATAAATACAAACAGTCATTATGGTATGCTACCTCACTATCTTGTACTGAAAATTGAAATCACTGGTTGACAGTTAATTAGAATATGAAAGAATTGTTGACCCACTTGTATCATTCTGAATCATATCGTCCAAAGTATAGCACTTTTGCCAATTGGAAAATATATGCTGGTTTGAACATCCCTATGAGTATGAAAACCATATATGAAGGATACATGGTTTATTGATATGCACAATGGTCAGAAGAATTTCCACTTGTCTACTGTTTATGCCAGTTAAAACCAATTATAAGTAGCATAGCATTATTAACTATAGTGCGCTTTAGGATGGTTTATATATTGCGATACGGGGCAGCGTATTATCTACGACGTTAGTGGGTACAATACGACCGCATTTAGACAGCTTCGTTTGTCTTGCGTAACTCTGTTAGCGCGGTCGGCAAATCAACGAGATAATTTGAGGAGTGCAAACGTGATTATCACGAGAGGTGAAAGTGAACTAACTGTCACGGCCAATCAGCAGTGAGTCGAGTGTTAATTCGATTCTGCGACTGATCATTGTGTGGATGGTCTCGACAGACAGACAGACTGATGTGGTGTGTTTTCAAAGTTTACAGTGAATTAACGTCACGCGGAAAGCTTTTCACAGCTGTAACATAATTAAGTTCAATTTTCATGTATATATGCCATGATTATATTGGCTAATAAATCATTTTTAGCAGTTTATTTGGTAACAGATTGAAGGTTTTTTTGAGTTGCTAGAAAAGGCATGACAGTTTTATTTGGGAATATGTCAAAAATGTTCTATAGGAGGCAGTTGAACAAAATGAAGTAAATGTTAATTTTTTGAAGTTAAAGTCATGTAAATAACATGGGGATTCACAAAGCCTTGAACAAACATTATTTGCATTTTGAGTTTATAGGCAGGGATTAATACCTACTTGATAGTCGACGTTGTGATTTTCCTATCCCAAAATAAAGTATTTTGTGGTATTTTTCGGCAGAACTGCCTACATTTACAAACAGCATGTGTGGTGTACTGTTAAGTATCCGACTGGATTATAAGGTTATCCGCAGCCTGCGAGATGTTATCATATTGGACCATTGGGTTATCTACGTGGATGAAAAATTGGCTAATGCTTTGAAAGCAAAAACAAGCATATGCCAGCATGTGTGGGCAATGGACGTAACAGAATCAAGCTGCTAGTGTGACATTACATTACAGTGTTGGGTTACTGATTCACACAGATATGACATCACATTGTTGCTAAGTATGAAGATGGTTCATAATCACTCTGTTGCTATTGTGTTACAGATATCTGGTATTATTGACCTGTCCATCACGTGACCTAGTGCCTGGCAAAAGGTCCATCAAGCCACTATATCATTTGCTGAACACGTGGAGCATTTCAACATTTCGTCATAATTATCATTTTGAAATTCTCGTCACAACTGTTTTTCTTTATGACAAAAACATACAGTGAAGTTGATTAAGTGAGAACTGCACGTGGGAAAGATTGATTTAGCAGACATCATGCTGCCCGTCTAATGTAATGCCTGCATATATATATATATATATATATATTATAAACATTGTTGGCAGAGCTTGCTGGAGGTCATGCGCATAATTTTGATTGTGATGTAGGCAAACAATGACGTACTGGATATGTAAATTGTGGTACAGATCTGTTGTGTTACTGATCCACAAAGATGTTACATCTTATTGTTACTGGATGTGAATGTGGTACACAGTCATGTCGCCGTTACTGTTCTGTTATAATACCACAACATCTCTGTATCACTACAGATCTAATATTTCATGTAATCATCACATTACTTCCCCGTTACTGATCCCGAATGTCGACAATGCAGTATCCTTGTCTTGAAAAGATTCTGTGTTTCTCAGAATTAAGACGTCACTGCTATAATACAGATCTTGAGTGTCATACATCGGCCTCGTCTGTTACAGATCTGGTGCTCCTAGCAATGGATTCATGATCCTTAACCGATTGGGATTGAATGATCTCGTGGAACCAATCAACCGGAACCTCGAGTTCCAACTGCAGGATCCGTTCCTGCTGTATCGCAACGACCAAGGTGAGCAACTGATTCATGTATCCTTGCCTGTCATCTTCTCTCCTCATAGCCCATATAAGGCTGCAGTGTTACTTCTCTAGTTTGTCCTGTCTTGGGGCACTGTTTTGGCTAATTGAATCAATGATTTAGTCACTTGTCAGGGATTGCTCTGGGGCACATCAGAGATCAAACTAAGTGCCTTTTCAAAATGTTATGCACCCCAAATCAGTTGATTACAATTTTATTAATCCATTTGCATGATACTATGATCGCTTAAATAACAGGGCAAGTGTGAAAATTACTTTTTTAATATTAGGCAATGTTATTATTTAACTCGTTTGAATTCTGTTCAGGAGTGCCTGTGCGACAGATTTCTGGGTACATAATATATAACCATCAATATCAACATGTTCACAAATGTTTTTTTTTCTTCAAAATCTGTAACGTTACAAAACTAGATACAGTCTGAGTAGGTGTGCCCCATTTTCTGTGGATTGGTCATGCTGCTACAGTCTACTGCTGCACGGATAGGGCGGCTCTAACTGAGAAATACAATGCAGCAGTTTATGACATTGGGTTACAACGATTCACATACGAGAGAGCACCACCTAAAATATTAAAAGAACGATGTTGTTTAAACATTAAAAAACTCATTTATACACCGAAGCACAGATGTATGGAATAGTCTCACACAGTCTGTGGTTGAGTCTCCACCGGTACACTCTTTTGAGAGGAAATTAGGTTATAAATTGTAGAAAAATCACCCAAATAAATTAGCCCAATTAAATTATACTATACATAATAAGACTATTATATGTAAGACTAGAACATAGCAATGTCTTTTTTCAAAGTTTATGAACCTGGGTGACAGGGTCATTTGTAATGAATGTACTATGTGTGAGCCTTGGTGACGGAGGCATGATTTATAAACATGCTTTTAAAAATGTTTTTTTGTTTAGAAAGTACTCCAGTTGTAATATTTAGCAAATATAGATGCATTTAAAACATGCATATAGCGTAGATGTTTGAATGGATATTATTTATATAGATATTGATTATTGAACGGATGGCATTTTCTTCGGCAAGATTTAAAAGTTGATGATGGGCGGTGATATCGGCAGCAACAAATGCTGTTCACGGTGCTCGTCTAAAGCTTATAAACAATGTCAACGACAGGCAAGGGGTAGGCAAGGCACAAGGGTATTGATTAGACTGTTCTCAGTCTAGTCATCAATGTAAGATGTGATTTAAATAATTCACATTGAAGCCATTGTTCAGTATGTTGTTCGCGCGGCTGTTTTTTGTGTTCGGGTACAGACTGAAGCAAACCGGAACTCTATTTGGGCCACAAAATGTGCTAAGATGCAGTATTTTTATAGCGAAAATATGCCTGTGATAATGTGGAATGGTTTAATTATCGCATCGATGTGTACATTTAGGCAAAACTAGTTAATAACGGCAAAATCGAGGTGGGCCCGGATTCTACACAAGTACCCCTCAATTTTCTCAGACACGTGTTTGTATGCGTCTTTGGGGCACATATGGTAAAAAAATGCGGCATTTCAATGTATTGATTGATGTGATTCCGCATTCCAAGGGAATCCCTGCTTATAAAATTAAGCAATCAGTGATTAGGTTGGGTATAAAATATACTAGGAGATAACAATGGTTGATTTGCAAGTAAATAATTTTTTTTAAATCCAGTAGTTACGTCATTTATGAATGTGTAATTCAGTCTTAATCGGACGTCACTGGTCAGACGTCAGTTGGCACGTTCTTCCTGGCACATCCATCCATGTTGGCCAGCTTCCTAGAAACTTCCAGGAACTTCTAGGAAGCCCAAGAACAGCTGCACTGGACCGGAACAGCTGACCTGTTGTAGTTTGTGGGCTGGTGGGTGCAGCTTCTGCTGACCACCCAGATAAATGAGCACTAGTAAACAGTCCAGGCAGTAATGGTCAGTGTGTGTGATCACCTCTCTCACTGCCCCTGCCATTAACAGCTGCCCTGAAGTACCAAGAAGTGCTGTCTGCTGGAACCATTTAGTGATGAGGCAGCACTGCCCAGGCCTGGCTGTTGACTGGATAATTGGGCTGGTGATTCCCTCCAGATTATTTGCTCTGCATCACTACTGGGGGGATTGATTGCTGTCAGTTTTTATTATGCAGTTTCGTTAATGTGTTTTTACGTTTCGTGGCGTTGTTATTATTTCCGCATGGTTTTGTTAATGTGTCATTGTTTGACAGTGTTGGTTTTGTTAATGTGTCATTGTTTGGCAGTGTTGGTTTTGTTAATGTGTCATTGTTTGGCCGTGTTGGTTTTGTTAATGTGTCATTGTTTGGCAGTGTTGGTTTTGTTAATGTGTCAATGTATGGCAGTGTTGGTTTTGTTAATGTGTCATTGTTTGGCCGTGTTGGTTTTGTTAATGTGTCATTGTTTGGCAGTGTTGGTTTTGTTAATGTGTCATTGTTTGGCAGTGTTGGTTTTGATAATGTGTCAGTGTTTGGCAGTGTTGGTTTTGTTAATGTGTAATTTTTGGCAGTGTTGGTTTTGTTAATGTGTCACTATTTGGCAGTGTTGGTTTTGTTAATGTGTGCTTTCTTGTGCTGTTTTTTTGGCGGTGTTACCATGCAGTTTGCATAGGATGTGTGTGGATAGCGTGTGATATAAAATAATAACATAATGCCTTCACAGAGTTATGTAGCATGCAGTGACTCCGAGGGCCGGATGAAAGTACCTCTCCTGGAGTACTTGGCATTCAAGTACAATTTGTTGAAAAATACTGATTACTTTACATACTCATTACTGGGTGGTTAAACCAGGGTGGTTTTAAATGTTGAATCCTGCTGACAAACGATAGATATATTGATTGATTTGTTGATTAAATAACCGATCTATTTTATTTAACACAGGTATATATTTATAGCTATCTAGCCTACAGTAAAATATGTATCTATAGCAAAAATCTAAAAACTAAAAGTTGATGTGTGATCTTGTCAGCCAGTGTGACCGAAGTCTAGATACAATAATACAAACTAGTAGCAGCTAGACACATATAAAACAATCCTTAGAACTATCAAATCTACACATGAATTTAAAAATGAAGACAATTTTATTGTTATTGTAATTCTGTTTGCGTAGATGACAAATTGACAAGGTAATTTGTGGAGTGTAAACCTAATTGTCACAAGACGTGAAAGTGAACTAATTACGACAGCCAATCAGCAATGCATTGAGTGTTAATTGGCGCATGATTTTGCAAATGGTCATTTCACAGATGGCCTCACGAGAATAGAGTATTCACTGACATAAATTTTATTCTAATTGTTATCAGATAGAAACCAAAAATGACAAAATACAATTCACATATGAGTTTTTGGCTGATGTTTCACTAAATGCCACAAATAGTAAATATAATAAAATGGCTATGTTATGTATATTGCAAAATACATTGTTTGATCTACTTTCTAACGGTACATCACATTTTAAAATTAGATGAGAAACAGTAACATAGTGTGTGGTTTAACAAAAGGCCGGTAAGATTACTCATTGGATCTCGTCAGGAAGTGGCGTCACGATAAAGTATCTCTGGATATCGGTTTCTTGAGTATTAACAATTGAAACCCACTTGTGCGTTCACCCTGGAATATCTCTTGTTAATGTTGTAGGGGGCATCTATGGCATCTGGTTTTACGACAAGGACGAATGCGCCAGAATTGGACAGTTGATGAACAGGTAACCGGTGCAGCCATCTATTTAAAAATTCTGATTTAAAAATCCTGCATGTACAGCTGTGGTTTCTTCCTTTTGTGTATTTGCACCAAACAGCTACATAAATGATGATTACCTACGATATTTTTATATAATTTGTACCTGAAAATAACTATCAAAAGTGCAGTTGCATTATTAGCATATATCAAATTATATTGTATCATTCTTTCTCAGTCATATACAAAATATCCAAATTCAGCGAATCTTATTCACTTTCTTGGTTGCCGAACCGACTCTTGAAGTTGCTTCCACTTGAGTTAGATTGGTTGAAAATGTGGTAAAAATTATGTTGTCATTTAAAAACTTACCCTTTTAATCTTCACCTAATGTCTGGTACAAACCCACAATTAGTAATTAACTGGGGAATTGGAGATGGGAAAAATAAAAGCGTTACTTTTCTTCCAATTGGCCGTTGACGAACCCCTGAAAGTTTGGCGCTGAAGGTGCAAAATGTCAAGGAGGAAATGCATAATGTACATACACACCAATATACAAACTTGATTACAGTTAGATGAGATCGAATCCTGTGCCTTGGGCAAGTTCGTTCACTCTACGTTCTACAGTTCACTCAGCTGTATGAATGAGTACCTGGCTGTAGACAGTGGTAGACATTTGTGTATGAATAGTCTTCGTGCATTAATTGCAATGTGGCTGGACGCTTCCCCGAGAAGTGGAGATGGTGTTTGATTGAACAGGTCTGCCAGGGGGTAAAGAGTAAAGCACTTTGAGCAGTTGTATGGACTGGAAACTGCGCTATATAAGAAGTTGCCTCTGCTTTACTTTATTATTATAATTAACATGTTTTATCAATAAAGAGTTAATTTGTTATGTGCCTGTAGTCTGGTGCAAGTGGCGACAGGGATTGACCCGAGCCAGGTCAAGGACACGTTGGGTGGGGGTCGACAGCGGAGGGCATCGGAGAGTGACACCCTGGCTGAACGACTCAACGATGTCAAGCCACTCCAGCAGGCGAGACCTGCTCCCACGGCAGGGATGGGGCCTACTGCAGGGGTGGTGCCAGCGAAGGTGGGGCCAGGCATTGGCTCCGCCCTGCAGCAGAAGAACGTAGATATTCTACAGATACTGTCACGTGCACAGCACGAGTATGACAAGGTATGACAAAGTGTTGCCTCTTGTCAGTGTGTATTGTGACAAGACAGCGTGATCTCAGCTTGCCATCGGCAGGTTTATCCAAAAAAGTTGTCCATGGTTGTTATTACATATACAAATGCAATAAACTCAGTCAAATATGGGCGTGTAATTCGGATTTAATAATCACACACATTGATTCATGGCTGGACCATTTCTTTACGTCGTGATGTGACCACCACATTCAAAATGTTTACATCGTCGGATATGCAAGGGAAGGCAAACGTTCCAGTTTGTTTTTAAATCAAATGCTAACCAACTACGACGATGCAGAATACAAGCCATCATTTTGAATGTGCTAAAATCATTAGTAGTCTGAAATGTCTATCAAATGGTAGGTTTATGACCTGTATTGTATTAGTACCCGATGGCTGTGCAGATTAGGAAAAGCCTGTGGAATTATTCTGATTTTACCAGATTTCTCACAAAACTGTGCATTCATGAATTTACATTTGCTAAATAAATATTATAATATATTTTTTCTTAAAAACATGTTATGAAACATTATAAAATGCCCCAGACCAATTATTTGATGGGGCTTTCCTTAAGAAATCTATCACTATGTTAAGCAGATTTTTGTTATTTGTTATTTAGTCAAAAGGTGGCGCTGTTAGCAAGAAGTCGGAACCGAAGCCTATGATAGACAACCCAAATGCGTCTGCGACCAAATCAACGTCACTGCCGAAGCCAGTGCCTGTGAAGGTCTCACAAAACACAAATGATGGCTCGAAAGGTTTGTTGTTGAAAGCTGGAAACACACCGCCATGGTTTTGTTGCAAGTGTAATGTTTATCCCCTTTAAAACTGATAATCATTCAGTGTGTGCTGGTTTAAAACTCAACAAAACTCGGTGATTTGGCCCAGTTCGCGTGGAACCAGTAAAGCCCATCAGTTGTTTATTTTGCTCTGTTTTATTTGCATTTTCAGTTTCATTTCTTACACATGCTGCAGTACCTACTGGTTTTGAAAGACTTGTTTTCTTTCTAAAGTTTTCACAAGGGAATTTGTTAATCATATTTCTGTTTCTAACTGCACAAAAGAGTGATCTTATACATGTCATACTGGAACACTGCACTGTAAGAGCTTGCTGAGTACACAGCAAAGATACATGGACACACAGAGGATAAACATATTCATGCACGCACACATGCACGCATGCACATACAAGCATGCACACACGCTTGCAAAGGGTCACACACACACATGCACACGCACCCACTCATGCGTGTATGCCTGCTGTCGAATGATGCATCTGTCTGTATGTCACGTGTCACTGTTTCCAATACAGACTCTGGTGACGCAGTGGAGTCTGAGACACCGACGACACAGATAAGTCTGGAAACCCTCTTCCGACGTGTCAGTCTGCACCAGGACGTTGCTGCTGACGCTCCTCGTAACCCCAGGTCAGTCTCGACGCGGCGCTCCTGCTCTACTCTCTTCCTTACAGTTGATTTTACCTAAGAGAAAAGTGACTATTATATGGACGGGGCAGAACCCTCCATATAATAAATTTCTTATATAACGTGACAGGCTGCAAAGGTTCGATATATTTCACAAGACTGAGGAAAAGCCAGTGCACATTCGCAGGGGTGAATATATCGATTTTTGCATGTGTAGAAACAAACAGTTTACTACCAGTTTATGTAATGCAGTTTGGAACTATTATTTATAATTGTTTTGGTGAATGTTACAGATTGAGTGGTACGTGAGTTGAAATGTAAGCACCTATCACTGACGTTGTCTGTCTCAAACCTTGAATTCTTCAGGTGGGTCAGTTCAACCACCCTTAGCTTTGCAACAACTTAACTTGAAAAGGTACAAAAAGGTCCTTTGTCATTGGCAGAGATAGATTGTATAAGTTGGTGGTGCGGAAAAGTTTATAAACCATTGGAATTACTCATTGATAAGTATTATTCTTGCCTCAGTATAATTAATAAAGTAGCAGTGAACATATATTGGGTAGCAGTTGTGCTTAAAGTTAGTTAGATAAAGTATTTCAGAACACTAGTGAGTGATAATAGGGTAAGTTAGCCTATGATAAGTTTATAAACAAGATTTAACAAACCTCATTATGTGGTAGAGTATATAGGTGATACAGTAACAAATGTTAAAAACTACTTACATAAGATAATATCTGTGTAAGCCAGTACCTGCTAGACATTTTGATTAGGTAGCATGCTGTTAAAATTAAGCATTTGCGATAACTAGGCGAACTAAGTTTGTTTATGTAGCTAGTGTCCCACATATTCGCAGTTTAGCGATAAATAAGACAATGTAGCGTAAACTAATTGATTGTATTTAAATTAGGTCATTACTGGTAACGTTAGCTTTTGTGATAGGATAGATGTCAGCTGTGACTATAACCAAAAACTAACCGAAATAAACGAGGCAATCTTACGTAAAGTGTAACATTTGTGCACAGTAAACAGACTTCTTAAAGACTACATAGACATAGTCATAGTGAATAGTGTAAACATAGTTGACTAAACTATTTTAAATAGCTAATTAGATTATTATTATTAAAAAAAATCTGATATGGCACCTTGTATGTGGCAAGTCAAGGCAAAGCGACATTTGGTGTGCGACGACTGCCACAGTAGGGTGGATTTTGCCCTATCCAGCTGTGAGAAGTCATGGGCAGAGACCAAGGAAGAGGGATTCACCTTTCAGTGCGTTGGAAGGTGGAATGTCTGGAGAAGGAGGTAGCTAGGTTGGTAGATATTGTCAAGGGGATGGAGATGAGAATCAGCAAGGAGACAGGTGGAATGGAGAGAGATTACAGGGAGAGAGTTGGGAATACTGTGAGACTGGAGGAGGGAAGCTGATCGGAGGTGAAGAAATTGGACGATCGATGGCAGGAAATGAGACAGGCATGAAGATGAGAGGGGAGAAAGTTACCATAGAGAAAGAGGTAGGAGGGAAAAAGAGACGGGATAGGAGAGAAGGAAATGCAATGGGAGGAAAGATGATGGGAAGAAAGGAAGTGAGAGTAAATGTGACAGAAGAGAAGGACGGTGACAGGAGGAAAGGTGACAAGAGAAACAGCGTCAGGAAAGAATGGAACACGGACGAGATTGTGACAGGAGAGCAGAAGACTGGGGATCAAGACTACAATCAGACAGATGCAAACCGGACAAGGAGCTACTCTGAGGCAGTGATTGAGGGGGCATTGGGAAAAGAGAGGGTAGGGTGTTCAACTCTATTCTGAGAAAGATAAGACGCTAAGTGAAGGGGAAGGACATCGTTGTTTGTTTTCCGGGGGCTAGTATAGAACATGTGACTGAAAAGGTAGAGAAGGTATTGGGGCATGGCAAGGGAGGGTCTATACTAGTACACGTAGGGACAAATAATGCAGACAAGGAGGGAACAACTGGGATAGTACAGAAGTACAGACAGTTAGTAAGGAAGTTGAAGAAGACAAGAGTTGAACAGATATTCTCAGGAATTTTGCCAGTTATGGGAGGAAGGGTGCCAACATATAGAAACTGCAAGAGGATGACGATCAACGCACTAGTTGAGCAGATGTGTAAAGAAGAGGGAGTGTGATTCATAGATTTATGGGGATACTTTGTTGGGAGGGAAGATATGTACATGAGAGAAGTGAAAGAGGGCAGCAGTTTTCTCAGAGCATCTGTTGACAGTGGGACAGGATGCATCTATTTAATCTAGATTTGCATGGGGATTCACAGAGAAGCCTGAAACTGGAGGCATAAATAAAGACAGCAGAAATAAATCGGCTAAGAACAGCCTGGAAAACTGTTCTGAGACAGGATATCAATGCGTTATTTAAATGCAAGGAGCATAGTAAATCAAAGAAGTGAACTAAACATTATGGTAGAACATATTGACCCTCACATAATAGGTATAACCGAATCATGGGCCACCACTGATATATCATACACCGAATTGGGATTAACAGGCTATGTAATGTTTAGGAAAGATAGAATAGGAAGAAGGGGAGGTGGAGTTATTTTGTATGTTAAAGAATCTATCCAGGGTTATGAAATCAAATTAGAAAGAGAAGCAGACTGCGAGGAAGCTGTTTGGTGTAACATAGTTACAGGAAACTCAACGTTAATGATGGGGTTAGTTTATCGAAGTCCAAACATAAGCATAGACGAGAATGAGAAAGTACAAAACGCTATAATGGAAGTTAGCAAACAGGACTGTATTATTATGGGAGATTTTCACCATGGTCATATACAATGGAAATCTCTACAGAGTATGGGCAGTGAGGAGTGTTTACCAGGGAAGATATTAGTTCACTGCCAGTACCAGAGGGTAAGTTCAAGGGGGCGAAATCAGACTATTCCCATAAGAAAATAAGGGCTATGAAAAATAATAAATCATCTGGAGTAGATGGGATTCTGCCCAAATTACTATTGGAAATTGTAGAACAAATTAGCATACCACTTGCAACAGTTTTCAACTTGTCATTAGAAGAGAGAGTGGTTCCTTTAGAATGGAAAGAAGCAAACATTATACCGTTATTTAAAACAGATTCCAGAAACAAGTCAGAGAACTACAGACCAGTGAGTTTAACATCAGTGATTTGCAAATTATTAGAAAGACTAATTAAATATCACATGGTGAATTTTCTTGTTAAACATAACTTATTAAACCCATCGCAACATGGGTTTCTAAAAGCGAGGTCATGCTTAACAAATATGTTATGTTTTTTTGAAGACATCACTAAGTGGGTAGATGAGGGATCACCAGTAGATATCATCTACTTAGATTTTCAGAAAGCTTTCGACAAAGTGCCACTTCAAAGATTACTGCTCTAACTAAAGGCCCATGGCAAAGGAAATGATTTAATTAACTGGATAGTGGCTAATTGACAGAAGGTAACGGGTAGTAGTTGATCAGGAGGCTTCAAACTGGAAATCTGTTTTGATTGGGGTACCACAGGGATCAGTACTGGGACCTATATTATTCTTAATATATATCAACGATGTGGACAAGGATAAAACAAGCAAGGTGTTGAAATTTGTGGATGATACAAAATTGTTTAGAAGGATTAACGTGATGGAGATAGACAGCATTTACAAGATGATCTTGACAGGTTGATCAAATGATCTGAAAAATGTCAAATGATGTTCAATTTTGGGAAATTTAAATGCCTCCACACAGGACATGGAACGAAGATGTACAATATACAATGGGAGGTTCTGTACTAAGTACTACTGTAAAAGAAAAGGACCTAGGGTTAACCATTAGTACTGATATGAAGGTTTCAGAGCAGTGCGGTATTGCCACTTCAAAGGGAAATCAAAACCTTGGATTAATTAGACAAACTATATCGTATAAGGAAAAAGAGCTAATAATACCGCTGTACAAAACAATAGTTAGGCCTCATTTAGAATATTGTATTCAAGCGCGGAGGCCATATCACAGGAAGGACATAGATATGCTAGAAAGAGTACAGAGGAGAGCAACTAAAATAGATCCAAATCTGAGGGATCTTAGTTACGAAATACACCCAAAAGAATGTGGTTTAACAACATTAGAGCCCAGGAGATTGAGAGGAGATCACATAGAAAGGTTTAAAATATTGAATGGTTATGAAAATATTGATACATTTTTTTTTTCTCTGTTAAGAAAGATAGAAGGACCAGAGGACATGAAGTTACATTAGTAAAAGAGCAGTGTAGATTAGATATAAGAAAGTTCTCATTCTCACAAAGGACTGTAAATTAATGGAACAGATTATCTCCTGATTGTGCTGGTGCTAGTAGTGTGAATACGTTTAAAAATGAAATCAACACATACCTTAAAAGGGCGGGATACACGTAGATAAAAATGTATTGGGCTCTCTGTAAACCAAAAGGCTTCCTTGTCCATCTGCCATCTAGAGTTAATTTTCTGGATGGCAATCTTACTTACACGGACGACGCTGATGTCATTGTCAAAATGAAATGTTGCCATTTAGCATGATGCTCATAATTCCACACCACTAAAATGTACCTGAATCTTTGTTGGCTCTATAGTATCTGTGTTTTCTCTGACCTTGTAGGGTACATCAGCCAGTTCCGCCACAGGCTACTGGTGGCGCCACCAATCAGATGCCGCCATTGCTGCAGCGATTGATGTCGAACCCAGCGACGACGGTCGAGGAGATAGAGCGAGAGCAGCGTGGAGAGGTCGCACGTGAAGGTCGTGCAAAGCCCCCTGGCGGCAGGAAATCAAATAAGGCAAGTCCGGGTAAAGTAAAGACATCGACACAGCTTGAGAAGACGAACGATGTTGAAACATCAAAGAAGCAGCGTAATCGTAGCAAAGCAGCGACGTCGCAGCCAAAGGACGTTTCTCCCATCGTGTTGCCGTTGGCGACGCAAGTGCAGAGGTCAATCACAGACAGTTGCCGTGGTGACCTGTTTACAAACGGCGACAGCGTTAAGCCGCCGTCCGATCAACTCGTGCCATATTCGCTACCCGTCTTGCAACTGCCGAGAACCATGGAAACGAGTGGACAACTTCTTGTGCAGCGTGCAAACACGACCAACGAATCGGTCGTTACCATGGCGACACCACTCACTAACCGAATCCTGCCACCATCTCTCGCCAAGACTGGTGGCACCAGTGGTCTGATTACTCCACAGGCATTGTGTCAGTCGGCCGGCCAACTCGCTGGCAGCACAGGTGGCAGCACCAGTTACGTATGTACTTTATTGCTGTACCGGTTTTACTCTATTTTGTTCATACCTTTGGTAATGTGAAAGATAGTTTTACAGAATGGCGCACATGGAACTATTTGTGTCACTCAGTCCGATGACATACATGCCCCACCACCGTCGTTTTAAAGTAGAATCAGTTCTATTTCAGTTGATGTCACTGTGGTGCACATCAATGTCTCGTAGTTTATGCTGGATGATGATGATACCGTCAGATTGCTTGCCCATGGGTGATACAAATAAATATATCACTATATAAAGCCGACTATACTAATTGAAGTACCTTAATGAACATTTAGACAACACAAAGTTCTATAGAATGGAATAAAACATTAATACAGTTGATTGCGCAATGTTACTATTGAACAGGTTGAGCTTTAGTACTTCACTTCTCTCGAGACTGTGTCACTAACTTTCTTATGAGCTCATAAGCTTGATTTTTACTCTTTAAAATTGATCTTGCACCTTAAAAATTATCTGGTATATTGTAAACTGTCAACACCAGGTTGTACACTTCAGTCGGATTGTCATGGATTTTGCAATTTGATAAAGCTCCTGAAATTAACAATGGATTTTGTGTAATGACAGATTTTCCTTTTGAGCCCATTGTCTCGGTGAAACTATCCCTGGCTAGTGTTGAATTGACGTTGAGCCGTCAGTGACTTGTTGGCACATCTATGCGTGATCACATTGTTACCAGTCTAAAAATGTCCTAGTAGATACTTGCAGTCCAAATGTGCATATATATATATATATATATACATTGTATGTATATATATATATATACCATATTTGACCGCATTATCACCCGTGAACGATTAGGTAGAGATATTGTAAAAGTTGGGGGTGGGCGGTTATGCAGACATGGGCGCTTATGTAGATATGCATTATTGCCCCCCCATATAAAAATGATCGAAACAATATAAACTTAAAGTGGGTGTACGAGACAACAAGTGGACATCGACCAGCGCCAGGTTTCACAAAGCGTTCACACCGTGTGAAGCAGTAATTTAAATGTGAAACATTGTTATTGAAGAACGTTTGATGAAAATGATGTAATAATAATAATAAGATAACTTCTACTGCGCCTAAATCCTTGGAAACCAAGCTCAGAGGCGCATAAAAACAAAAGGACTGGTGAATCTCAAAATCCACAAGTAGTATTCCAGTTGTCAACAGATGGGTCAAGGCACTAGGGAGCTACGGTGGATAAGCAAGGTTGTAAAGATACGTTTTTAAATGACGACGGAATTTTGTAATATTTTCAACTTATTTAACACTAAGAGGGAGCATATTTCAAAGAATTGGTGAGTCAACAGAAAAAACCCTAGTTCCAACTCTAAACAGTCTTACAACATACGAATAGCTTTGCAGATATTTGTATACCGGGCACTCCCGATAACTCAAACTCGCATAAGCCGATTTTCGCCTTAGTTATAACTTAAGAAGTTAAGTCGATCTTTTCCTCGGTCCCGGGCCTATATCTATAACTAAGGTGCTAAAACATAGGCCCTGGTAAGTGGATCTTCTAATAACTAGAAGTGTTACCATGGGACACTGGAGGTTCGATTTATCCAAAGTGAACTTTAGCTTGCAGATGACATTGTAACGATACAAGTTTCATGAATCGATGTAAGTTTGGCACTGTCATATGAAGAATTGGTTCCCGCTTCGTGAAACTGAAACCAACAATGCGGTCCAGAGCCAGTTTCATGAAACGTTCGTTTTGTACAAAACAAACATTTATTCTGAGTTAATGTCGTCTTCATTAAATGTCCACATTTTAAGTTCCTTCTGCAGGTTTAATCTTTGTTCGCAAGCTTCGCGAAACCAGGTCAGGCTCTGGCTGTCCTCCCAAGTGAATATGAATAGATACGGCAGGCGTCACCACTAAGTTTAGTGTTCTCAAAGTTTAACACCCTGCCGTTGGTCATTTTTTTTCACCCTTGTGGCTATGGACTGTCACACGATCATCTATCTCCATTGCTAAAGAAATTTACGTTATTATGACATAACGCCAAAATTGACAAACGTTTATTTTATTTTATCGTCTAAATCAACCTGTGTATGCGTCACCATTTGAGCACTAAACCAACCAGGCGGTGTAGACATAGTTTTGGCAAATTATGAATACCGCCTTCACTAGTTACCGGCGCGTATGTGCAGCGTTACCGTTGATGAATTGTTCCAATGTTGTTTTTAATGTTTACAATTGGACGATTGGATATTTTTACATGGTATGTTATGTGAACAAAATCACTTCGTCTAAAAAGACAAAATTGTACAGTGGTCAGTTTGAGAGCTATTTAGTTAGAATCGATGCCTGCTGGCTGAAGTACCAACCAGTGATCGCTGACGTGAAGTCTGAAGAATATTCAACAACTTTCTGGCCATTTTGTTGCCTATCTGCATGTTTTATTACATGATATATTTCATGGAAAAAGTTACATCATATAAATAATAAAGTAGACAAACTAGACAGTTATTCAAAATACAATGCCTGAGGGCTGAAGCACTAATAAGTGCCAAACCAGTGACAGAAACATCAGAGCAGACCACGTTAAGTCTGAAAAATATTCAACAACTTTCTGTTCATTTTGTTGTATTTCTGAATTTTTATTGTCTATATTTTAATAACAAAATGTATTTATGTATGTGGCTGAGATGGGGGTGGGGGTAATGCGAGCAGGTGGGCGGTTAACCCAAATTTCTGGGAATAGGGTGTGGGCGATAATGCAGGCATGGGTGATAACGTGGTGAAATATGGTATATATATATATATATGTAATAATGAATAAGCTTTCATTTACTTCTCAAATTTCTACCGATCCAAATTCGAATTTTAACCTGTCCAAAAATTAACTTTACCTGTCTAAATGACAGGTGGACGGGTCTCTGGATAAAGCTATGTTTATTGGTGAAAATGTTCGTCAAGTTGGAAAAAATGAAATAACATAATTTTCTATAAACATTCTAGTTGTATACTAAACAAATTGTGTTACGCTGGTTGATGTGTTTGTAGATCGTCTCTAGTCAGCTGAGCAATGCAGCCAGCGTCCTACTCAGCCCTATGGTGTTCCAGTCAGCCTCCGCCCAGAGGGTGACCCCTCCACTCGCACCCACACACCCCACTAACCTCACACAGCACACAGGTAAGGTCATGCCCCTGCACAAGGTAATGTAACGACCCTGTGCGAGGTAGTGTATCTTGCTCCCCGAATGAGGTCGTCGAAGTTCACTCACTTCTGTCCCGAGTCCACTCAACATTCGTCACAACGGTTCACTTTTTTCACTAGAATTCTTAATAATGTATCTAAATGTTAATTTTACCTGTCAATTATTGATGTCCTTATAAAAATCTCTGCTACCACTAAGAACTGGGAGGGAATAATAGTGGTAGACAGAAAAAAGACACATCAAATTGATATGGGTAAAGGCAGAGATCAACTGGGACGAGGGTACTCCAAACTTTCTCACCTGTATGACAACGTCATGCTACCAGAATGTAATTAATTAGCACATCTTGATCAGGTTGCAAAATAATATCGAGGAAATAGTTCACATGTGGATGTGTTAATAAGAATGCAAGTGAATGCTATCTGAGCCTCGTTTTTCTATTTAGATCAGTATCATAGACATGTGTTTATGACAACAGAGTCTTGGAGCAAATGAGATTGACATGTTCTATCATGTCATGTGTGAGACCAAAGAACTGTCCATACTATGTTAAACATGTTAAGGACAATAAAGGTTTTTTAATTCACAAACGGATAAGAGGAGTGGGCAAGGTGGGAAGGGGAACAGGGAAGGAACCAAGATGAAAGGGGCAAGTGGAGGGGAAGGGATGAGGACAAGGAACCTCTGTATCAGCACTCCTCTGACTATGCACCTTGCTGGTATTCTCGCCACCATTTTTATGTGTAAGCATTGATTGTCTACATTTTCTTTGCAAAGAAACAAACGTGAGAGTGCAGTTAGCTGTGCCATCTCAGCATCGGTAGAGGGTGGAACAATCCCGTTTTAATTTACAATTCTTTCTTAGATAAATAATACGTAGTGCCGATAGACCCATGAATCTTGCAGCCTTGACTGATTATACCCCTAAGTGCACATTCTGCCCCTTAGTTGTGGCCGAGAGGAAGGCCGAAGTGGTGGCGAACAACATTGACAGTCACATGACCCCGTTGACACGGCAACAGCTGCAGCAAGCCATGGTCCACTTACTAAAGGTTTGTTGACTATGCAGTGAACTGGTGGTCCTCAATTTAGCCGTACATAATAGTAAACATTGTTTTAACAAAATACTGGACAAACTCTTCCATAAGATATTCATATTCTGAAGTTCCGTTGGGTGCACTAGGTATGATAGAAATATCTGCTAGGTATGTAAAGTTGGTTTTCATTTCTGTAACTTATCATACATATGTTCCATGTTGTATTATTAATCACATACTTTCCCAACCTGATTATTCATAGCTGAGTTTTCAAAACTGTTTGTTCGGCAACATCATCACCACAGAGCGCTCCCCTTTACCACGCCTTGGTTTTGCTGTTTCAGTGGTAAATGTAGGCGGCTACCGCAATATGTTAATACAGTGATCTATGATGTTTGGTGGAATTGACATACATAACTATACTATTGAGTTAGTCAGTACGAAAATGTAACCACAGCCAAGACTGTCCTGACACCAAGCAAATTAACCCAGGAAATGGGGACCATCTAAACATCTAAGTTGTATTAACATCTAAAGTAGACATTGGTAAGGGAAGTCGATCTGTTCTATATGTCCTGATTCACTGCATTGTTTCTTTTAGACGGATGCTGGTTTCTTGTCGACGTTACACGATGCATATGTACAGAGTCTCAATCAGGGCCTGTCAGCAAGAAGTGACATGAAGCACTGATGTCATTACTCTAGCGGGCAGCACCTCTGCACCCATGTGATATGTACATATTCGTGGTGCTTTCAGGATGCTCGATGTGTCGCCAGCGGCGACCAGTCGTCACAGCGATGATATGATTGGTGTATCCATTTTGTAAAAACCTTTTGTGCATGTTATATGTACTATAGAAATGTTAATTTTCCTGTCATGCCTCCGGTACTTTTCATGCGTGTAATTTCAGCATTGAATACCGAGGCAGTTGTTGATAAAAGTTTGAAGTATTTTGTTTTGGAATGCCAATTTTGTGCTTGACATCCTGCCGTTGATGTGCACGGATTGACTGATCCGATCGGATCGTGGTGCACCTGTTATCTGCTATCAGGCAAGCCACTCACTGGTGCCATATCAAAGGGCATTCATACAACACCAGACCAGTTTATATAACCAGAGAAATGGCAGGTGGTTTGGTTTGTGTAAATTCTTCGCACCGAAATAGCACCTGAAATATTGCCCCAGTTGACATCCATGGTCTACAGATAGTGCGCTTTATAAGAACGTACCTTTACTTTAAGAACTTACCTTAATCATAAACAGTGTTGGTTTGCACACACTCAAAGGTTGTCCGGAGCGAACCATTATGGCAATTTTGTATAACCTAAGAAATCGTCTCGGTTAAGACCAATCACCTGCAACCTGTGACATTTTCTTGTGTTCAGTTTTGTGTTGGAACACAAGAGCGTCGTTATAAAAACGACAATCCTTTCAATGGCAATATATATGCATTTCGTGAATCGAGATGCACATGGATCATACGTGTGCACATGGATTGTAATGATGACAGTGCCTGGGTGTGTGTTGTAAATGCGGATCATGGTGGATTGTAAAGTTGTCGTAGATCACGTACAGTGGTCGTGAACACGCGCGAGTCATGGTGATTTGTTGAAGGTCGCCAGCTCTTCGTAAGTTGCCAGTTATGTACACGGATGATGGTAGATCGTTGCAGATCATATCAGGTGTGTACACGGGTTTTGAATCCGGATAGATGTGTGTACGAATTGGAATAGATAGCAACAACTGTGTACAACATGAATCATGATAAATCATGACCGGTATTTGTGTGTGCGCGCATGTGTTATGTCATCAAAGAGTATGTAGTTGTCTTCACACAGGTGTATATAGATCATGCTGGATCATGTGTACAGAGATCATTGTGGATCTTGTGGTGATCCAGACAGGTGGGTCACCTGTTTCCCATAGGGGTACTTAGTACTTACCTCAGTTCAGGGTGTCCCAACAGGTCACCCTTTCCTGTTTGTTTTGCGGCAAAGAAGCAGTTATGTTTCGGAACTGGCCTCTCCCATATGATAATGCCCTTGTCCGAATATCTTCAGAGGTTTCTAACTGCTTTTGTACATGGCGTGTATCATTTTAAATGGCTTTTTCACTATTTAATCATTAACAATAAATAACCAAAATGGACAGTCTTGGGATGAACGACGTCCCGTCCGAAATTATACAATTATAGAACTAATTAAGCATTGTTGTAACCATTTATAACATTTATATATATGGCCAGACCGACGATACAGTATTATGTTAGCTCGCATTTCTTTAGCTTTGATGATTTTGTTTCCCCATGGTCTGTACCTGTTGATAATGTCTTGTTTATGGATATCTTCTGTTCCTTGCTAGGATTATTCGTGTTCTTGTTTAAATTAATGTTTCCCGAGACTAGAGTTAAGGTAGATAGAAAATATTTCGCTGTTAAGCCAAAGTCTTGTTTTCAACATACGTGTATCATTTTTATTCATAGCTGTTTCGATGTACATCTAAGGCAGCTTATTAATTTCAGGCAGGGATGCTTTCATTGTAGCAGTCGATAGAGGGGTGGGGGGGGGTGAAGGGTCACTGCACAACCAATGGTGCTCGTCAAGCCTGGTGAACAATTGTTGTCACCTTGCAAGATGAATGGGATTTATTGGATTTTATAGTGGGACATTTCACACGATTGCACAATGTTATGAAGACGTTTGACCTACTTGAAGTATCTAACCCTATCACCAGGCTGTGTGATATTGTGCTGATATGTAGTAATCATTGAAGTAAGCCAAATGAAGTGATAATTTAGTTCGGTGATACATATGTTTTGTAGTTCCCAGTGCATGTGAATTGCGTTGTTTGACTTCAATGTTACATTTAAACACTGTTAGTAAAGCAAATAATACATAAAGCCTGTGATCTGCCGAAGGCTGTAAAATTAGTAGAAAGCTAGATTTGGGATAAAGGCATATTTGAGATGTCAGTGGGAGGGTTTACACAGTATCGGATGTGGGTGGGAGGGTTTACAAAATACTAGATGTGGGTTGGTGGGTTTATAAAATACTGGATGTGGGTTGATGTGTTTATAAAATATGGGGTTTATTTGGGAGGGTTTATAAAATACTGGGTGTTGATGGAAGAGTTTGTAAAATACAGAATGTGGATGGGAGAGTTTATAAAATACTAGATATGGATGGGAGGGTTTACTGTAAAATGGTGTAGATGAGAGGATAAAATAATGGATGTGATTGGTAGTTTTTATTAAATACAGGGTTTGTTTGGGAGAGTACTACATACAGAATATGGATGAAATGGTCTACAAAATACTGGGTGTTGATTGGAGGGTTTATAAAATACTCTGTGTGGATGGGAGGGTTTACAAAATACTGGGTTTGGATGGGAGGGTTTACAAAATACTGGGTTTGGATGGGTTTATAAAATACTGGGTTTGGATGAGAGGGTTTACAAAATACTGGGTTTGGATGGGAGGGTTTTATAAAATACGGGGTTTGGATGGTAGGGTTTATAAAATACTGGGTCTGGATGGGAGGGTTGACAAGATATTGGGTGTGAATGGAGTTTTACAAAATACTGATTGTGGATAGGGGGTTAACTAACTATTAGGTGTGGATGGGAGGGTTTTAAAATACAGGGTATGGATAAGAGGTTTTACAAAATACTGTATGTGGATGGGAAGGTTTATAAAATACTAAGTGTGGATGGTAGGGTTTACTAAATACTTGGTGTGGATGGGAAGGTTTATTAAATATCAGGTGTTGATGAGAGGGTTTACTAAATACCAGTTGTAGATGGGAGGGTTTGTAAAATACAGGGTGTGGATGGGAGGGTTTACCAAATACTACGTGTGGATGGGAAGGTTTGTTAAATACCAGGTGTTGATGGGGAGGGTTTACTAAATACCAGGTGTGGATGGGAGAGTTTGTAAAATACAGGGTGTGGATGGGAGGGTTGACTAAATACGAGGTGTGGATGGGAAGGTTTAGACATACTGACTGGATGGGAGGATTTTTTATGAAATACTGAGGTTGATGGGAGAGATTATGAAATACTGGGTGTGGATGGGAGGGTTTGTAAAATACAGGGTGTGGATGGGAGGGTTTGTAAAATACAGGGTGTAGATGGGAGGGTTTACAAAATACTAGGTGTGGATGGGAGGGTTTACAAAATACAGAATATGGATTGGAGGGTTTTCTAAAATAATGGCTGTGAATGGGAGAGTTGACAGAATACTGGTTGTGGATGGGAGGGTTTTTGAAATACAGGGTGTGTTTGGGAGGGTTTACTAAATCAGGGTATGGATGGGTAAACAAAATTGGGGGGTATGGCCTCGCGAGCATATAAATTTGAGGGTGTGGACTGTGGTTTGGTGATGTGGCCAACTAATCGTTTGCTCTGTGAATAGATGGCGGCGGGGTGGGGGGGGGGGGCAGGTAAGAACATTTTTTTTGGAATGGTTGTTATCAGATATTGATATACAGTAGAGTGGGAATAAAAATGTAGTAAGGTTAAAATGGTTGATGTTGGTGGTAGAGAGTGGCGTTTGGATTGAGGTTCAGAAAGCAGAAACAAAGTTTGGAGTATTAGGAGTGGTCACCTAAATTTGCAAACAAATGTTGGCATTACGTGTTAGTGGGTGGTGGTTTTCTTGACACCACACATTTGCCAAAAAACTGCCACTGGTGGTACCACCTGATGAGTGAACTTGTACTAATGCATATTGACAAAAAATCACCATCAAATACTGAATTAATTACGGTTTGACCCAAAAGCTAAATTTCACGAAAAAGTGGCCAAACTTGGCTATAAAACTATGTGGCCTGCTACTGTCTAGTCTGACTACTATGATAATCACACTTTTGCAGGTTACCCGATCTAATTATCAAAATACATTCTTTTGATCATTTTAACAAAACTGTGCACTGTTAAACTGACTGCGCATAATACTTTTATATTGTGACACTCTGTCAATTTGAACGTGAATGAACATAATTCGCAATGGACTAAATTAGTTGAAGAGAGACAGTTTTTAATGTAGTCACCAGTGCATCTAGGAGGTATATATTTAAGGAAGCTTAAATTTGTTTATGTTGGCGGTCCGTTTTTCCAAAAGTAAATTTCTGCTTGCTAATAAATGATCAGAATTTGAAGTGCAGTTTCTCCTGTGAGAAATTTTTTTTGGATGTAAAACTGGTGTTATTGATGTGAAGGGTTGGACATGTGGGAATTGTGGGGGGGGTGTGATTAGATGACTGGTTGGAGTGGCATTGACGGGGAAAAGGTGGGAAAGCAAAGAATCACAAGGATGGTGGAGAAGGTTACAGTGACATGGGGATTGTAGTTTATAACAGGATATACAGCTGTATATGTGGGGAAAATAATTGATTTTGTAGGGGAAAGGGGGTAATAAAGAACTGTATGAAATTGGGTTTGTTGATAAATATTGGAGTTTTCGGGAAAGTTTTGCAGTGAATTAAAATTTTTATTCAAGGAGTTCTTGGACAGTTTGTTAAAATGGATATTTTCCGTTTGTTTACATAGACATTTTATCTCAGGCACTTATGCCTAGTGGTGGATGTATAAGCTTCTTGCCGAAAATCATGCAATTCTGACCACATGGTCTTGGAATGTTCACAATTATTCAAGTCAAATCGCAATATGTCTGAACTTTCAGGCTAGAGCTAAAATCGTAGTCATCTAGTCAAATTGTAAACTACTACAAAGTTGATATTTTATTGTAGTAAAATGTTGGAAATGTAATGTGGACATTGTATCGTATCACTTAGGTTAACCTGTTTGCTGTTAATGTTTAATCTGCAAGAATACTGTAGTTTATATTCCTCATGGCCACCTCGATACCATAGTACATGCTGCTTCTGTAGTTGTATGCTAATTTCCTGTTTACTTTGAAGCACATTTAGCAGGTACTTGCTGCTGCTCTAGCATTTTGATAATACCTTTACATAGTGTCAGCATGTCATCAATACAATTCACCAGTATAAGTGTAATAGAACATTGAAAGATGTTATTGACCATTAGAAAGTTATTAATTACAAAACTTAACGTACGGAGTCATAGCATGAAATTAATGTTGTGTCGTTTTAGACATGCGTGCATCGACACTGCTCTGATGGTGCTTTTTTGAGGTGTCGAGGCTTTGGTGTATTAAAATAATTTCAGCCAATGTTGTTAGAACTATTTTAATGTATTGGAACCATTTCATAAAAACATGTCAAGTTCAGGGTCTTCATATCAACGCAAGTTATAACAAGTATCAAAGTGTGTACTGTATATTTTTGCGTGTGCTTGCATACCAATATGTTGTTTCAAGGTACTGTGTCTACCTATAGTGCAGACGTGTTAATTAACATATAAGGTTATCACTATTGGGTACTGTGTGTGTGCGTGCGTGCGCAACAAAATACACAAGATTATTCCTTTTGGTTACTGTGTATGACAAGAAAGTGCAAGCGTATTAACTTAAGGTCATCACTGTGTGAACAAAATAGAGGTATGTTATGGTAACTCATGATCATTACAGATGGTAACTACATCTATATGAACAAAGTGCAAGTGTGTTAAAGTTATTACATATTGGTACAAAGTATGTGTGCCCAAAAGTATAGATCTATCAATACAATGTTCTTACAAATAGGTAATGCGTGTGCCCAAAATGTAGGTGTGCCAGTGCGTTAGTTATAGACGTACCCCATGCTTGTGGCCCTCATGATTGTCGTGTCAGCATTACAATACCAGGGCCAACTTCACTAAGATCTTATTCCAGTAGCTCATGAGATCAGATGTCCACTGTAGATACACATCACGTGAAATACAGCTGGATGACTGCAGTATTTGCTCACAGAAGGTTATCAATGTTATCTTTGATAAATTAATAATGCAGATTAAAAAGTTAAATGATTAAACAGTTGATATGATTACTGTAACCTGGTGAGATTGTTCGTAAAGTAAAACCACGGTACTAGTATCTTAATGAACCCGACTGTCGGTTGTTTCCGTTGCGCTTGCTGCATACTTATAAAGTGCTTCCTGCAGCTTTCTTGCATTTGCTTGCATTGGCCATGTGTGCGGGTATGCGTGCATGTACCTGTTATCCTATGTCTTGCAGTGGTGTCAGACTGCACTAGATTTGGCCCTGGTTGCAACGCCAAGCTCAACATCTGTGGTATTTCTGTGGACACAGATTTTGAGACAGAGAAATCTTTTAAGGTTTTAATCAATGTCCGAAATGCCTTTATGTGTTTGTTTTTTAGTGTTTTAAATTGCAGCATTGTTGTTCGATGATCGCCTGTTCAGGGGGCAATGGAGATGTTAACTACGGGGTGAATATTGTTTGTTCCCTGCAGGGGGATATGACTGTTGTCACAATCTGTGTCTAAGTGAAAGTCTAGTAAGCGAACGTTGTTTGTTGAAAATGTCATATCAAATGTAAATTAATGTAACCCGGATGTTCTGTTTGACAAATATTACACAGAAAGTTACCAATGGGGGTCAAAAATGTATACGTTCACTAATAATGTTTGATTACAATAATGAATGAATGAACGTTTATTCAACAACAACATGATACATGCACAGTATGGTTTGCTGCTGCTGCTGCTGAAAGGACATAGCTGAAATCATAGACTTATGTGTTGCTATGCCCTTCTGAAACTAAAAAAACTGAATAAATACAACACAAATTATAAATAAATTACAAAATAATATTCACAACTCGTATATAACATCACCTTCAATTCACAATAGGCTGTTTGATACAAATGGTACAAGGACATTTGATTAAATATACATTGATGAAACTATTTAAAAAATAGACAGTCACAAAAATCAGCAAGTTACAAGTGCATAAACAGAGCTACATGTAATTAGTTTAATGTTACGGAAAGATCCTCTAAAATAGTTGAATTGTTGTCTTATGTGAATTGTGAAACAGAACATTTCCCAGGTGGCTGTCAAATGCAGCCTGTTTCCTGCAGAGTTGCAACAATTGCTTAGAACGATAATCAAAATCATTTGCAAAGAAACAGAAATTTGGCTCATGATTGCGTGGTATTAGTCACCGACTCAAATCTGCGAGTGTTGGTTCAGCGAGTCTTCCACAATTTCATTAGACATTTTGAACTTGGTCAGTGCACGTACGATTGGTGGCATACCGTGTCCAGTTGCATTGTGGGACGTGAATCTTACGGATGGATGCACATGAACTAGTCTGATACCACTGTTGTCCAGAGCTGTTCTTGCAATGAGTTGGTGCCAATTGTATGACAGTGCTCTTTCAAGACATGATGATCTCTGTATTGTTTTTTGTAACAAGGTTTATTTTTTAATGAAATAAAAATGGTGATGTTTTACACCACATTTTGCTGTGTTTGTCTGTGTTGATCCACCAACTCCCCCTAGCAGTGAAACTATTCAACATTCAGTTATGTTAAAGAAAAATGGGCCGAGAGGCCCTGAAGACCTTTGGACTATATTGTAAGTTTGTAATTATTAATCAAATGGTTTTTGGTGAATCATAGTTATAGATCATCAAGGGTTATAATGGAAGTACATTTGTCGGCATTTTATTATGGGTGTCTGATTTACGGGAGGGTGAGACCACTAATACATGATGCACAAATATTGATGTATCATGTCACATGATTACTCGAATACGAGTAAAATATCCCTTGCCGATAATGTTTTTCTCATATAATGTTGTAGTACAGGGTTGACTGAAAGTGTACCAAAATGATAAGCAGAAGATAACTTATTGCCTGGTGTGTATTATATAGGATGATGAAATAGATCATTCACATTTTTGTGTCGCGTCTCACACTTATAAATCTGTGTCCAGCTAAATTTTTTACAATAATAGTTCTTTTTTTTCTTGTAGAGGTCTATTATGATAGTAATGACCAGACAGAAATATAATTGTTAGGTTTTCCATCGAAATGGTAGAATGATAATGCTGACAATGCAAAATTGTATCCATTTTTCAAAATCCAGTTAGAAAAGTTCCACCAAACTTCGTTTTTCTTAATAGAAAAATTCATTAACTGTCTGTGTCTGACGCCTAACTCAGTATACCTCTCATGGGGAACTGAGCTCCATAGATTCCACTCTAGAGGACAAAAACCCCTTTTTGGCTGGCCCGGCAGTAATTGTGACAGATGTGACATAAACTACAAGGTAAATAAAATTATTTATTTTTAAACTCTCTACTTGGTTGGACTTGGTTTATATAATCTAAATCATTTTCTTTTTACAAACTATGATGGAAATTACTTTAAGATAGTACTGTAATACAGTAACTGAAATGTGACAATCTGACCTCACGAATTTCAAAATCATTACCATACGTGATTTTACATAAAGCTTAATCAATCACAGTGTTTATGACTTGTCCTGTTTATGGTGACTTTCAAGGATTTCATGTTCTACTTTCAAATGCTATTCTTGATCATCTGACGAGGTGGAACTATGAGGTGGGTTCTGCCAGTGCAGTAGGGATTCCCATTAGACATTAGTTACAGCCCACATGGAGGCATTCTGTTTGCCAATGGGACAATGGCAGCTAATGTGCAATACACAGGCTTACAGCATAATCTCTGACAGCCAGCCCAGTGATCAGAGATAGGGTGTCCTGCTATCCAGTTATGAAAGAGATCAGTGGCCAGGCAGCAAGCCAGCTTCTGCAGTGCAGTAGGGAATAGGACAATTTTGCGGGGCCCAGAGGTGCCCTTAGAATGATTCAATCAAATACAGATTTATTGTGCATAGTGGCACTACCACTTGAAATGTTTATGCAAAATCAGAGAAAAAGTTACTGGAGTTTTTGGAAAAATATAGGCAACATGTGAACATTTACCAGTTTCGGGGGCCCTGGGGGGCCCTTAGAATGATTAAATCACATACAGATTTCTCTTGCATTGTGGCAGTACCGTACCCTAAGATACGTCAATACAAAATTTGAGAAAAAGTTGTTAACGGTTTCTAAGATATGGCAGCTAATGGCGGATGCAGAATAATGGTATAAGTCAGTTGGACCTTCGGCCCAACGATAGTAACTAAAAATAATACTTAATGTATGACGTTTCTTTATTTACAAGTACATTATCTTGTACTAGGTAATCACAGTAACCTATTTACTAGTTCAATTATGTGTCTCTAATCTTACCTTAACTTGTGTTATTTGTTTAAAACACGTTCTCGCTAATATAGTTTTAAATGTTCACAAAGTTCAAAGTTACCACACGACATAATACTTGATTATTTACAGCGAAATAAAAATATGTTACATTACATACATAAATTCATAATGGTTGAACTGCAGCACAATAATGTCAGAGTTGGTGAACAGCTATGACATGTCAAACTGTGTCAGTTGTGTCAAACAGATGTCGGATGTCGCCGGTCAAACATCGTGTCATCATGTCTCGTCTAATTCTTCCTCATCACTGAAGTAACTGTCTTTTTTATACTTCTTGATTTTTGTTGATGAACTCTCACCGTCGATGTTGTCTGGTGATGCCATCTGGTGTTTACACTGGTCTTCGATCATCTTCTCTTGCTGTTGAACAAAGTTGAAGGCAAGTGATTAGTCAATATTAGAATAGTAATAATTGGAGGAATTGAATATTGTCCCACGTTGTTTGGCAGAAACTCCAAGTTGTTTAGTATCGACTATGATATACGTGTTGATTCATCTTGTGTCAACTTGTATTTAGTTTTGATGAAACCGTCATACATGGGAGAGCAGAGGTCGAGTAGTAGAGACAATCGGCTGAGGGGACCAGGATTCTACTACCAATCGTTGTTTCGAACCTTGTTCACCCTACATAGCCGGCGTCTTTCGGAAGAGACACTTATAACCGGTAGTCCATTCTACCTGGTGCCTATGCTAGGTGAAGTGAAAGATCTCACGCGGGTGTAACTGTATAACTTATACTGGACTCGTCAATCTCGAGAAGGATACTGCAAAATAAAACCCCTCAGTGCAATATCCTAGTAGGAATTATCCAGATCCATGCAAACCATTAAATTGAATAGTTAATGTAATTATGTCTGATTCAGTTAAACTGAAAGTGAGCAAACATTCAGCAAAACTGACTACCGGTACGTTTACCTACCTGTGTTATTATTACTATATATAATCTTAAGTGAAAAAAAAACCAAAAAACAGTGCCAACTGAATAATGTAAGAAAGATAAAGTAAATAAAAAAAGGTGAAACTAATGAAAATTATGCAAAACAAAATATTCACTATATAATTGAAACACTGTAATGTAAATGATTACAAAAGTAAAAGGGAACACACAAAGGAAACAGTTTAAAACAATGCAAAGTAAAAGGTGTTAAAAATGTAAACAAGTTCAACAAAGAAAATATTGTAAAAGAAATCAATTCACAGGAGTAGATGTAGTACAAAAAAGATATATAGAGGAAGCCAGAGAAATATACTAGATAGTCTGTCTACATGGTGTGGAAGGAACACAACAGACCTGCTACAAACGACCATGCAGTTTGGAGGGCCATGATCGCCAACGTCTGTCACAGAAACAACACTTACAAGAAGATGAAAAGGTAAGTTCTTGTATGGTGCCGTATCCAGTCACTCAAAGCACTTTATACTTGACTCCCTGGCAGACCTGTTCAATCAAACACCATCTCGACTTCTCTCGGAAGTATCCAGCCACACTGAAATTAATGTGAGAAAACTATTCGTACACAGATACCCAACACTGTGTTTAGCCAGGTATTCATTCATACAGCTGAGTGAACTGGAGCAACGTAGAGTGAACGAACTTGCCCAAGGTTCGACACAGCAGGACAGGATTCGAACCCGGGTTCGCCCGATTAAGAGTCTGATGCTCTAGACACTGTGCTCCACATTGCCTGTGTCTTTCAGATGAATGACCCTGACACAAGATGGTGGCATAGACTAACCTGTATTCTGATAGCGGCAGCGAGACTGTCCATCGCAGGGTCCTCCCCCTCACTCTCCTCCTCCTCCTCCTCTTCCTCCTCCCTACAAGGACAACATCACTCGACACACCAATACAGGGGGGAGAAGATGACAACATTATGATTATGGATAGGCTCATAATTTTGCAGTCCAAAAAATGTTACGCATTTAGCAGTGGTTTAATTCCATCCCACCGATATGTTGTGAGGGACTTGCGATTTTTATGTTTGCGTTAACATGTTTCACTTGTTTATAATAATTTAAAATAGTGTTCAATTTAAACAAGAATTTAAATTGAACACTATTAAAATATGTGATTACAAACATGCTCAGGTATGAAAATTTATGTACATAAAATGACAATACAATAGATACGCACGGCTTGTAATCGTCAACTGTGGCTTTTGATTTCTTCTTCTTCTTCTTCGGGGGCGGTTCCCGGTCACCTAGCATGTTGTGATGGCAGTTGTAGCTGAGATGACCAAACTCCTGGACAAAAGCGGTCAACTGTTACAACGGTCAACTTATCCACTTCTCTAGTCTATGTATAGTTCATTTCCTTAATCACTCTTCAGTCCATATCTTATCTCACAATAATAATTGTTATTAAATCATAACAAAGCTATAAATAAGCTGTGCCTTAAATAATGGCAAAGTTACAGATAGGAAGTTTTGACTAAAACAAATTTAATAAGACTGGTACTAAAATAATATAAAGTTATGACTAAGACTAGTATTTAAATACAGGGTAAAAACAAAGCAAAAATAAGATGGGTACAAGTTTAAGTCATAACAATGTTACAAAAACACTAGCACATTAAAATGTTATGTTACAAACAAGACTGGTACTCTAAAGTACAGTTACAAATAGAATCTCTCTTTTAAAAAGTAAGGTATAAATAAGGCTGGGGCATAAAAATTGTAACGTTTTGAATAACATAACTGGAACTTGATACTGACTTTAGTCAAAATTAAAGTCTGGTATTTTACTTATTTATTTATCATAATTTGTTGATATTATTTTGCGTAACTATGGGATGTGCAGACCACTCACCCCACATTCGTAGCAGCGCGACTTGTCAGTGTAATATTTCCTCTTGATGAATTCCGTCGTTCGCCCATTGTCCTTGGCTATCTTACACTTCAGCGTACGGCCAAACATCTTTTGAGGACAAACATTACATTATTATCTCATATAACATTACTACAATATGGAGAATTGAAGTTCATAATAGTTAACATTAATACTAGTTTAGTGACGCCACACTGTTGTCTGCATCTTAAAAAATATGTTTACTCATGATTTGTTATTTGTTTGTTGTAGCTATTTTCTATTTGGCAACATCATCCAGCATGTAGAAATGTACACACATTTGTGATTTCATTTTTCACATGGTAGATTGTCGCAGAAAATTTTTATGAGACAGTTAGGCGACACCAGTTTTATTATTCGGATTACAGACCCGCTGACGTTTTTAAAAAAAAGGAAATAAAAATAAAATTTCAATTTTGAACTTTTATTTCATCGAGCATATACGCGTCATACCGAACATTGTATGATAAACACCATTTCATTGGTTGTTGTGCATCTTCGGTCTATGATCCAACAAATCCGCGAAAGTCCAACTTGTCATTAACTGATCCAAACCATGGCTGGAGCAGAAGCTGCAGTGTGGTTTTGTATCAAGAAATTGAAGTTTGGCGCTGCTTCCCAAAACGAAGTAACAAGATTTGTATTGTCCGACACGATCAACAATCTCATTTCCTGTGTTTGTAGCGATGCCGCTCTGATACCGAAAGTATGTGTTGGCATTGAATGTGCGAATTGTTGTCGAAATGACAGCGAGCGTTAGTGCCGCCGAAATGAAGCGAAAAGGCAACCTGAAGGCTGACATTTTAGACACAATGCAAAATAACAATAAAGAAAATAAACTGCTAACGTGCAACAAAGGCGAAACCAGTAACGTATGCATGTTTAAAGCATTACTCATTCTGTCTACATGCAAAAATCTTAACAATCAAGTTGACATGCTGGGAAAACGGGTTGTGGACACTCTCTTCAATGCTGCATAGTCAGCATCACATTGTATTACTTCGGAATAGAATAGCGTAGTTATATTGAGAGGTATGACAATCAAATCCTAATTATGCCAGTCAAATTAATATTATCACAGAAAGATATATCCTACATCTAATCTACACGTTTACGGCTGTAATGTTATCTGTCAAGTCTTGTTATCAGTACTTGTTATTCTAAATTCTAATGATCTTCAACTTTTATTAAATTTTCATAAAAGTATGTATCTAGTAAGTTTTGATACAAAGCTAAATAATTTTTTAGCAATGTACTGTATGGCTCATATGATAATTCATGTATTTACACAAAATACCTTTATGCAAGCACCAACACAAGTCATGAATAGTGATGAAATAAGGCCAAATGAATTACGTTTATTAAAGAGATTAAGTAAAGAGAGAGAAATGTGGGCTCTACATCCTAAGGCCAGGCCTGTGACTGAGCCCATACTAGTCTCCTGTACCTCTGGATGACAGAGCCCACATTTCGGCATATACAACATTAGCAGTATTGTTATAGATATATAAAACAATAGAAAATACCTTTCTTGTTGTCTCAAAAATCCGTAATCCTAACAATAAAACTGGTGTGGCCTTACGTCATTACAATTTTTATACTAAATATTTATTTTTCATTCCGTGACCAGTTTTTGTATAATATTTTGAGTTCAGTAATAATACATTGTTCACGTCTAATGAAAGCCAGCCATATTACCTGTGTATCGTCAAGCTCACGTACACAATTTTGTGCACCATCTCTCTCCAAGAACAGCACAAATGCAACCCCCCTACTTCGGTGGCTTTCCTTGTCTTTCAGAACTGTCACCCTGCCAACAAATGTTCACTGAATGATTGGGAAACATACAAAATAAAATTATTTCACTTCAAATTGCAGCACAGTGACTGACTTGACATTGCTAAACTTGTATATGCAAATGAATTTAACTTTGTATGTTAAATGGGAACTGAAACATAGCTGTTGTATGCTATATATTTCAATATATACTATCTAAGTATACATTAATTAGTTTGGTTTGGAAGTACCCAGCTATGGATCTCCCGGTGAAATAATGACCGTTTCCATTGCTGACGGAGTACGTGCGAATTTACACCTCGTTACTTCAAGAAGATTAATGGGAACCAACTAGCAGCTAAACTAACCTCAACCTGCTATTTCTGTAGGAATCCTCTAAGTATGTGAAAAGTTGCTTACTAATACTTATAGTATATCCAGTAGCCATTTAGTGCATTTTATTTTATGTATTTAATGTGTCATTCATCGGTTTTTCTTAGAGCTATGTCGCTGCACCGGTCTGGAAGTAAGTTCTGGTTGGAAAGTAAGTTCCGGTTCCATTTTTGTGTATTGTGCTTGCTCGCGTAAGCGCAGTACACCAAATGTAACCCAGAAGTATGCGACGATTGAGCTACACTGTGGTGAGCAACATGCCCTCAGGGGACCAATCTGCTTTGACCCCTTGCTTGATGCCCGTGGTGACTGAGTTACATAATTAATCACTTTTTGTTTGCTGTAGCGACCGTTAATCCACTGACGTATATGCTCCCCTATGGTGCTGAACAACGAGCGTACATCTACGCGTGACCAGAGCTGAATAACTGGATTTGATCACTTGTCTGATTAAATGTTATAATAGACCATATTTGTAGAAATGTTTTGTTGTAAAAATTGCAATATTATACAAAGGGCTACGTGGTTTTGATCTCTGTAAATGAATGAAATTTTTTACATTTTATATTTTATTTAATAATACTATTTGAACTGTTATGTCACACATAATTATACATGTTGACATAATTATACATTTTTACTTATGTAATTCGTGATTGCACGACTCATTTCAATAAATGTATTATTAAGAAATAGCCAAGTTACCCGGAGTTGCATCGGGAAAAAATGTTTTGAAATGGTGACCGCCAAGATTCCCATCCTCCGTACAAATTTGGAACCACTCCAATGGGCCTGCTAGACTGCATACAACATGTCAGCCCCATATATACAAAACTGACGGAGATAAGTGCCATTTTTAAATTCTGACCCCCAGACTCCCACCCCTGAACGAATTTCAAAAAAATTTACAAACCATCCCAATGGGTCTGCTAGATTGCACAAAAATGGCTGCCCTGTACATGCAAAACTGATGCAGATAAGTGCCATTTAAATTTTTTTACCCCCACCCCCCGGACGAATTTAGGAAAAAAATTTACATCTACAAACTACCCCAATGGGTGCCCTAGATCACACACACAATTTCAACTCCATACATGATAAATTGACAGAGATAAGTGCCATTTAAAAATGATGACCTCACCCGAGACCCCCACCCCTGGATGTATTTTGAAAGGATCTACATTTACAAACTACCCCAATGGGCCCGCCAGATCACATACAACATTTCAACTTCATACATGCCAAACTGACAAAGATATGTGTCATTTAAACATTTATAAAACTAAGCGTATCATTAACGTAAACTATAATATAAATGGATCACACATACTTTCGGCAGACACCGTGTTTAAGCTGACCGAAAGCAGGCGCTAGCCTTTGGCATGTACACCCGCCTGCACAATACTCAAAACGGAATTTACTTTCAGACCAGCACACCGCGTCGCCTACTGAATTACACTGTGCAGCCATTTTGCGACTCAAACCACTCAGCGCTGGAGCGTAATGGCGGCGCCCAGCGCTAATAATGGCTAAGTTTGAAACACTATTTAAAATATACTGCGGCACTGTGCTCATCAAATCAGGGTTATATGTACTGTACACGGTATGTTCTTATGTTTGGGCTACGGTTGTTAAGCACTTCTTTAAGGGTGGCTCTTGCAATGGACAACGAGAGTCTTTCTGATCAACACAAAGGTAATAAAGACAATGAAACATCTTATACAGTGCTATGTCCAGCCCTAAAGACTGCTCAAAGCAGTTTACACTTCAATTCCCTACCAGCAGATCTGTTCATTCAATTTGCTGGCATCAGCTATGCCAATAAAAGCTGAGTCATAATTGACATGAATAATATGTGCACAATTCATAAAACATTGGTTCACAATCATCAGAGTTCTCATGCAAGAACTAAGTACTAGGAATTCAATGAAATGCTTGGGCATTAATTCTAGCATATCTATGACAACATGGCACTCATTTTTATATAATTATGCATGTCAACTGATAATAAATCAACCGTGCGTGGCCATTTGTTAACTCTCCTGTGATTAATATTACAAGTAATCGAGTGTATTTTTTTGCGAAAAAGTGAAATATGAAGTATGTTTTTATCACCATCATTGATCTGCATGATTTGTGATGAGCTACAGCAGCCACCTTGCATACTAGATACTAAAAACATCTCAAAAACCTGCTTGTGTAATTTGTTCTAAAATATTTTAAATTAGAAGGACAGTCATACCCTAAACTTGTGAATTATAAATATATATATATATATATGAATAATGGTGCATTTAATGTAAGATCCAGTAAACTAGTTCTCAAGGCTTATGCTGTTGAGTGACCAATTTGTGTGTACTGCGCTGGACCAAACCATGCAAGGTAAACTATACTGGGCTGCCCGACAATTGTCCCCCTTAATATAAATATGCATAAAAATCTGACAAACATTTACAAAATTGATTCATTTTGTAACTTCCTACCATCTATTTATTCCATATTATGCAAATCAGTTCTTAGACAAGTTGGTTTTAGTGAAATACCCGCAATTTTCATACAAAAACAGTGTTCCACAAAATCATTACCACAGCATGAAGTATCCGGACGGTTATTAACCAAATGACTATTAACGTAACCACTCGGAAGACACGCTCAATATCGTACATCATAAAACGACATGGCCAATATCTAGAGGCGAGATCAGGTGAGATTCTGGGGACAATCAATTGCTGGTTAACTGTATTATAGCAAAAGCCATCATTCATTTAATGACTTATTCTAGGGATCATCTCAGAGTCAGAACAAAATCACTTTCGTCTCGGGGGGGGGGGGGTCGGAGGCTGTTTCGTTTGGCATCGGACATCCATATTTTATGCTTCGGACTGATATGGTTAATATATTGATATCATCATATCAGTGTTGACCAACTTTTGTGTGAAACTGAGGGGAGGGGGCGTGGGGGGTTGAGGCCAGATTAAAGTAATTATGTTTGATATCGGACATCGACCGTCTGAGATGATCTCTTTACGAGTATGACACCCACACTACAGTCACATTTCAATAATTAGAATTGGAGAAAAAATCGCTAGAATCTGATTGGTTACGGCACCACTATTCAGTCCATTAGCTAGAGTCTGATTGGTTACGGCGCCACTATTCAGTCTATTGGCTAGTCTGATTGGTTACGGCACCACTATTCAGTCTATTGGCTAGAGTCTGATTGGTTACGGCGCCACTATTCAGTCTATTGGCTAGAGTCTGATTGGTTACGGCACCACTATTCAGTCTATTGGCTAGAGTCTGATTGGTTACGGCGCCACTATTCAGTCTATTGGCTAGAGTCTGATTGGTTACGGCGCCACTATTCAGTCCATTGGCTAGTCTGATTGGTTACGGCGCCACTATTCAGTCTATTGGCTAGAGTCTGATTGGTTACGGCGCCACTATTCAGTCTATTGGCTAGAGTCTGAGAAGGAAAACCCTTGAGACTTGACAATGAACCACTCCTAGGCTGAGGCTATGTTAGCCCTAGACACATCTTCGCGTGCCAGTGGTCGCTGCTGCTGATTACGTCAGTGCCAGCCAGCAGTACCCCCTGGCTGATCGCTTTGCGAAACTCTCAATTTAAGCTCAGCCTATAAAATCGCTCACTAGATCAGTGGATGTGGGCAGGTCAGGTGGTCATAATAAAATGAATTTCAACCAACTGTGGCTCGTGTTACATGCAATGTTTAGGAAGTAGAAGCAATTATTCGAATACACAATACCACTCAGCTGCTCGTGCTAATGGGCGAACGGGTCATTATACATTGGGATTCCCAGAAGTCATTTATCCGTCTTCAAAATGGGGCGGGTATTTGCGCTGTTCTCACGGGTGATGCAGTCTCAACTGGCGAAGTCAATTAGCACTTCGCGTAGGGAATCAGCCAGGGTTAGTTTTGCATGGCAAACAGCCCTGGCTTGCGAGGATGCCTAGATAGGGCTGTAAGTAAGTCAGGGCACTGAGAGCTAGGGCAGTGTTAGTACTATTACTATATTTTACTACAGTCACAGACACACACACTGACACAATGACACAATGACACTGACAACACCAACTACAACTCGATCTCCACAGACTGGAAAGCTGGGAACAACGATGGGACATGGCTTTTCACCCAGGGAAATGTACGACTCTCCCTGTCACCTGCAAGAGGACCACTGCAGAGTGCCAATACCTACTCCATGGCCGTACCTTGGCAGCTGTCACCTCTGCCAAGTATCTTCGTGTTACCATCACCCGAGACCTCTGTTGGGACCAGCACATTGACAACATCTGTGCTAAAGTCAACAAAACCCTAGGTTTCTTATGTCGCAACGTAAGAAACCAGCTGAAGGAGACAGCATACAAGACAGTATGCCTGCACAGTCTGGGACCCCTACTCACAGCTCAACATTGACGAGATCGAGGCAGTCCAGAGAAGAGCCGCTCGATTTGTGGGCAACCAGTACCAGAAGACATCTAGTGTCACCACAATGATCAACAGACTCAAATGGCCTTCCCTCCAGCACCACGGAAAGGTGGCAAGACTGATCATGTTATATAAAAACCTTAAAAACCAAGCAATAGTCGATTGTTCCAAACCCCTTCCTGCCCTGATCAGACAAAGAAATACCAACAAAAGACTGGAATGTTCTGCCGGAAACAACTGTGGCTGCCAGCACTCTTGACACTTTGAAGGCAAGGGTCTTGTCTTGGTTGAGTACTGGCCAACACTCCTTAGGAGTCATACGGTCAGGGTTGGGTGCACATGCTAGGTTATTAGTCATGTAATAATAGTAACAAGATTGATTTAACAAGATTGCCATCCAGAAAATTAACTCTAGATGACAGGTGGACAAGGAATCCTTTTGGCTTACCGAGAGTCCAATACTTTTTTATCTACGTGTATCCTGCCCTTTTAAGGTGTGTCGATTTTAATTTTAAACATATTCATGCTACTAGCACCAACACAGTCAGAAAATAATCTGTTCCATTCATTTATAGTCTTTTGTTAGAATGAGAACTTTCTTATATATAATCTACATTGCTCCTTTATTAATGTAACTTCATGTCCTCTAGTCCTTGTATCTTTCTTAACTGAGAAAAAATATTTCTATCAATATTTTCATAACCATTCAATAATTTAAACACTTCTATCTTATCTCCTCTCAATCTCCTGGTCTCTAGTGTTGTTAAACCACATTCTTTTAAGCGTATTTCGTATCTAAGATCCCTCAGTTTTGGTATCATTTTAGTTGCTCTCCTCTGTACTCTTTCAAGAATATCTATGTCCTTCCACGCTTGAATACAATATTCTAAATGAGGCCTAACTATTGTCTTGTACAGCGGTATTATTAGCTCTTTTTCCTTATACTTTATATTTCACCTAATCAATCCAAGGATTTTATTTCCCTTTGAAGCGGCAATACCACACTGCTCTGAAACCTTCATATCAGCACTAATCGTTAACCCTAAGTTCTTTTCTTTTACAGTAGTACTTAGTACAGAACCTCCTGCTGTATATTGTACATTTTCATTCCCGTGTCCTGTGTGGACTGTGGAGGCATTTAAATTTCCCAAAATTGAACATCATTTGCCATTGTTCAGACCAGTTTATCAATTTGTCAAGATCATCTTGTAAATGCTGTCTATCTCCATCACATTTAATCTTTCTAAATAATTTTGTATAATCCACAAATTTTTACACCTTGCTTGTTATATCATCATCCAAATCGTTGATATATATTAAGAATAACATAGGTCCCAGTACTGTGGTACCCCGCTCAAAACTGATTTCCAGTTTGAAGCCTCCCCATCAACTACTACCCATTGTCTTCTGTCAATCAGCTCAAATCTATTTAGTTAACTATACCATTTCCTGTGCCATGGGTCTTTAGTTTAAGCAATCTTTGATGTGGTACTTTGTCGAAACCATTCTGAAAATCTAAGTAGATGATATCTACATCCCTCGTCTACCCACTTGGTGATATCTTCAAAAAAAAAACATATTTATATTCGCTTTTAGAAACCAATGTTGATATGTGTTTAACAAGTTATGTTTAACAAGAAAATCCACCATGTGATCTTTAATTAGTCTTTCTAATAATTTGCAAATCACTGACGTTAAACTCACTGGTCAGTAGTTCTCTGACTTGTTTCTGGAACTTTTTTAATAACGGTATAATGTTTGCTTCTTTCCATTCTAAAGCTAAATTGAAAACTGTTGCAAGTGGTATGCTAATTTGTTCTACAATTTCCAATAGTAGTTTGGGCAGAATTCCATGCACTTATTTTCTTAGCTACCATTTCCGGGGTTACTGTCCTAAATAGTCTGATTCCGCCCCCTTGAACTTAGCCTCTGATACTGGCAGTGAACTAATATATTCCCTGGTAAATGCTGAACTAGAATACTCATTCCGGTCTTCTGCCATTAAGAATCCCTCTGATATTATATTTCCAGCACTATCTTCCAGACGACCGACCTTATCCTGAACTTTCTGTTTGCTCCGAACATATGCATAAAAACTCTTGCTGTCTTGTTTATATTACAAGCTAATTTTTTTTGATAGTTTCTCTTTGAATTTCTAATTTAAGTTGTAGCTTGGTTTAGTGCTTCTTTATAAATGTTGTAGTCTTTGTAATTTCCAGTATGTCTATATGACTTCCACATCATTTGTTTGTGCTTAATATTTCATATTAGTAAAAGGGCACATAGTGCGCGGTGAACAGTGGTTAAAAGGGAACTTGCGACACGCGACTAAATTAAATACATGAGATGTAGTAGCAGTGTACAGCTTGTAGTTTAATATCATACTACTTACATATAGTATATTATGTGCACAGTGTATACATATATTTATGTACTATAATATAGGCTCGGGCATTGTAGAACAAAGCATAATATTCAGCTTTACATAGCTTTTTAATTTGTATCAATCTACATAAAAATAAACAATATACACAGAGAATATTTTATAGGTCATATTTTTGTCAAATTCCTTTGGGTTAGGTTTAATCTAATTGTGACGTACTGTTATTTTTGATTTTTTAAATTTTAAATGTACAAGCAACATAGTAATTTTTTTAAATTACATTTAGATAAATATAAATGTGAACAAATAGAATATTACAGTATATATATAGACAATACAACATGTTTAATTTAGTTCAATTGGCATGTCTTAACTTTATTTAAGTTTTAGCAAAACACAATATGCAGCATGACAAAAAATATTTTATGTATAAATTCACATCATATTTCATATTCTCAGAGACTATTATATAAGCAAAAGGTATGCAAAATATTGTTGGGCTAAGCTGAACAGAAATTTAGATCCATTGCACTGCAAATAATAAAAGGTGTAACTAAAAAGGTGTGATGTCGTACATTAAACTAATGCATAGCTAATTTAGTTTTGTTTACAGAAAAAAACACCCACACACAATCTCAATGTTAACAATCAGTCAACAAACAGAAAAAAAGTAACTATCACTAGCCACTGTTTAATGGTACCCCTCTGAATAATAATTATTACAGGTAGCTACTGCTAAACGATTTGGCCAAAACAAGACGCTGGCCGCCAGCAACCTTAGCACCCCAGGCTAGTCCACTACACAGGCATGTGAAGTTGTGACCTAGAAACAAGATGCCTTGCATGAGCATGAATACCTTTGTGTGCAGGCTGGTCATTGCATATTGAGGGGCAGTTGGTTGTTTTAAAGCACACATTAAGCAATTACAGGCTTAATGTTGGGCTACATTGAAAACACTTAGGATGAACCTTTTATACATGATATTTGTGAATCTTAATTGCAATTTACAAGATGAAAAGGTGACACTAAGCTGAAGCCCTGACTGGGGCTGGAGGTGTGACCAGGGAAGCCACCATGGCATCACTGGCTGCAAAAGTGATTGATAATAGCACAAAATTAACAATACCTTCCTCCACATTCACTGTGCTAAAGTTTACAGAGTGTAATCAAAGGAACTCTAAGTAATTTGGACAAACACAATGATTACAGCAAGGCAGACAAGCTTGTTGTTACGGGTACACATGTACTTGATATTACCATTGACACATACTGTGCTGTATGTTCGCCATTTTCTTTAAAAAACTTGGCAACAAATCTTCGAATTAATGAATACTGTCCGTCTTAGGAGGGACATATAATCAAAATATCCTGTCGGCGACCACAAGGTGTCCCCTCATCAGAGGGACATTAACATGGCAAAATGGTCCGTACATTAACAAACTGTCCCAACATAGGGGGTGTCCTCTCATCAGAGGGTCCGCTGAAGAGAGGGACTACTGTATTCAGTACTATTATTCAGCTATGTTATACTAAACATCGTTAGATATAATTATATATCAGTACATTAACACATAGAGTATGAATAAAACATTTTTCTAATCGCATGTGCCAGCTACGGTCTTGCTGGCGCTTTGCGACAGTTTGTCGTGAACAGGCTCTGGTTTATTGACTTGCAAAGTTTGGCGGCCTCTCAGATCAAAATATATTTTAATAATTTTTGCACGCTTCATGATTAAGAATTAAATGACAGATCTAACTGTAGAAGTCTCCAGGCGATCAGACTTTAAGGTTTGAAGATAATAAATAAAATCAAGATATGAACAAAATAAAGACTACTTGGCGATATGTATAGTCGAGGCATTGCACGAAAGTCCGTCATGAACAGGGTCTACTGACTTACGAAGGTTGGCGCCTCCTCAGATCAAAACGTATTTTAATAATTTTGCACATATCACATGAGAAAGAATCTAACAGCAAATTTAATGGTAGAAGTTTCCCGACGACCGGACTGTAACTTTTGAAGATACAAACAAAATAAGGACCGCTTGATGATATGTATAGTCGAGGCGCTGCGTGAAAGTCCGTCACTCTGATCAGTCCACGTTCGAAGGTCGACGCTTCCTCAAATCAACATATTTTAATATTTGTTGGCACACACGATTAAGAATTTAACGGCAATCAGGATAAGTGTCAAGATATGGGCGCCTGAACAATCAAACTGAGAATTGTTTAAAAATTTAACCGCGCACGTGGTGCAATCGGGATAAGGATGTGTTTCAAGATCGGGGCGCTTGCAGACACTCTCAAATTAATATTCATCGTATAACAAGTAGGGTTACGATGCAAATATAGCAAGGAGGCGTGTAAAAAAAGGCAGGGCGTTCTTTTTGCCTTTTCTGGGTACCAGGGCGTCACTGAAGAAGGACAGGGCGTAACGCCCTGCAAATTCGACCTAGGCAGAACACTGAAATGTATCTGGTTGTGATCACTACTTCCCAGTGGCTCACATAATTTGACATTGTCAACTAATTCATTATGTGAGCGTTTTGTACTTTCTCATTCTCTTCTATGCTTATGTTACACCAAACAATCGCAATCTGCTTCTCTTTCTAATTTTATTTCATAAGCCTGGACAGATTCTTTAACATATAAAATAACTCCACCCCCCCTTCTTCCTATTCTATCTTTCCTAAACAGTACATAGCCTGTTAGACCCAATTCGGCATCTGATATATCAGTGGTGGCCCATGATTCGGTTATACCTATTATGTGAGGGTCAATATATTCTGCCATAATGTTTAGTTACTTCTTTTATTTACTATGCTCCTTGCATTTAAACACACGCATTTATATCCTGATTCAGAACAGTTTTCCAGGCTGTTCTTTGCTGATTTATTTCTGCTGTCTTTTTCTATGCCTCCAGTTTCAGGCTTCTCTGTGAATCCCCCCTGCGAATCTAGTTTAAATAGATGCAGCCTGTCCCACTGTCAACAGACTGCAGCAGGTTCTCTGAGAAAACTGGTGCCCCCTTTCCACTTAGATGGAAGCCATCTCTCATGTACATATCTTCCCTCCCAACAAAGTATCCCCATAAATCTACGAATCCCACCCCTTCTTCTTTACACATCTGCTTAACTAGTGCGTTGGTTGCCATCCTCTTGCAGTTTCTGCATGTTGGCCCCTTTCCCCCCATTACTGGCAACATTTCTGAGAGAATAATCTGTTCAACTCTTGCTTCTTGAACTTCCTCACTAACTTTCTGTACTTCTGTACTATCCCAGTTGTTCCCTCCTTGTCTGCATTATTTGTCCCTATGTGTAATAGTATAGACCCTCCCTTGCCATGCCCCAAACCTTCTCTACCCTTTCCGTCACATGTTCTATCCTAGCCCCCGGTAAACAAACAACGACGTCCTCCCCTTCGTTTAACGGTTAACCTTAGTGTCTTATCTGTATTTCTCTGGGTGCCACATATCTAGATCTCCCATAGTTAGATTAGATGTAGGGATTTTAATTTCTTTAGTTGTATTTATTTGTTTTAAATTTAATTTAATTTGCCTAGGCTATGCCTATGGCTATGCCTATTTACTTTAGTATGGCTATTTTTTATTATCGAGTTTGTTTTATTATCAATTTAAAATTGTTATAGTGAATGTTCTCCATAGCGTAGGTCTGACTCTCTAGATATTCTTCTCTTGGTACAAACAATTCCTACCTCCTCGCAACCCTCAAAGAGCGGCATAATAATCAGCAAGTTGATTGTGGCTGCCAAAGCCAAAGGCCTGAGCCTGAGACGGAAATTTGAAAAGGATGATGATGATAATGAGTGTCAGTGACAGCGAGATTTGTAGCTTAGACCCTACTTACTTCACCACTTTTCCAAATTTTTCAAAAACCTTGTGCAAATCGTTGTTAGTAAGAGAAAACGGCAAGTTTCCAACGTAGACAGTACTTTTGCTTGGCGCTAAACCGCCGCTCATGTTGCCGATCTCAACCACCGTTTGTGTGGGCGAAATTACGTGAAAACAACATTTCAAGTTGCGCATAACACCGTACTCTATGAACCGCTCGCAAATTTGTGAGCCGCACTAAAATAATAGGCCTGCACGCCCGGCATAGACACCGCTCACTTTTGGGCGGGGCTAGTTTTGTGTTTGTTAACTTGCAAATAAAAGTATATGCCTCAGCTATTCTAGCATAATTTTCAGTAGTAGGCTGATTACACAATGTCTGAAATGGCATAGCTGGTACTGTACACATGCAGATTGTTTGATAAGTTGCTTTAGTGATATTTGAATGATAATCGAAGGGCACAAAATGAAGCCACCCGAACTGCTAAAACACGCCTCAAAATAAGTTTCACAAATTAGTTTTTCACAGAAAGTAGGCCTACTAAATATGATATAAAGAAAACATATTTTGTACTTTCTGAGGATATAGTCACTAATAGTCATCCCATTTGTTAGACCTATACATATGTAATGCTAAATCCAACAGTTGTGTGCAGCTAACAAATTTAACTTAACTCTGCTTATTTATACAGGGCAGACGTGCGAGCAGCCTTATCAGCCACTAAACCTCACTAAGCTACCTGTTGTTTAAAAAAATGGAATGAAAGCCATTATTGCTTGAATTCATATTGTATTTCATCTACCTGTATATTTCCATTTCCACCAAAATTATAATTTTACCAGAATTCAATAAATAAATAATTCCATCATTTACGCTGTGCAACTAGTCTTCTTCGAATATGCACAATTTAGTTTGGCACGCTTTTCGGTATGCAGAATATATCGTCAGAAGCGCGAATGTCTTCCTCAGAAGGCTACTGCTAAATGGCGACACAGCATCAAATTCACACACGAAGGGGAAGCATAAGGGAAAATGCAATTTTTAGACACGTTATTAGTATAAAAAAAACGACGGAGATGAAACTTCTAATCTTCCGGAAGAATACCCACACGGACTAATATATACATTTTTCATTACATCATCCATTACACCAGAAGATGGGAGTGATCTGTACGTTGCTAAACAGATGTGACACGCTTGTCACAGAAGAGGAAGATAAATGAAAAGAAAGAGAACACGTACACCAATGAAGTCATATAGAGATGCAGGTATCCACAGTGGACCATATCAACGGTGCAGAGAAGTTGAAACAAAAGAATGAAACCAACATCAGGCAGAAGCCGGTGGAAAAAGACAAGGGCAAAGGCATGGTGGTACCTCCGTATGTCCAAGAACTGCAATGCTACGTACATCGGAAAAATGAAACGCACACCTGGAACCCGCATAAGAGAACACGGAGAAGACGCCGGTAAATAATCAACAAACAAACCCTACACAAGAAGGGAGCGCGGCTAGTGTAGTGGTTAGCATATCCGCCTGGCATGCCAGCGCGCTCTGAGTTCGAAACCCGGACAGGGCAGGCCTTTTTAGCCAGATGTAAACCTGGGGACTGTGACTCGGAGATCACGATAATGTCGGTCCCGTTTCAATTTGGGACGCAAAAGAACCATTGAGGACGACAAGCACCCTGGCAGTGACCACCCTCAGTGCCGGTTTGGGTCGGTTTGTCGTTAATGTTCTGAAAAAGGCTGACTAGTAGAATGAGACCTCAAAAAGTCCATTACATTGTGCCACAATAACACAGACTATAGTCAGTTAATAGAACGTTGCTGAGTGCTGGGAACTACTAGAACAACTGGAACAACTGGAACGACTAGAACAACTGGATCAAATAGAACAACTAGAACAACTGGAACAAGAAGATCGACTAGAACGACTGGAACAACTACAACAACTGGAACAACTGGAACAACCAGAACGATTAAAACGACTGGAACAGAGAAACAACAGAAACACATCGGAAAAGGAGATGCACAAATCAGCCATCACAGACCACACGACACAGCAAAATCACATAGTAGACTTTGAGGACAAGTGCATCAAAGAAGCGATCTGGATTAGAAAAACCAAGGACATTATGAATCGAGATGAAGCCCAGTGCCGACTCTTACACATCTATGACGAGCTTAGAGAACCCAGGGTGCAGCCGTGGGGGCCCCACACTGAAGTGACCACGTGTGCGCTGAAGGACTACCGTGTCGCCATCTACCAATAGCCGTATGAGGAAGACTGCCGAAAGCAGCCGAACCGTCACAGGAAAAAAATGTAAACTGACTGTGAAATAAGTAAAAATATAACTCATCAGACTTCCACGTTTCGCAAAGCGATGTCCCAGAGAGTACTGATCGAGATTGGCGTAATAAATAGCGTCCCCTGACGCGCGATAATAATTTACAAGGGCCCCACAACATTTTTAGTGATAGACCCGGCCACTTAGTCCTGGCAGTAGAGCTAATCAATATTAATGTCGATAACAGTTTTGCACAGCGGCTATGCAGTGAGTCGTGTATCCTAAGTCAATAATTAATAGCAAAGCGACAGCATTGCTAAGCGACTTATCAATGACATTTGAGTGTTCATTTCACACTGATTTAGTGTTCAACAACTTCCCAGCACTTATTTACTGACATTTCCGAGGACCTGTGAACCAAAAGACGTAGTCTGTAGAAAGATGTTTGACATCGGGCAACAACAAGATTCAAAGATGTGATCCGTTGTTGAATGACTGTCACTGGTTTCTTCTGTGTGATCACGACGTTGACATATGTGTCAGATGGCGCTAGCCCGGCTCGTGGGGGCAGTTATGCTGATGACGTCAGTAGCACTGGCAACGTCAGGTACGTCCGCACTGTGTGTGTGTGTGTGTGTGTGTGTGTGTGTGTGTGTGTGTGTGTGTGTGTGTGTGTGTGTGTGTGTGGTGTGTGGCTCAGTATGTGTGTGTGTGTGTGTGTGCGTGTATGTGTATGTGACGTGTCAGTGCGTGCGTATGTGTGAGTGAAAGAAGGTGTGTATGTGTGAGTTTCTGTGTGTGTGTGCGCGCGCGCGTGCATGTTTTTACGTGTGTGTGCGTGCGTGCATGTGTGCGATGCATCAGTGCGTGTGAGTGAAAGACAGTGTGTATGTGTGCGTGCGTGTGCGTGCGTGTGCGTGCGTGCGTGCGTGTGTGTGTTTGTGCGTGCATGTTTGTGATTTATTTTGTGTGTTTATATATGTTGTGCGTTTCTTTTTGTATGTGTATAGTGTACATATCAGAAGTGTTCGTCTGTTTATGTATTGAGCATATAAGTAGAAAATGATTCCCAAGAATTTTAATATAGGGCCTACTAGTTATGATACATATACCATCCTCGCAAGCCAGGGAGTGGTGACAACGTACACTACCCCTGGCAGATAACCTACGCAATGTGTGGAAGTTAGCTGAATGAAACCAGTAATTGACATCGCCAATCGCGACTGTTTCACCCGTGCGAACATATTGCATTCCAAATTTAATCCGATGGGTTTTTGGGGGATCAACAGTTACCAGCAAGATTGGCTTGCAGTTCATGTCTTGTGGAACTTAACTAGCAATGCGTTGCATGTTACCTTGCGGCGAAGCTATTCAAATTGCCTCGCGTTGTCTTCGCTGTTCAACAATTGCAAGTATGTCATTCGTATATGGTGTAATAACCTTATCCTTATTCTTCAGTATTTAAATGTGAACGTGACGCGATGCACATCGATTGTCCGTCGGAAGGCCTCATCAATGTCATATCCGCCTTCTACGGCCGAATCGACAGTATCACGTGCCCGCACAGCTCAATACTGACGACATCGTGTAGTCTGCCGAATGCTACCGACTTAGTGCGAAATATCTGCCAGAACAAGACGAAGTGTGACTTCACAGCCTCACTGTTCCCGGACCCGTGTATAGGCACTTATAAGTATATGAAAGTCACTTACGAATGTCGACGTAAGTATCTCAATTTGATTGCTGAACATTCTTCAAGATAGTTAATTTCTACGCAAATGGGCTCTTTTCACCTTATAGAGTCTTTCGTCGATGTGACACATCAACGTCTTCAGTAGCCTACATATGTGACGTATGACGTCGTCGTATATGTGATGTAGTTCGTAATTCCCCTCGTCTTGGTTGATTGGTGTCCTGGCCTTTCTGATCCATATGGCTTCGTTTATTTGCCGTATTCTTCTGTTGGTTCCTTGTCCACTATTTTCGCTCCCTCCCAGGCTGTGCTATGATTGTGTGTTGTTGCGTGGTCAGTGAGGGCGGATTTGTTGAAGGTCAATATTGATCTTTTTTATCGCTCCTCGTGTATTTCTTTTTCCTTGTGATGTCAACATAATTTCTATGTTCCTCAAGTCAAAGCCTCTACACGGAAAAAACACGTTTAGATATGTCCAAAAGAACCCATTTGCATATCTAAATTTGAACTGTTTTGTCAACTTTTTTCATTGGGTTATTTCCCGTTTTGAATTATAAATGGGCTAAGGCGACAAATTATGGCTTTCGTCGGCACTTTTTGTTACAAGCTTCTGACTGACTGACGTAGGTGTCAAATACAACCACTATTCGTTTAACACTCGAAATAACACTCCTGGCCTTCCTAATTGCTGTATCAGTGCGTGACCTCCGAATAGCACATTTATACCCCTACAATCATATACCTTAAACTTCAGTGTAGACAGGAACGTATCGCGATGTTTAATGCTCACGAGCACCATTTGTATATGCTTTCTATCTGCATTCAATATCTGTTTCTGTAGCTTGTACAATGTGTCAAATATATTTGACTTGGACCTCTTCAAAGGATGAAAAACTGGCATAGACCGGTCAATCAAGTACTGTCTGACACTGTCGCAGAGCAAATTATTACCCCTTTTTGGCAGCCAGTAGGTTTCAACGAAGCAACGACATTTGTGGCTAATGATATAAGTCGTGTTTTGTAATCATTTCTAATTATCGCAATTTCCAAATCTAATTCAGTGGGTTTTGGTAATCAGCAGATAACGCAGCAAGATTGGCTTGCAGTTTATGCCATGCGAAATTTAGTTAGCAATGCGTTGCATGTTACCGTACGGCGAAGCTATTCAAATCGCCTACATATATTTTGCGAAGCGGGTCTTCGCTGTTCAATAATTGCAAGTGTGTCACTCGTATATGGCGTAATAACCTTTTCTTCAGTATTGAAATGTGGAAGTGACGCGATGCACATCGAATGTCAGTCGGGTGGCCTCATCAATGTCATATCCGCCTTCTACGGCCGACTCGACAGTATCACGTGTCCGCACAGCTCAATAGTGACGACATCATGTAGTCTGCCGAATGCTACCGACTTAGTGCGAAATAACTGCCAGAACAAGACGAAGTGTGACTTCAGCGCCTCACTGTTCCCGGACCCGTGTATAGGCACTTATAAGTACATGAAAGTCACTTACGAATGTCGACGTAAGTATTTCAATTTGCACTGTCTTTTCCAAGTTTCCATCGGGTTAGTTCCCGTTTTGTATTAAAATGGGCGGCTGAGGCGAAGAATCACGACCATTCACGCTCCATGGAAAACATACCGTGTGTATCAATATGTTTAGAATCCAGGTGGGAAAACATTTAAAGGATTAATTAATCTAAATCGTGCGCCTTTTTGGTTTCGCTTCTATTTTACGTATTCGTCGTCTGCGAGAATATGCAACATTTTCTTAATATCTTCACTGTCCTTTCAGTTTGCTAGTAGAAATAATAAAACACAAACGGTTACCTTTGATTAAGAGACGCAAGAGGCAGTTAACAAGAAACGTTAATAAATTAACTTATAATAAACAATAATTTTGATATTTCTTCACAGGTAAAAACCATTAGGAGATTTATTCATTGCCATAATTGTCTAGCATTAAACTAATGATGATTGTTGCTTTTGCTTTGCTTAAAATTGTACTACTCCTACTTAGCAAGGGATACTAAATTGCAGACAGTTAAACTAAAACCTGCTTCACTAAGTAAATGTTATAAACCACTTTTATTACGCCTTACCTAATTATTGTTCTGAGTGGACACTATTTATTTCATAGATTGACAATGGGTTTAACATTATAAAATAGGTCACCTCTTCTGCAGGAATAAAATACAACCAACAACTAGTTTATAACATTGGATAATTATAGTAAATCAAGACATCCACTGAGAAAAATGTGGAGTGCACATTTCCAAATTAAATCGGTCATGTAGTAAGGTTATTTGTTTTATTATGTTGGACTGAAAAATACTATGAGTTTGCATGAAGTGAAGTTTATTTGTTTAGATCATCACACCTACATAAGACTTAAATGATAATTTGTACACATTTTACATGGTCTTGATGATCCAAGGTGGCCCGCACTAAGACCTGAGAGATCGCTATCGTGCAAGCCTCCCCAATATGACTGCATATGGTGCAGTAGTTATTATTGGTGCCGTTTGACGAGAGTGTACATATATACAAATGATGAGTTGAAATTTGTGTCAACAGATATAACAGTGCAGTAGTACTAGCAAAACTACTACTACTACTACTACTACTGCTACTGCTACAACACAATTTTTTTTTACATGTGAATAAGTGTTAATAAAATGTAAATCAAAATAACTATAATTATTATGATGCTCTGTATAATAATTATAGAACAGTAAATACTGCGTGCGTGTGAGCGTGCAACGGTCACGGTCAAACCTAATTTTATGCACCGAACTAACTCATCATATTATTAATGTATTCTCCATTACGAACCACTCCGCACGATACGGTACACGACACACGCGGTTGCTTGCTGGACCATTAACTGATTTTACTTGCGGACGTGAATAGTTAATCATATATAATTGTCACATCTGGTGTTAATCGTGTATTATGAATGAAGTGATGCAGTGGTGCATTCTATCTGGACAAACAGTATGATAATACATTACTGTAACATAGGCCATACACAACTATACATAAACGGTGACAGCGTTCAAACTACGTTAAATCAATTCTAGCTTACACCAAGCCGTGGAGTAGCAAACCCAGCGCACTAATTATCATCATTCTATTATATTTTTATTCTTAAACTCGTTCAATTGAACATTATATTTTTGCTCCGTCAAGGTGGCACCGATTCTGCGTGATAATGCACTGTGTTCGGCAGCAACTATGTATTTGTATTGTGAATTGAGTTTTGTAATTTGTTTGAGTAAATGTTTCTACGTTGATGTTAAGAAGGCGCCTTATCTATTCCTCGTGAACTGATGCAAATTCAGCCACACAAATGCTCAAACGGCTCCTTGATACCGTTACATAGCCTTCTTGTCCAATGGTTGTTAGTTTATTATGTTTTGGTTATACCGACGCGGCTACAACAGTCACATTTTACGATGTGTTCATCCGAATTGTAGTGTGGAAGAACATAGCACTACACAAGAAGACATTTGCATCAAGCTCTATTCCCTACCACCAGATCACGGTTGACGGTCATGATTCCGAGTACATAAACATTACGACCGACGGTGAATTTATAGGAGTCGATCTCGGACATACGGAACACGTCGACAGCGTGCAACTTCATTTCAGAAGGCAGACCCGTAAGCAAAGTGGCAATTCGCTATATTTAAATTCGTTTTTTAAGAGTCTGTGTCAGTGTTTCCATTTGTTCGGGCAGTACAGCACGAAACACGTTTCACATGTCTTCTTGTCACCTCGTCGTACTGCATATGCGATTCTCAAGAATAGTATCACTTGTAATAATCAATCAGCTAAATATCAACAGCAATTCCAGAATGCATCGCAACTCGACCAACATACCAGCTACAATAACTCTTTACACCTGCAATTAATGATCTTCCTCTATCATTGCATTCTTATCATTTAATGTCGTGTGATGAAAATAATTGGTTTTACTGTTTTGTATCTTACACTACAGCCATCTTCGAACACGTGGTAAATATCTGTCTGAATTCCAAACATGTGATTTTATCTTGACGTAAGATGATAGGCCTAGTTTCATCATCGGAGTGGCACTTCGCCTTCCATCTGGAAGTTCTTCCCTGACTGACGCTTCGGACTACTTCGTCTGTGCCCGAGTTGACCCCAGAGTATGGGACGACCGAAGGTACGTAACTCGTATAGGCGTGCACGATTGTGCTCATTGCGTTAATGGCACCGAACAAGTTTGGCGTTTCGTATTATTAAAATGCCTAAATTCTGACAAATTGTCAGTCGCAAGATACGTTTCATAATGCAGCAACGGCTCCAATGTTCGCGGATCTGTGTGATTCACGATTCTTGGTGTCCGTATGCTCAAATTAATGTACGGGTCAGATTGCTTCGGTTCCATTATCTCTACTCCGTATGGTAGATTATTTGGCAATACAGAATTATAAATATAATAGAACCTTATTCATAGGCATAAATGGTGCGTGTAGTGATTGTTGCTATCACTGAGAGATGATCTATAAGTACAATTGTTTGAAATATTGCACATGCTGTAAGCATGAGTAACTGGTATTGCAAGTATATAATCTACTCGAACATATTATTTCCATCGCCGGTTGATATAGCATGAGGAATGACCATGTACCAAGAGAGTATCATTTGTCGTCGTCATAATGTATTAGTCATCTGCAATCAACACACACACACACACACACACACGCACGCACGCACGCACGCACGCACGCACGCACGCACGCACACACACACACACATATATGGTGTCAAATATTATGTAAGCTGGCAAAATGTCTATATTTGATAGCATATTTAACTTAGTTATTGATAAATAGTGCTATGACGGTACCGGGTCTACAGTGGTGTCATACTTTACACCTCTCGTTTCTCACCATCACTACTCGTATGTTGACACTTATCGAATCAAATTTACGGTGTCCACTGATATGAGGGAGATGCGTAGATAGAGCACGATACGCAATAGTAAAATATAGCAAAGAGAGCAGAGGCGGCACACCACAAAGGACACAGGAAATGGGAAGGGAACATCTTAGATGGGAGGACTGCATGAGGAGGGACAAGAGAAGAATGGGGGAGGATGAAAGATGGAGAGAGGGAGCTATTGACATATAACGTTGGAAAGAGTGGTTCGGCAATATTGTACATGACCCTCGTCCATGTACAGCAGGGAACTAGGAGGAGAGCAACAACACAACAGTGAACACATTTAATTTGATTCTATAGGTAACAGGAAGCCAGCGCTAATGTCCAAATCCGTGGCTGTCCATCGTTTTGAAGGTAATTTTTGTACGTCCCTGATCATTACATCTTCTTGCCGTTTCTGGCGGGTTGTACGTTTGGGCGGGATACTCTTGGAGATTTAAGTACTTAAGCACTAAAGAAGTTTATGATTATGATTACTACTACTACTACTAATTATTACTACTGCTGCTACTGCTGATGTTACTACTACTACTACTGCTACTACAACAACAACAACAACAACAACAACTAGTACTACTACTACTAATAATACCGATGTAGCACAGCGCTGCTACTTGCACTGTTAGAGTGTATGTGTTTATGATACTTTTTCTCTGACAGGCTGAAGTTACCCTGTCCATTTCCTGTGTTTGGGCGATACGTGTTCCTGATGATAACAGAAAGGAGAGGGAGCAGGATCAATTTGAGCGAACTGGAAGTGTATGCGAGACGTAAGTAATGGTATAATCTAAAAATCAAAGTAGTTAGCCACAATACGTTTGCGTTTTAGAATAAACAATGTGTAGCTGGTACGTATTATGTTGATGTCAGAACCTACCAATGAGAAGTAGTTAATTGTAACAAGTGAATACATTTTTGAGTTAACAAGTGAAGTTGTGATTGCGGAAACTTAGTTATTATAAGTTAGTTAAAACAAGTATGTTGATAAAACGTCGGTGTATTAAACTCGTTGTCTGATGGTATTAAAATATTCAGTGCTACGTTTACTCAAAATTATGTATTGAAGTATACTTCGCATGAATAATCTCATTGAATCGAGACTGTTTCGAAAGACAATATGGTCTTCCGTCAAACTAAATATCTACATAACTACATCATATATCTACCATCAATAAAACCAATCAAACAAATAGCAATTAGACGTAAACATTGAATATATAATACATAATCAGGACAATTTTGACAGGAGAAACATTGAAGTTTAAATACTTATAATATCATGTTACTCCTTTGTCGACAATTGATACAAGCTTTTTACATTATATTTATTTCTTCAGTGACAAAGACGTGTATATAAACGTTTTGATACATTACTATGGCAATGCACTGTCTAATATAAAATCTCTCTACGAAATTAAAATAAAAACCTTGCCTTTAACAACGACTACAAAAACAACAACAACATCATCATCGTCATCAACAAAATCAGATTTCACGAACTCATGGGCAACCAATAGAAGGTATATAAATTAATGTTCAACGGAATCAAACTGTGGAATTCGTTGAATGCGAGCTTTACCAATGTTAGCTCGTTTCACCGTTTTAAAGCACACTACAACAAACACTTTTAATGCACAGTTTCATAATAATCTCCCAAAACATAAATAATGATAGCCACGTCTGTCTCACTTTTGGAATTAACATCATGTAAAAGCTGCTAAAATGGTCGATAAAGGATAATATCTTTAATGACTTTATAGGTACGTTTATTTCAATATTTCACCTTTTAAATATGTTTTTGAATATGTTTTTTATACAGATTAAATTTTCACATCTAACTTGTTAGAGTTGTTTGAATAAACGCTTTTTTACTATTAATGTCGTCGTCATCATCATCACCATCATCATCATAAGAACCATCATAATCATCATCGTTATTATCATTATCAAAACGCAGCGCGCAAATGCAGCAGCAGTGATAAAATAACAACAACAGCCACTGCATTTGGCTTTACACATTGCCGTATTTTACGTGCCAACCTGGTTTAAAATTGATTTCGTGCATGTGGATGTGTACATTCCAGCCAGTCCCTTCATGGAGAACGTCGCTCTACTCAGGCCGACGGTACAGAGCGGTCGACACAGCTCTGCACATCTGGCGGTCGATGGTAAATTTGACCCCAGTCAGTGTTCCAGTAGCGAGGACACGTTCGACTCGTGGTGGGCCGTTATCCTGCAGAGAGAGACAGTCGTTACTCATGTAGCTGTGACGACGTGTGGTGAGGATTGTGTTCCTGCATCAATATAATAATAATACGTGACGACGATTAGTCTTATTATTATTATAGTCTTGTCTGAAATCTCAGAAATACGCTCGAACAATGTGTAAAGGCCTGGCGAGGGGCTGATGTTGATAATGTTGTTTACAATTTAAAAAAAGTCACGGCTTCTTTACAGACGTCAACAGCAATGGTGGATGCCGTTTTTAAATCGACCCATAAGACTTACCTGTTTTCCATGACATTCTGTACGGCTCCGTGAGCAACGGTGGTTGGAACGGCGCCTTTAAATTTCACGATTTCATTTTATTTTATTTCGCTTTCTTTCATGAACAATGTTACTGTCAACATAATAATCGATCTCCAAACAGACACCCAGGCGGACCTCGTTGTTGGTGTGACGGACGCGCCGATTGACGCCAGCCACCCGCCGTCAGATTACACGTTGTGCGCCCACTATAGCGGAGAACTGCCGGTCGGAACGAGCCTTCTCACCTGCCAGCCATCCGTCGTCTCCGGACGGTTCCTCTTCATCCGTCGGATCACGGCAACACTCGCTGCTCTCACTTTGTCGGAAGTCCAAGTGTATTCAGGTACGTTACACGTCTCCCGGATGTGCCTGTCAATTCAATATTACTGAAACATCGTGATGTCATTCGCTAAAAGAAAACCGTATACTGTTTCATTATATACACCCGCACAAACAATCACGCTCGAAAGAATGAAATAAACACTTTTTAAAATACACGCTATATTTAAAACGTGGAAGACCAAAACAAAAGCAGTATAAACATTTGATTAAACTCACAATTCAATTGAACTCTTAGTATACTTTAAAATATAGCCAGTTCATTGTTGATACGTATGTAATATTCGTTGTGCAGTTGTGTCGCCAGTCCCAAGCACGGATCCAGATCAACATGACTCTTGTAGAGAGCTCCATTCCGGTGACGTCATCTGGTCAGATCCTCACGACAGGAAGTACATCGCAGCCGTCCGCATGCGCATGAATCCAGCCACCAGTAAGTTACATGTACGAGAGCACTGCTCGCAGCAGTGTTTGTTTGTTCACATTTGTAATCGCCACCGTAACATAATTAGTAAATTTAAAATATAATTATCTATATCTTCTATAAGACGACGGCAGTCTAAGTTTACGTGTTCAACGCCAACAGATTGTGCGGATATCCAAGATGGCGGCGCCGACACAGACGGAGTCTACACCATCTACCCGAACGGTCGGCCACTGCAGGTGTATTGCGACCTCACGACAGACGGTGGCGGCTGGACGGTGAGAACACGCACGCACGCACACACACGCACGCGCGCATTTACGAAAACAACAGAGCAGACCGCTGTGTCCTCGTCTTTTAGTAATACGAACCGTCCTGACTTACTTGACTTAAATGCATAGTCCAATTTGACCCCTCGCTGTCGTCTTGGATGTCACACCCTTCCATTTCGTCCTGTCTAGGGCACACCGCTCTGCTGTTAACAGTGGGAGTCTAGTGTCATGTATGATTTGGTCACTCCACCTCTTTTGTGGCCTTTCTCTTTTTTTAAAGTCTCTCTTGGAAATTATTTTAATGAGGTTTTCGTTTGGCGTACGGCAAACACGTCCAAACTACCGGAGTCTTCTATGTCTGATGATATATGAGGTGGATTCAGGTGTGAATGTATCATTATCTGTCAATTTCATAGTCTCTCTGCCCTAGTAAACCTCTAATAGCCCGCATCTCAAGAACGTCAAGAGACTGTGTCTCTTGCGATCGTAGTATCCAGTATTCTGCAACATAAATTGTTTTAGGCAGTATAAGGGCTCCGTACACTCTTGTTTCATTCTTCTTGAAGTCTCTGTTTAAAAAAACATGTGTTTGTGTGTATTTGTATGTTTGTTTGTTTGTTTGTTTGTTTGTTTGTTTGCCATATGGTTTATTGTTTTACATATCTGGTGTATGTTATGGCATAAATTGGGTTATTCGCAATTTAAGTTTCGCAAGACACCCCCAGCTGATCGTCGGACCTATGAACAATTGCAGAAAACACGTTTACCGCTGGGGATACTTGATTAACGTCCGTTTAATGTCCAGTACGAATCATAAAACCCTGTAAAGCCCTAACAAATGTGGAATTTCGAATTAAATACAGGCGTTACGTTTTCAAACGAAGGTTCGTAGGAGCCCCTGTACGTTTGGCGCCACATATACGAACCGTCTAGGACGAAAACGTTAACAAGCATGCCCACGTACATACGCGCATGCACACAAGCACGCACACATACGCTAGTTCGAGTATAGTTAAATATTATTTGTTGTTTACAAGTAGACTATTATTGTGTTGTCCTTGTGTTTTTCCGTTGGTACACAGGTTTTCCAGCGGCGTTTTGATGGATCCGTTGACTTCTATCGTGGCTGGGCCGACTACAAGAAGGGATTTGGTTCGGTGAGCGGCGAGTTTTGGTTGGGCAACGACAACATTCACTCGCTGACGACCAGCGGAAACCAGATGCTGAGGATAAACCTGAAGGCCTTCGACGGAGAGACGAGGTTCGCCAAATACAGCGGCTTCTCCATCGATGCTGAATCGAACAAGTACAGGCTGCAAATTAGCGCGTATCTTCAATCAAGTACTGTGCGTAAGTGCCAACGTAAGGAATTGACATATCCACCACTTGACCTGTTGCCTAGACATACCTGCGTCAAGCAATCAAAACATGGACGCCGAACACGTGGTGCGTTCGTGTATTCCGCCGTGTAGTTGTTGAAATTCCGGCCCGAGGATTATTTTTATGGCAAAAACATAAGCCAACATTTTTAAGGTAACAACTAAATGCAGTTAAGTTTGATCCATAAGATGTCATGCCGCAATTGTAACGTAATTGATCTATCCATCACGTGACCTATTGCCTAGCAAAACATCCGTCAAACCATCAGAACACACGTGGTGGGTTCGGACATTCTGTCGTATTTTTGTTGAAATTCTGATCAACAATTTTCGACTCATAATCGACATTTCAACCGCCTTCGGCGGCCTTCACCAGGAACTGTACTTCCTCTGCTCGTCAGATTGTGTGGCGAGCATGCTGTCCCACATGTGACTCAGTAGGTATCCCCCTCGTCTCTATTCATCTTAGGTATTGTCTTTCTGATCCAGGTGGCCTCATTAATCCATCGCGCACACCGGTCTGTTTCTCTGTCAACCACTTTCGCACTCTCACAGTCTATTACACAGCTGTTTCTGTCCGCATGGTCAATTATCGCCGACGTGTTCGATGTTTGTCGTGCCTTTCCCTTTTTCTCGAGTGAAACGTCTGGTTGTTAATAGTTTCACCTTCTTTCTTTTGTTCTTCTAGCCTCGTGCCAAATATTCTCCCCGCTGAAACGTCGATTGTGAGTCGACAATTTCTAGTTGTGTACTAAGAAAATTTAGTTTTTTAATTGCTTCCAACATGATGAACATTTTCATGAACACGTTATGTCATGTTTTAATTAATGTTGTCTCCATTTATTTTGTACTATTCACCACAGTTTTTAGCAATGTAGGCCCGCCTGTTGAACTAGCTAGTTTTAGCATTCATGTACAGCTCTATTACTATATCTTAGCGCCTCCGAATGGATTTTTGTCTATATTTATGGCACTCTACAAGTTGTCTTATTATTATTTTTATAATTACATGTAGAACTGTCCTTTTCCAAAACATTTAGCAGCATGTACGTACATATCTAAGAGTTGAGATGTATCCGCGGAGGAGCCCCACTCGTTAATAACTGACGCAAGCGATGAGAAATTACTTGAATTTTTTCAACGTACCAGTAATTCATAAAAAGTGTAATTGTAAACTTTGTTTTCAGCCGACTCTCTTCTAAATAGGCACAAGGGCGATCCGTTCAGTACTAGAGACGTGGATCACGATGAATCGAGTGAACAGTTCTGTTCAGTTGTTTATCACGGGGCTTGGTGGTATGATAAATGTCACGCGACGAACTTAAACGGACGCTATTACCAGAAGGGCGAACTTGTTCCCTACGCCACAGGTATTATTTGGCAATCGTGGAAAGGCTACAATGAATCGTTGCAGAGCGTCACAATGCAGACGCGCCCAGCAGGATATATATCAGGTGAGGAGGTTATGTCGTTAATTTCTTTCGATTACAAACGTTGCATTTGCTTCAACCTATTTCTATTTGCCAGAGATCCCGTATTCACTCAGGCACAACCATTCTCAAATAAAATATGTAGGTTTTAGTACCATATATCACACATTGCTTAAACACTATGTAACGTGTGCACTTGTTACTATTCTTGATTCCAATGTCCACTCTTCATACACTAACTAAAGCACCTTCGCATCAGATAAACAGACATAGAATTTATTAACACAGTTTGTTTGCAGTCACACTGATGTAACGAAATCACACCAAGTGACACTATCGAAATAGTATCCATTTAGTTAAAATTGTTAAAAATCACGTTAAAAAATACTGATCACACATTAACTGCAGTTCGAGCATAAACACAACAGTGATTAATACGTCAACAATATAATAGTGTTTGCGCATTGTCAAGATCTGCCAGGTGAAGCGAACTTGTATATCGATTTCGGTTCAGGGATAGTGTAAAACTGGACAGAAATATATAGGCAAGGTACTGATTTCCATAATTTATTCACCCCCACCGAAGACAAAGAAAATAAATATTCATAAATTACCTTGGGAGAATATTAACTTCTCACAGCACCTTTAATACTCCTTATTGAGACTCGTCAGCCTCAGACACCCTCTTATCATCGTCAGCCTCAGACACCCTCTTATCATCGTCAGCCTCAGACACCCTCTTATCATCGTCAGCCTCAGACACCCTCTTACCATCGTCAGCCTCAGACACCCTCTTATCATCGTCAGCCTCAGACACCCTCTTATCATCGTCAGCCTCAGACACACTCTTATCATCGTCAGCCTCAGACACCCTCTTATCATCGTCAGCCTCAGACACCCTCTTATCATCGTCAGCCTCAGACACCCTCTTATCATCGTCAGCCTCAGACACCCTCTTATCATCGTCAGCCTCAGACACCCTCTTATCATCGTCAGCCTCAGACACCCTCTTATCATCGTCAGCCTCAGACACACTCTTATCATCGTCAGCCTCAGACACACTCTTATCATCGTCAGCCTCAGACACACTCTTATCATCGTCAGCCTCAGACACCCTCTTATCATCGTCAGCCTCAGACACCCTCTTATCATCGTCAGCCTCAGACACCCTCTTATCATCGTCAGCCTCAGACACACTCTTATCATCGTCAGCCTCAGACACACTCTTATCATCGTCAGCCTCAGACACACTCTTATCATCGTCAGCCTCAGACACACTCTTATCATCGTCAGCCTCAGACACCCTCTTATCATCGTCAGCCTCAGACACACTCTTATCATCGTCAGCCTCAGACACACTCTTATCATCGATAGGATATGAACATAATTATACACATCGCTTCCAAGTTATCTCTTATATATAAAAATTATGAAAACTCCCTCCATCATAGTCAACACAAACAATCAAGACAGACAAATACAACCTTGTGCGATCACAATAGTGAAATGTCTGGGTACTGTTACCCTCGAGGCCATCGTAATGTAAATATAATTTGAAGAATGTTCGGGTCCAACGATATCCTATTTCGACACGGACGCCTACCTGATTCGGTTCTACGCGGCTGTAACCTTACGTAGTCGACTCAGCTCAATTTGAGGGAACTTCCCTCTTCTCGCGGGAACTCAATCATAACGTTGATACCGCCTATTCGCGTGTAGCTTTGCTACAGGTCTCTCGGCCTCACGAACAAACGTGTAGACGTTGCTGGCCGTCACTCTGACCCGCCACTACAATAAATATTAACTACAATAATAAAATATTCCTCCTCAATGGTGCGAACGGTACACCCCTCAGAATATACGTTATTTCCATCAACACAACACACAATCATAATACCTATATATCTTCGATGTATACATATCAGAGCAAAATATTCAATTTGTCTTCACTAAACAGTCCCACCACCAAACGTATTCTACGTTTTATCAACCTACACACCCGTGAATATTATCCGTGACAACAATATTACAATCTGAATTCGATTATTGTTACTACATAACAATCGCATAGCCGAGCGACGATCCGCTATCCCGTATAATATTCGCGAAATCAGTATCGTCGCGCTAACCAAGGTTCATTTATCCTCGGCCACACCCTTTTACCACCTCAATAATATAAACCAGATAACCAATACAATACCTATGAGCTAACATCCACTCAGATGTAGACAGAACATGTATTTTACATACCTCCGGTATTTTATTTTAGAATTGACATGGACTTCGTTGTCTATTTACGCAAACGCTCGGTATGACTTCTCTGTCTTGGTTTGATCACCGCACCATGGTAATATCTGGGTACATTGGAGAACAGGCTACATCCACCTTTCTGTGCATAATTCTGGACTGGTGTGTTCTATCTCTCTCAAACCCCAGTCTGTACACAATATCATTCGCGTCTGTAACGTGACCCCTGTTGATGCTGACACCATTGTAAGAATTACACCGCCCCATAGATAATACAATAATTCAACATGTATATAAATCCTCATTATAGCGACATTCAATACGCTGTGAAATTATTCTGCATACGTTTTCACAGTTCCTATTCATATAAAGCTGCCTACCATTCTATAATTATTACATGTTAGATTCAACTACCCTACCTAACTATAAGGTAATGATCCCCCGGTTCTTTGACAATCTGACCCTATGCCACCTCCCAAGTGCATTCACACTATTGCGTAAGCACCAGCCAGCAGTTAATAACCGTACAGGGTAACCCCAAGTGCAGTCTTTCACAGTCGATAACAACCTACGTTAAGTTCTCGATACCAAATCATGATATGTGTAGGCGCGCCGTTGCCAAGAAATTGTGCGGATATCCAAAATGGCTGGATTGACAAAGATGGCGTCTACATCATCTACCCCGAGCCTAACGATGGTCCAGTGGAAGTGTACTGCGACCTCCACACAGACGGTGGCGGGTGGACGGTGAGTACGCCACTGCAGTAACAACATAATTACATTATACACAACTATTGTCACGAATTGTACTGTAACGCCTTTGTTTCCAAATCAGGAACAGCGAAATAATACTTGACGTTAGAGGGTATCCCGTGGAGGTGCTAAGTTGGTTAGTATTCATTTTTGTACTGTAGCACGTTACTGATTACTACACTTTGCATTTCAGAAATGCACTAACTCATGCTCCTTTGCCATGCTTTAATGTTTTTTTTATCACTGACTCAACACACCTCCGTCGAAAACAGATAGGGCCAATGAAGTAACATTGTACCGTCTACATTAGCTATCATTAGCGCAATCAAGTGTTGCCAGCTGCCTGGCGCTTTCTACCAACCGTAAGTGGTGGTACATGTATCGCTTTGTTGTCAAAGCTATAACCATACCCATGTAAACAAACCTGTTTTAAAAGTCAATACAACATTAGCCACGATAGCGCAATTTCCACGTTCGCTGCCCGCAGGCATACATTTAGTGTACATTTGTGCAAGCCCCGCATATTTACACATTAGCTATCTTCATTAGCGACTCTTAGCTACCAAAATAAAAGCAAACTGATAGTCGACAGGTCTGTGGACACGTATCACAGCGAGGACCCACTCGCTATTACCAAATATACAATCTGTTTTTTTTCGAGCACTTTACAGTCGAATGTGTTAGTACAGTTATGGTTTTCTGCCAGTTGCATCAAATATGTCATCGGGGGTGAAAGCTTTGGGTGTATTTTTCTCTGAAAAATGAAGCATGTCCTTTTGTTACACTAAGACATTTAATTGATTTTTAATGGGTTGTGAATGTGTAATGAAATCCCGGGGTTCGTTATTCACAGAGAACCGCAACACAACACGTTTGCGGGCCACTCCACTCGGGAGTGCGGCAACAATACGTTTATTCAACTTAACTAGGGTTGTACGCCCCCACTTTGTTCTGCAGACACACACACAACTCTCCCCGTCCATGCCGAGTTCCTAACCAGTATGGGAAGCAGCCATCTATGCTGCTACTCTCGGCCAATGACACTGCTAGCCAACCGCGTGGCTCTCCTGCAATCCTCCAACTCCCCCGTGTGACCTGTCCTCACCGAGCTGCCCCGAACAACTGCCGCTGTTTACAGCTAACAGAGAGCTCCAAAAGATTAAATTGCCGGCCACACCTACTCCTAACCGCCGCATCAAGCCAGCTGCATAACATCTCTTTATGTAAGCTGCATTGGGCTGACTTCTTACAGTCCAGCAACTGCCGCCACCACCTAATTAAATTTAATTAAAACACCGCGTAAAATTAATTACAACAACGCTAATACATGGAGAATGAGAACATAAATATTGAAAATGGTACAGACTTTCATCAGTAGATGGCTGCGTAATGAACGGATTGTAAATAGTTCGACGACAAGGTAAAAACAAAAAAAACCACAATCTCTTGGAAAGATCTTCACATTTCAGCTGTTTTCAACACTCGGCAACTTTCTATTAACAGAGTACGGATAGTTAGTATATTCCATGGTTAGAATTTCATTGTGAGGGTGCATATCATCTACAGTGTGTCCCTTACGTCTCAAATTGATACGGGATCGATATGGTATTGACATGATCTCCTAGTCATGAGGGATGCACAGTGTCCGATGTTGCCAGATTGTTATACCACCTGTACCATGGATGCACCAGCTACTACAATATCGCGATTCTCTATGAAACAGTATCAAGTGGAGAAGGATACAAAGAAGAACAACTGGAGATGTAACGCCTTTCCGGTATTACCAGACAGTCACACACACACACACACACACACACACACACACACACACACACACACACACACACACACACACACACACACACACACACACACACACACACACACACAGACACACACACACACACACACACACACACACACACACACACACACACACACACACACACACACACACACACACACACACACACACACACACAGACACACACACTCACACACACACACACACACACACACACACACACACACACACACACACACACACACACACACACACACACACACACACACACACACACACTTATAATAGAACTGAAGAAAAGGACGGCGTAAAAACATCTGGGGGCGTGTCTTTGACGCAGAAAATGAGAGGTTTGCAACAACATGACTGAACTGACAAATATAAGTACAAAACACGATCGAGTGAACCGCTTATGGATGGCCTTACATATAAATAAAACAGTTTGTCAGGCTTAAGTTGTTAGCGGCTTGAATGAGTAAAGAAGGTCGTTGGTCACAGTTTTCAAGAGGTCAAGGAAACGCCACCATTCAAACTTTAAAAGTAACTGACGTCTCTCTCCGTTTGCGCCACGTAGATACCAATAAAGACATTCGTTACTAAAACTACAGTTGATGCAGCTACTACACCGGCATTGCGATGTGACACGCCGGACGTACCAATACCTCGGTGTCGTGGTCTCCACCCATGAACGACCATCTGCATATTAACAAAATTTGGGAGCAGTCTGCCAGTATCTCCTCCCAGGTATAGAAGTCCACTGACATCTTTCTATGTTCATTCGCTTCCTTAAATCATTGGCCCCGATTTCCCCATTGGCGATGCATTAAACAACCCACAAAGGTTAGTTAGAGTTATTTGCGTACTACTTGTTGCTGCTGGTGGTGTGCCATTCTCCAGAGGGAGCCACTTTAGCTTTACGTTACTTAGCTTAAATACTTTAGATACTTAGCATGTCGTAGTTGGCGAGTGGAGGAATGAAATGGTGAGTGGAAGCGCTTTTAAGATGACAATTGAGTAATGGCACTAACCACCGTGCTTGGTGTGTTGCTCCGTTAAAGGGAGTCTGCATGATCATTTGTTGCAGTGATTGAACTAGTACATTATTTGTTTGATTAATTTTGTTAAGCTGATGCGCATATTAAATATACAGCATTACAATGACAAACGACGTTATGCCAGAGGTCTATTAGGTTTGTGACTGTCTGTTGGTCTTTGGAACCACACAGGTGTTCCAGCGGCGTTTTGATGGATCCGTTGACTTCTATCGTGGCTGGGCCGACTACAAGAAGGGGTTTGGTTCAACGAGTGGCGAGTTTTGGTTGGGCAACGACAATATCCACTCGCTGACGACCAGCGGCAGCCAGGTGCTGAGGATAGACCTGGAGACCTTCGACGGAGAGACGAGGTTCGCAGAATACAGCGGCTTCTCCATCAAAGCTGAGTCGAGCCAATACACGTTGCAATTGGATACGTATCTTCAGTCAAGTACTATGAGTAAGTATCAGTGCGAGAGCATATCAACATAAACACGGTGGCATATAGACCCTTATAGGCTATGTAAACATACTCAGCGATTAAAAACTCTTGTTTTTTTATGATGTTTTTTACACACAATTGCAACATACAAAGGTAATGCGTTTTGATGTCTGCGATCCGATAACACAAATACACTTCTATTTATAGCAATACGGTCATCTCGTTATACTGTGAATCACGTAGAATCGGTCAAGACATCAACTAGGTACCAACGACAACGATACAAACGCAAACATTTAACGAGCCGTCATTTAATGGAAGAATACGTCATACTAACAATAACGCTTACTGGTGGTAAACATAAACAACAACGCTAGCTTCAGAGCCCTAAAGTCTGCAGATCTGACATTCCGGTATAATACTTAAACGTGATCGATCGAGCACGCGTTAACATAGTTACACGATTAATTTTGCGCACTATGGCAGCCACTTATGCATGTAGATACACTACAATATATAATCTAGCACAACCAACAAAACTCTGTATTAAAAACGGTATTGTCCTAGTTTCTAACAACGGAAGACATACGTTGCTACGTCATGCTGTGTTGACCGATTGTGATATGTAGCCATTTAGAATGGCTACCATCTGAAACTCTAAAGGTTGAGATACACACTGGCACTTTTCGTCCGACCTGACCAGACCAACTCAGACATGTCGAGACCAGACCAGACTCCCCCCGACTGCATTGTACCCACAACACCGACTGACTCTGACTGCGCTATACACGAAGCTGGCTCGTCATAATCGCGTAAACTTGATAACTTTCGACTTAGTCAGACTGACGCGGACTAGTTCCGACGTAGTCGAATGTTTTCAAGTTGATGTAATTATGACGTCACGCCGGATTATAGTATAGCGCAGTGGGTGGTGTAGTGGATGCCTTGCAGTCGGAGGGAATTTGGTATGATCTGATTGCGGTGGTGTGGTTTGGTCTGGTCGGTTGAAAGGTGGCAGTGTATTCCGGCCTTGACAACACCTGCAAATATATCTACGATACATAACCGTATAGCCATACTATGTTTTGTTAATGGTTACTATTATAGTATTAGTATTATATGTTATTAAAATAGTTGGAATATACTGGACGTATATAACACATACTAAGATGAACTATGTATGCTCATAATTCCAGAAGATTCTATGATGGGACATAGGAACATCAAATTCAGTACCAACGACAGGGATTACGATACGCATGGAAAATCCTGTTCGGTGAAGTTTCAAGGGGCTTGGTGGTTCACAAATTGTCACGGGTCGCATCTAAATGGGTTATATCACCGGAAAGGCGAACATGTTTCATACGCCAAGGGGATTATTTGGAACAGCTGGAAGGGTTATAACGAATCGTTCAAAGGTGCGACAATGAAGATGCGCCCAGCGGGATTTACACCGGGTGAGTGTAGCAGTTCGTGCAGTACATGTTACCATAATTGAGCAAGCGTATGTTTGTATATATGTTAACGTTTTCCTATTAGACGGCTGCACCTGGGGCGTCAAACTTTCAGAGATTAGTCTACAATACCACGAGTGTAATGTGGTACATGTATGGTTTGAACATACCTCACATATGTAAATGTTTCACACTTTCATAGCGTGAATCCATTGTTCAGAACGTAAAACGTAAAGCGCGCGTAAAACACAACTTAACGAACCACGCACGGTCCCCTGCGCCCTGAAATATAACTCAGAATCAATGTATTTGACATATAAATGAATAACGTAAGTCATAGATAAGGTCGGGAGACTCCCATTAAGGTATATAATATCGCTAGCACAGGAGCCACCCAATAAATATAAACAACAATAAAATGTACATGCCACAAATCAGAATAGCATATGCCTCGTTTTACAATTGATAATTACTCAGTGTATCAACATACATACATAATACAAGGACTGATTATATGTACTTTTGTACAAATTGACGTACATATGGATACTTAGGTATACATTTCAATACGTATTATTAATTACAAATAAAGCAATTATGAATACGACAACTGGATTCATAATTTAAAATAAAAAAGTTTTTTGTGTATGTTGAAAAACCATATAGACTGTGGGTGTAAATTTTATTAATGATAATACTTGGTGTATTGGTAACTGTCTCTACTATATAGAGACAGTTATGCTTTATATATATAATAAATAAGAGTGGCCCTAAAATTGAACCTTGAGGGACACCAGGGTTGATGATTATTTCCTTAGACTTAACATTTTCAATTTCTACATACTGCTTACGATTTTGTAAATAACTCTTACAAAGGTCCAGAGCCTTGTCATTTAATCCATAGTAATTTAACTTCTGTACCAATATATTGTGATCAATTGTGTCAAATGCGTTTGATAAATCAGGACTAGGATGACTGACCGCATGAAGGACACGTTTACACGATATGCCTACATTTATCAATGCCAATACCACAGCAATACGAATATTATTTGACAATTCTACGTTTAACGTGCGCTGAGACCATAGCATACTTATACGAATGCTTTACGGTGTTTATGTAACGATTTGTGTTTTCTAACATGTCGTAAACACTACTATCACGATTGCCACGTATGTAGTTCTGAGTTATCCCGTCAGGGGACGGGCATTTATGCTAGTTTCTTTAATAAACAGTGACTGCATTTCCCGCAACATATTTCTACTGCCCGGAATCCAGTAGCGAACTCAGACAAAACAGTCTCAATTGTAATATTTATGTAGTATCAGTAGCATTCATATTATGCAATTACATATATAAATTCAAGGCAACATTGGTCTTCAAATAAAGCTCAGTTACACCTATTGGATATCTGACCGCAGTTGTCCGACGTTAACAAACATTTTGAAATAATACCACCACCGGAAATAAAGAATACGTAATGCAATTCAAAATACTGCAAAGTGAAATGTGCCAGGAAACATACAAACACATAATTATATACATGAACATTATTGTCATATACATACATTTTGATTCTGTATATATTTATTATAGTTTCCGAGGTACTTACTATCGCTGTGTATGTTGTGTCAGATTACGTCACCGTGGCAGTGACTGACGTTGACCCGGCTGAGATGAGACCCAGCGACCTGCCCGAGACGTCGTATAACGTGTGCGCCGTCGTTCCGAGCACGTTCACTGGTCTCGCACACTGTGACCTCATAGCCGTGTACGGTCGATACGTGTTCGTCAAGGCGCTGCCGAAAACGAAACTGAAACTATGCGAAGTGGAAGTGTATCCATACCGTGAGTGCAACGATAATGATATTACGGCTGTCAACGTTGTAATGTTTGGTTAATTTAGGGGTCAGCACTCATACACGTGAATGCGCCTTAAAGAGACACAAAAGGTAACGTTTTGGTGTTAAGGACCAGCATAATTGATTAACCATTTGCAATTACAATCACAATTTTAATGTGCGTGGTTTATTCAGAATGTGCTCTAAAATGGAAGATTCTAAATATTTTGATGGGGTCAACAAAAATTCTGACATGGGGTTACCAAGCACATCGATTTAATTTGAAAAAATTGAAAAATAATGCAATAAGACTTATTTCTGTGAGTAAATATAATGGGCATACTTATCTTGTTGTTAAGAAACTTCGATTCATAAAACTGGATTATATTTATTAAATGCAACAACTAGTTTTATTATAAATTAATCCATGACGATCTACCGGAGATCTACCGGAATATTTCAACCATATACCTTACTTAAGCAATTTTGAAATCCACCAACACTACACACGGGAAACAAATAACCTGTTTATTCCCAGAGTCAATCATGATTACGCAACAAATATAGGCACAACGCAGTAGAACACTTATCAGTACCCCAAGCATTTCCATTGATAACAGAACTTACTTCTTGTCTTGTAAGAATTTAGTTGGCATCTGTATAGTTGAATGTAAATTATTTCGAATTTTCGCAGCACTGCCCAACGTCGCACTCGGGAAGATGGCATTGCAGTCCTCAACTTATGAAGGTCAAGTCGCGGGCTTTGCAATGAACGGAAACATTCGAACGTGCGCGAGGAGTATTATGGCCGAGGAACCTCATTGGTTGTTGGTGGACCTTCATGACCACTATCAAGTAGTGGAAGTGGTCATTGTGACGGGAGAAAGTAACGGTAAATAAACTTAATATATCATTACCAGTGTGAACACTGGGCCATGTTCCGCGTACACGCTAACGCCATCTAACGACTATACGTCCAGTCCACCCAGTTATACCCGAGAGTATTGACAATCCTTACATTTACCCCACGAATTATGTAATCTGCAGTTTGCATTATTGTGTTACAGGAAATTTTTTCGCCCCCCAAAATCAAGTTTCTTTGTCATGGGAGACTAACACGTTTTCAAGTCTATCGTTCATCACTCGTTTACCTCTCATTTTATTGATCCGGTTCAGGATATACGGTAACGCAAACGAATTAACTTACCGTCATGTCCTCAAACGAAGTAACTTACCGTCCTGTCCTCAAACGAAGTAACTTACCGTCCTGTCCTCAACCGTGAGCTAAGACGTGTTGTGTTCTTTTATATGATCAGCTATTTATTGTTCACATTCAGCGGTCCATACATGAGTCGTGTTATTTGTGTCGTTCTGAGTTTAGTGAGCTGTTATACGAACAACGTTTAGGAGATAGTTACTTAGTATATGTAGAATTATCTTCCACACAATTGTGCACGTCTACATTTCATAGTTGAAAAATACATTATGGTATCAGCAATATGTTTATAAACACATTTGGTTCATGACAACTCAGGTCTGGGCAACTTCTACGTTGGCGTCACTGACGTTCCGCTGGCTGCAGACCTTCTACCAACGAACCCCACGACTGCCAGGTACCACGTCTGTGGCGTCTTCGTCGACATATTGCCGAACTACTCGAGAGTTCGTATTCCGTGCGAGTTCTCAAGGGTGCGCTACGTGTTCATAAGAATTAGGGAGTCCGGTAGCCCGCTGTCGATGATATGCGAGATAGAAGTATATGTGCAACGTAAGTATGACTTTGATCTGCCTGACGATTACAATATTACCTTTGCCAGTCAGATTTGTTTCTTTATTGATAGTTTAATAGCAAACCCGTCGCATCGGTTCAGGTTTCGATATGTAACAGTAACGAGAGAAAATAATTGAAGAGCAACCCTAAATTTAAAGCATACTGAATTACAATGAAAATATTGATACAAATGTTTGTTTTACATTTTACGAAGGTGTATTAAAGGACACGACATAGCGTTAGAAAAAAGGATTTGCATTTAACGTTCGTTTAGCGTAACCTAAATAAATAAAGCAGCCTAACATAACGTAATTGATTGTATTTAAATTAGGTAACTACCGGTAATGTTAGCGTTCGTGTTAGGATAAATAGTCGGCTGTGTAATTAAAATTTGTAACCTAAAGTGTGCTGTAGTACACAGGAAACAGCCTTTATAAAGACTAAGTTAGTTAAGTTATTAAATAAATTCTGATCGGGATATGGCGCCTTGCAAGCGGAAAGTCAAGGCAAAGCGACACTTGGTGTGCGATCACGGCCACAGCTGGGTAGATTTTGCATTGTCCGGGTGTGGAAAGTCATGGGCAGAAACCATGGAGGAAGGATTCACCTTTCAGTGCAGTGGATGTTGGAAGGTGGAGTGTCTGCAGAAGGAGATTGTTAGGTTGACAGATATTGTGAAGGGAATGGAAATGGGAATTAGCAAGGAGGCAGGTCGAATGGAGAGAGACGACAAGGAGAGAGGCGAGAATACTGCAAGACTGAAGGAGAATAGCAGTGGCAAGAAAACTGAGGAAAGGAGATTGAGAGGAGGGAAGGTGATTGGAGGGGAAGAAATTGGAAAATCGACAACAGAAAACATGACAAGCGTGAAGGTGACAGGGAAGAAAGTGACCGTAGAGAAGGAGGGAGGGAAGATGGAACGGGAAAGGAGAGTGGAAAATTAGATGGGACGAAAGAAGAAGGGACGAAAGGAAGTGAGAGCAAATGTGATAGAAGAGAAGTCGATAAAAGGGACGCTGACAGGAGGAAAGGTGACAAGAGAAAAAGCGACAGAAAAGAATGGATCGGAAGAGAATGTGACAGGAGAGAAGACGACAGGGGGGAAAGACAACAACCAGACAGATGCAAACCGAAGAAGGAGCTATTCTAAGGCAGTGATTGAGGGGGCAATGAGGAAAGAGAGGGTGTTTATGGGTGACTCCATTATGAGAAAGACGGACAAGACACTGAGCGAGGGGAAGGACATCGTTGTTTGTTTACCGGGGGCTAAGATTGAACATGTAACTGACAGGGTAGAGAAGGTATTGGGACATGGCAAGGGGGGGTCTATACTGGTACATGTAGGAACAAATAATGCAGACAGGGAGGGAACAACTGCGATAGTACAGAAGTATAGACAGTTAGTGAGGAAGCTAAAGAAGACGAGAGTCGAGCAGGTTATTTTGTCAGGAATTTTGCCAGTAATGGGAGGAAGGGGGGCAACGTATAGAAACTGCAAGAGGATGGCGATCAATGCACTAGCTGAGCAGATGTGTGAAGAAGAGGGGGTGGGATTCACCGATTTATGGGGATATTTTGTTGGGAGGGAAGATATGTACATGAGAGATGGCCTCCATCTCAGTGGAAAGGGGGCAGCAGTTTTCTCAGAGAATCTGCTGCAATCTGTTGACAGTGGGACAGGTTGCATCTATTTAAACTAGATTCGCAGGGGGGACTCACAGAAAACCCTGAAAATGGAGGCATAGATAAAGGCAGCAGAAATAAATCAGCAAATAACAGTCAGGAAAACTCTTCTGAAGCTGGATATAAATGTGTTTGTTTAAATGCAAGGAATATTGTAAACAAAAGAAATGAACTAAACATTATGGTAGAAGATATTGACCCTCATATAATAGGTATAACCGAATCCTGGACCACCACCGATATATCAGATGCTGAATTGGGACTGACAGGATATGTAATGTTTAGAAAAGATAGAATAGGAAGAAAGGGAGGTGGAGTTATTTTATATATTAAAGAATCTATTCAGGCTTATGAAATAAAATTAGAAAGAGAAGCAGATTGCGAAGAAGCTGTTTGGTGTAACATAGTTACAGGAAACTCAACGTTAACAGTTGGGTTAGTTTATCGAAGTCCAAACATAAGCATAGAAGAGAATGAAAAAATACAAAACGCTATAAGGGAAGTAAGCAAACGGGACTGTATTATTATGGGGGATTTTAACCATGGGCATATACAATGGAAATCTCTACAGAGTATGGGGAGAGAGGACCAAAAGTGTTTAGTTTTAGTTCAAGATACATTCCTTTCTCAACATGTGCTAGAACCAACCAGGGGTGAGAATGTGTTAGACATAGTTTTGTCCTCACAGAATGAATTAGTTGACAATGTCAAGATATGTGAGTCACTAGGGAGTAGAGATCACAACCAGATACATTTTACCATCAAAGTAAAATCAGAAAGGAATAGTAAAAAGCAGTATAGGAGAAATTTCCACAAAGGAAGGTGTAAGGAGATGAGGAAATATTTAGCAAAGATAGACTGGAATAAGACACTGAAAAATAAGACGGCAACAGAATGCTGGAATATATTAAAGAGTGAAATTAAGTGCATAGTCGATAAATTTGTACCCTTAAAAAAACAAGGAAAACGGTCCAAAAAGAAACACTTATCGAAAGAAGCCATTAGAAAAATTAAGTATAAACAAATGATGTGGAAGTCATATAGATGTACTGGAAATTATGAAGATTACAACAGTTATAAAGAAGCACTTAACCAAGCTACAGCTGAAATTATAAATTCAAAGAGAAGCTATGAACAACAATTAGCTAGTAATATAAAACATGACAGCAAGAGTTTTTATGCGTATGTTCGAAGCAAACAGAAAGTTCAAGTTAAGGTCGGTCCTCTAGAAGATAGTGCTGGAAATATAATATCAGAGGGATTCTTAATGGCAGAAGACCTGAATGAGTACTTTAGTTCAGTGTTTACCAGGGAAGATATTAGTTCACTGCCAATACCAGAGGCTAAGTTCAAGGGGGCAGATTCAGACTATTTAAGACAATTAATTATAACCCCGGAAATGGTAGCTAAGAAAATAAGGGCTATGAAGGATAATAAATCACCTGGAGTGGATGGTATTCCACCCAAACTACTATTGGAAATTGTAGAACAAATTAGCATACCACTTGCAACAGTTTTCAACTTGTCATTAGAAGAGGGGGTGGTTCCTTTAGAATGGAAAGAAGCAAACATTATACCGTTATTTAAAAAATGTTCGAGAAACAAGTCAGAGAACTATAGACCAGTGAGTTTAACATCAGTGATTTGTAAATTATTAGAAAGACTAATTAAAGATCACATAGTGGATTTTCTTGTTAAACAAAACTTGATAAACCCATCTCAACATGGTTTTTTTTAAGGGAGGTCATGCTTAACAAATATGTTATGTTTTTTGGAAGACATCACTAAGTGGGTAGATGAGGGATCACCAGTAGATATCGTCTACTTAGATTTTCAAAAAGCTTTTGACAAAGTACCACATCAAAGATTACTGCTTAAACTAAAGGCCCATGGCATAGGAAATGGTATAATAAACTGGATAGAACAATGGCTGATTGACAGAAGACAACGTGTAGTAGTTGATGGGGAGGCTTCAAACTGGAAATCGGTATTGAGTGGGGTACCACAGGGATCAGTATTAGGTCCTATATTATTCTTAATATATATCAACGATTTGGATGATGAAATAACAAGCAAGGTGTTGACATTTGCGGATGATACAAAAGTGTTTAGAAGGATTAAAAGTGATGGAGATAGACAGCATTTACAAGATGATCTTGACAGGTTGATCAAATGGTCTGAAAAGTGGCAAATGCTGTTCAATTTTGGGAAATGTAAATGCCTCCACACAGGACATGGGAATGAAGAAGTAGAATATACAATGGGGGGTACTGTACTAAATACTACTGTAAAATAAAAGGACTTAGGGTTAACCATTAGTGCTGATATAAAGGTTTCAGAGCTGTGCGGAATTGCAGCTTCAAAGGGAAATCAAATCCTTGGATTAATTAGGCGAAACATAACGTATAAGGAAAAAGAGCTAATAATACCGCTGTACAAAACAATAGTTAGGCCTCATTTAGAATATTGTATTCAAGCATGGAGGCCATATCGCAGGAAGGACATATATATGCTAGAAAGTGTGCAGAGGAGAGTAACTAAAATGATACCAAATCTGAGGGATCTTAGTTACGAAATATGCTTTAAAAAATGCGGTTTAACAACACTAGAGACCAGGAGATTGAGAGGAGATCAGATAGAAGTGTTTAAAATATTGAAGGGTTATGAAAATATTGATAGAAATATGTTTTTCTCAGTTAAGAAAGATAGAAGGACTAGAGGACATGAACTTGCATTAGCAAAGGAGCAGAGTAAATTGGATATAAGAAAGTTTTCTTTTTCACAAAGGACTGTAAATGAATGGAACAGATTACCTGCTGATTGTGTGGGTGCTAGTAGCGTGAATATGTTTAAACATAAAATCGACACATACCTCAGACGGGCGGGATACACACAGATAAAAGGGTCGGACTCTCGATAAGCCAAAGGGCTTCCTTGTCCACCTGCCACCTAGAGTTAATTATCTGGGTGGCAATCTTGTTAAATCTTGTTAAACGTGTCACAGAGGATGGTAAATGACTGAACAAAGTTAACACATGATTGTGTAAATGTTGACGATGTGAAAGTATTTAAAAATGAAATTGACATATATTATGTCTGATCGGGGCGTCAATGAAACATTGTAGGATTCTCGATATTCCAATTGGTTCGATGCCTTGTTGCTATATTGTGCGTGTTACGTTGAGTGGCAATCGTGTTATAATATTGTAGCCTAACTGCTAACCAAACCGGCACGGTCATTCAGAGGAGGTTGGCAGGCTCTAGTCATGCGCACTAAATGTATACTTGTTATGCTCCGCCCACTCGGTAGGTTTTTAAGGCTGTTTTTAATTGTTGCATGCTATTAATTTATATAATTTTCTATTGATACGTGGTGACGTATTCATTTATTAATAACCAAGCGAGCGAACCATTGTACTGATCATGTTTTTTTAGGGTCTGAGTAATTAATTTTAGAAAGATGAACTTGACTGAGTGACGCACGCACATGTTCGTAAAAGGACAACAGTGCAAAATGCTCATCAATTGTTAGATATCTAAACATCATTTAGGCATCCTCACTTTCATTGTAGACTTTATAATCTAAATTAAAAAAAATTAAAAAAAACCGAGAACTTTTAGTTATTAATTTGCATCGTAAGCTTTTCCCATTTATCGCCCACGTACACTAGTAGTAGTAATCATTGTTTTCACGTAGCTGAAACTAGAATGTATATGTCTCACTATGCGTAATGACATTTCAAAACGAATTGATAAATTTCATTCATAAAAATGAACTTGAACGTATGACGAGTACAACCTCAACACCGTAACGGCAGTACACGTACAGTACTTGAATTTAAGTCAAAGGCCCGTCGAAGTTGCCAGTTGCCCATAGGCATGGACGTTGTGTATCCTTTATATAGTAGACATGCTAAGTGAATTTTCACTTCAAGTCATGATGCAGAGGTCCCCTTTGGTGTGGAAGTTCTTTAGGGCCATAGGAAACAAATTATCCAAAGACACAAGTTGTATCGTAAAATCCAAGATGGCCACCGTCTGCCATCTTGGAAAACCTAGCTAACTGATAGACCACGAACAGTATGTCATTGAAAAGAAAACTATTATGATACATGTTTTCTAGCTAATTTGAGGTTCTTAAACTCATTTCTGGCATAGATTTTGCATTTGGAATGCATTTAAATGTCACATCCTGGAAATATTATACAAATAAAAGTTGATATTTTTACAAAGTTGATGAAAACAGAATTTATAGGCATTTTGATAACAGTTATGAGAAAGTAATTAAAACATGAGGGTATAGAAACATTCCTCTAATTGTATGTTTCAATTTATATGTTTCACATTCACAACGATTAATCCAATCCAAGATGAGTAACTCTAAAAGCATGCCTGCCATCACGGACACTCCTGAGTGGAGCTTATGTTTCATATGTCAATCAGACAAAAGCTATCAACCGACCATGAATCCATCATCATCTGTGAAATTGAAAAAACAATCCTGAAAAACGATCAGCCTGTTACAAAGAAGTTACAGACAACATCCGTGAGCTCAAGGAATTAGGTGAGTTGCCTGACTTTGTAGTTGTAGATAACATTGGTGGTGGCGCTGGTGGTGGTGCTCAGAGTATAGTGCAGCTGATGATGTCTAATCAAGTTGTATGGCACAACAGTTGCAGGAATGCTGTTGACACTCAAAAAGTGCAGAGAGCCAGGAGAAGGCATCAAGGACAAGAGTAAGTTAGCCCAATGAAAACTCGCCGCATGAACAGTGCAGGCTCTACATCCTCGAGCAAAACAGTCGACACTCCATGTCTCTTTTGTGATGAAGTGGGCAATAAGAAAGAGCTGCGGAAGGCCGCCATTTTGGCTTGGATAAGAAAGTCAATGATTGTGCTCGATTGTTAGGTGACAAACGGCTGTTGTCATAACTTTCTGCTTGTGACATGATCGCTATTAATGCCGTTTATCATCGTGCGTGCCTGACACGGCTCTACAGGAAATCGGTGACAATCGGATGTGACATGACTGAGAGTCATAACACCCAGGTGATGCGAGCAAGTGTTCTCAACGAGTTACTGGGCTTCGTTGAAGAGAACTGTGGTTCAGGGTCATCAATGGCAATGGCTGACTTGATGTCCATTTATGACAAGCTCCCGGTTTTCCCTACTTCAAGTGCAATACAACACGCCTTTGAGAGGATATTGAGCGCATGATTCCTGACGTCAAGCTGATACACATGAATCGTTGCTTGTCTCTTGTTTGCGACGATGACACTGGCAAAACTGTACTTGATATGAAAAACAATATATCAGCTGAAGTCTCCATCCTCCACAAACAGCTAAGATCCTCCGGCGAGAATATCTACACATGAGACATGCTTTCACGGGTTCCTTCTCAACCTCATGTGAAGCTGAATCCATCCCACCCACGTTGATATCATTCTTGCACATGCTTCTTGATAGATCAGGTATCGATCAGCCACCTCATGGATCTGAGAAGTCCAGGGTTGCAACATCCATCGGATCATCTTCATTTCTCTTGGGCGCAGATCCACGAAAACTGGGAGCGTTCCTCGTTACATCAGGCAGAGAGAAACAACAGTTTCACTGTATATGGCTATGAAAGTATATCTTCAAGCTGGCCGTGAATCTCTAATCGGTGTTATGCATCAGCGAGAACTGCGCATCTCATACGACCTTTTGAGAGTGTTGAACACATACATTGCAAATTCAGTGATTGGTCATTGTGAGTAGGTCGGTGTGGTGATGCCATCTGGATATGTTCACCATATGTCAAGGACATGTTCACCATATGTAATGTTTTGACAACATCGACCACAATCCATCCTCTACGATGGCAAAATCAGCCCTCCATGGAACATGCATCAGTATTCACCAGCACTTCTCGTCAGACACACAAGACATCGAGAATGTCATCGACATCCTCAATCCAGCTGAGATGGGGAAGAAGGCTGTAAGGTTCTCGAAAGCTATCTACACGACTATGGATCCGGATGTCTCGCTGCAAAATGATGACGTGCTACACGTTCCTGTTCGGAGGACCAACAGTCATCCTTATCCACCTTCGCGCCCTCTCTGCAGCATCTTTGAAGAAGGCTACGTATGATTGGAGCGAGTCAACAGCCTCTTATCAAAACATACACCCGAAGCTGGTGAATGGATTTCATGGGCCGCATACTATGCCAACATCACAGAACCTCCTGCTACTCCCCAACCAAGTCATGCTATGCCAACATCACAGAACCTCCTGCTACTCCCCAACCAAGTCATACTATGCCAGCATCACATAACCTCCTGCTACTCCCCAACCAAGTCATACTATGCCAACATCACATAACCTCCTGCTACTCCCCAACCAAGTCATACTATGCCAGCATCACATAACCTCCTGCTACTCTCCAACCAAGTCATACTATGCCAACATCACATAACCTCCTGCTACTCCCCAACCAAGTCATACTATGCCAGCATCACATAACCTCCTGCTACTCTCCAACCAAGTCATACTATGCCAACATCACAGAACCTCCTGCTACTCCCCAACCAAGTCATACTATGCCAGCATCGCAGAACCTCCTGCTACTCCCCAACCAAGGCATACTATGCCAACATCACAGAACCCCCTGCTACTCCCCAACCAAGGCATACTATGCCAACATCACAGAACCTCCTGCTACTCCCCAACCAAGTCATACTATGCCAACATCACAGAACCTCCTGCTACTCCCCAACCAAGTCGTACTATGTCAACATCACAGAGCCTCCTGCTACTCCCCAACCAAGTCATACTATGCCAACATCACAGAGCCTCCTGCTACTCCCCAACCAAGTCGTACTATGTCAACATCACAGAGCCTCCTGCTACTCCCCAACCAAGTCATACTATGTCAACATCACAGAGCCTCCTGCTATTCCCCAACCAAGTCATACTATGCCAACATCACAGAACCTCCTGCTACTCCCCAACCAAGTCATACTATGCCAACATCACAGAGCCTCCTGCTACTCCCCAACCAAGTCATACTATGCCAACATCACAGAGCCTCCTGCTACTCTCCAACCAAGTCATACTATGCCAACATCACAGAGCCTCCTGCTACTCCCCAACCAAGTCATACTATGCCAACATCACAGAGCCTTTTGCTACTCCCCCAACCAAGTCATATATGCTGCCTCTGTTCACCGAGTCTTCCAACGGCCCTATGATTGTTTGGCTTGGGATGAAAGTCATCCGCCAGGCAATTAGGTACATCAATCCAGGACAGACACAAGTCATGGCTGCCGATCAACTCCTCTTCACGCTGGCCAAGAAACTCTAGTGGACGATTCCCCATTCAGAGCATGGTGAGGACTCCTTTCTGTTGACATTGGGTGCGATGCATACAGAGAAGATCCTAAGCGAGATCCTGGACTGCATTGTCCCAGCAGATCTCACCAATCGCAGACCCGTGACGACTGTTGCTGTGCTGGATGGCGCTGTGCTCGTTCAAATGTCTTGGAAATGCTGTGACCATCGGAGACTATTTCACAGACGTGTTTGTGCCATACATCCTCTCCTGGTTTGAAACAAATGACCGGGTTGACATTGTCTGATGAGCCAGGAACTCGGGAGCAAAGAGGCAGCGGAGCGCAGAGGCGGGTTACTCTCTCAAACAAAGTTCCTGGCAATTGGGCTGCCTTCCTGGACCTGAACAAGCAGGAATTCTTCGTGGAAATGGCCAAAAGCTTGACGCACATGACGCTTCCACATGGTAAGCAGCTCTTCACCACCATTCTCAGTGACTGTGTGAGTTCACTGGCAGGCGCTGATGTTGGTGGACTGGCCCCATCCACACATGAGGAAGCCGACACCAGGATCATTCTGCAGCTACCAACACCGGTCATCGTCAAGTGATTGTCCGCACTAGTGAGAGCGTTGTTGTATTGCTCGGCTTTTGTGGCCCTCGAACAGAGGATTGGTGGACGCTGGATTACCTTTGGAATGCGGCAAAACGTAAGGTATAGTCCAGTGCATGTCATCGCACATGGACTTGGACTATCCAAGGCAACGACACTGCCGGCATTTCATACGTTAACAGGATGCGACACGACCTCAGCGTTCTTCAGCAAATGCAAAAAGACGGCCTGGTCAGTGTGGCGGTCCCTCCCTGAACCCACCTTACCTCTAAAGCTGCTCTCCTTCCCTATCCCCAGCCTGCAGATGATCAAGACTCACACACCCATGCTTGAGAGATTCGTCATGCAGCTCTATGGTATATCTGACGAGAGCATCATAACCGTGGATGCTGCAAGACTTTCCCTCTTCTTCCACAAAGGAAGATACTTCGAGCGCATGCCTCCAAGCATGTTTGGGGGTAATACGCTCATCAAAGCTCCAGATCCAGTCTCCCCAACGGAATGTGGATGGCAGCAAAGGTCCCCAAACTCCGTGCCAACTTCAGTCTACACCACAACTCTTATTATTTCGCGGGACTTGCCAGAGCTTGTCATTTGCCAATGTAAGAAAGACTGTAATGCTCCTTGTAAGTGACACGTGGAGGGACAGCCCTGCATGATTCTCTGCACATGTAAAGGCTCATGCTCCCACACTGGTAACATGAGAGATGTACAGATCGATGAGGAATCAGGTTAGTCCTGAATGAAGGGAATACTATTTAGATACCACAAAGAACAAACTTATTACCTGAAGTTTAGTATCTCAAGAAACATTCAGAGAGAGACTAATGGAAGGAACAGTTATCCATGAAGCTGAAGCTATCAAACTTATATAAAATACGTGGACCTACTTTTCAGTACCTTACCAAACCTGAACTTATGTTTCTAGAAACAATAAATATTATTATTAGAGAACTTCTAAATTTAGCATTCAATCAGACGTTCTTGCTTCCATGCCTCTAAATTATTCTGCTTTCATAAACTTTCTCAAAATGTCAGCTTTGTGCATTTCCCCCAGATTTGACCTTTAAATGCATTCCAAATGCTAAATCGATGCCACATATGAGTTCAGAAACGTCAAATTAGCTGGAAATCATCTATCATAATAGTTTCTATAACGTACGGTTCCTGAGCTATGACTCGGCCACATTTTAAGATACAGCTTGTGTCTTTGGATAATTTCTTTTCTATGGCTCTGGGGAGCTTCTATACCAAAAGGGACATTTGCATCATAAATTGAAGTAAACCCTATTTTGTTGTACTTAACAAGTCTACTAATACGGAATGGATACATCGACACCGAAACATCACAGTAACTGGTGATGTAAGTTCATGCTGGTCTAAGTTGATTGGTTAATTGATGCATTTGAATCCTGTTTTTTTATTTATAATGATTGCTTTTAATAAATGATATTCAATACATATTGCATATTTCTAATATTGCCCATATTTGTATGCAGCACATGATTGGGAATCATTTTCTAATTAAATATTTATTACTGTTTTAAAAGGGGAAATCATTTAAAAATAAACAACATGCTAAAGTTATATTATACAAACAATAATAATTAAACAATAAAATATGTGATAACAAGCATCAAGTGTGTTGACTAAAAATATTTTCCAATGAGCATTTTTATTACAATTTTATGTTATGGAAACAATAAAACAAGCTTCATCTAAAACTGTTGATACTTTACAATATATTATTAATACATTTGTAATATACGATGCTTCTTGTTTAAAGTATTGAGCCATGTTTAAAAAGTAATACAGCTTTATTATAATAAGTAATGTTATGTTATTATTTGTTTTTGTTTTTATGTATTAATCACTGTTCAATGTGATTGTAATAAATTGCACACGATAAGATAATCTGCAGTTAAATAGTAATACTTATCTTGCAATTAATTTACATTATTAATAACTTGTTTTATCTGTTTCATGTGGCATTTAAAAATATATTATTATATGGGATGTTTTGCTACGTGTAATGTGTCAGATCATATAAAAATGTAAACAGTTATGTTTATGGTAGTGGTACAGCAATATCTAAATTCAAAACTAGCACTAGCAGCGTAGGTCGTGCACTAGTTGTTGAGTGGATGACAACACATTTTGTTAGACTCATGTTGGAGATGAGAAATGCACGTTTATAAATTTTATTGCAAATGGCAACAACGGTGTTCTCAGCAAAATGTCGCGTTTTATTAATATAACGCATGGGTGATTTCACCACGTCAAACAACTGGTTATATTGTGTGGTTATGGAACAAAGGCGGACTCAAACAGAGCAACCATTTCTCGCGAACGTTATAAACAGAATGATTGGCAAACTTCCGGCGGTGAATATTAAGAATTGATTTTCGCGCATGCGCGAAACCTGCAAACCTCCTCTGCGATCATTATAGTAAGTAGGCAAAGAAGCATTTGGCTTTTTTAGTTTGAAACGCTGTTTATGATGTGATGAACTGGGTATGCCACACACGGCTGAATCAAGTGTGGGATAGCTTATTCGCCCCACATAATTTACTTCATGAGGAAGGATACTGACGGTAACTGAAATGTAGAAGTAGGTAAAATAGAAATGTGTAAAATGTATTCCCCGAACATGGTAAACATTTCCACTAATTTAGCAAGGCATTTTTAACATTGACAATCGCAGTCGAATTATCAGAAAAAGAAATCTGTTTTGACAGTTATTATAATCGTCGGGAATGCAACTTTGTATATTCTGGTGATCTAGTTAAAAGTGTGTATCAACCGTGTTGTAGCGCCTACCTTGCTGGTGAACGCGGCACGTAACATGGCTGCTGAACAGAGCAGTACCACTCCATCAGGTGGCGCCATGCGTGCCGTCGACGGCAACACAGGCGCCACCTGGTGGCTCGACACATGCAGCTACACTGACGTAGAGCAGAACCCCTGGTGGCATGTTGACCTTGTTTTCCTGTACAATGTTTGGCACGTCACCGTCACAAACTTCGAACATCGTAAGTGAATCATTGTACTTCTGGACCATATCAATTGGGTTTGATACCAAGCAAGAATAGCAAAAAGCAGTATAGGAGAAATTTCCACAAAGGAAGGTATAAGGACATGAGGAAATATTTAGCAAAGATAGACTGGAATAAGACACTGAAAAATAAGACGGCAACAGAATGCTGGAATATATTAAAGAGTGAAATTAAGTGCATAATCGATAAATTTGTACCCTTCAAAAAACAAGGAAAACGGTCCAAAAAGAAACACTTATCGAAAGAAGCCATTAGAAAAATTAAGTATAAACAAATGATGTGGAAGTCATATAGATATACTGGAAATGATGAAGACTACAACAATTATAAAGAAGCACTTAACCAAGCTACAGCTGAAATTATAAATTCAAAGAGAAGCTATGAACAACAATTAGCTAGTAATATAAAACATGACAGCAAGAGTTTTATGCGTATGTTCGAAGCAAACAGAAAGTTCAAGATAAGGTCGGTCCTCTAGAAGATAGTGCTGGAAATATAATATCAGAGGGATTCATAATGGCAGAAGACCTGAATGAGTACTTTAGTTCAATGTTTACCAGGGAAGATATTAGTTCACTGCCAATACCAGAGGCTAAGTTCAAGGGGGCAGATTCAGACTATTTAGGACAATTAATTGTAACCCCGGAAATGGTAGCTAAGAAAATAAGGGCTATGAAGGATAATAAATCACCTGGAGTGGATGGTATTCCACCCAAACTACTATTGGAAATTGTAGAACAAATTAGCATACCACTTGCAACAGTTTTCAACTTGTCATTAGAAGAGGGAGTGGTTCCTTTAGAATGGAAAGAAGCAAACATTATACCGTTATTAAAAAAAGGTTCGAGAAACAAGTCAGAGAACTATAGACCAGTGAGTTTAACATCAGTGATTTGTAAATTATTAGAAAGACTAATTAAAGATCACATGGTGGATTTTCTTGTTAAACAAAACTTGATAAACCCATCTCAACATGGTTTTTTTAAAGCGAGGTCATGCTTAACAAATATGTTATGTTTTTGGAAGACATCACTAAGTGGGTAGATGAGGGATCACCAGTAGATATCGTCTACTTAGATTTTCAAAAAGCTTTTGACAAAGTACCACATCAAAGATTACTGCTTAAACTAAAGGCCCATGGCATAGGAAATGGTATAATAAACTGGATAGAACAATGGCTGATTGACAGAAGACAACGTGTAGTAGTTGATGGGGAGGCTTCAAACTGGAAATCGGTATTGAGTGGGGTACCACAGGGATCAGTATTAGGTCCTATATTATTCTTAATATACATCAACGATTTGGATGATGAAATAACAAGCAAGGTGTTGAAATTTGCGGATGATACAAAAGTGTTTAGAAGGATTAAAAGTGATGGAGATAGACAGCATTTACAAGATGATCTTGACAGGTTGATCAAATGGTCTGAAAAGTGGCAAATGATGTTCAATTTGGGGAAATGTAAATGCCTCCACATAGGACATGGGAACGAAGAGGTAGAATATACAATGGGGGGTACTGTACTAAGTACTACTGTAAAAGAAAAGGACTTAGGGTTAACCGTTAGTGCTGATATGAAGATTTCTGAGCAGTGCGGAATTGCAGCTTCAAAGGGAAATCAAATCCTTGGATTAATTAGGCGAAACATAACGTATAAGGAAAAAGAGCTAATAATACCGCTGTACAAAACAATAGTTAGGCCTCATTTAGAATATTGTATTCAAGCGTTGAGGCCATATCGCAGGAAGGACATAGATATGCTAGAAAGAGTGCAGAGGAGAGCAACTAAACTGATACAAAATCTGAGGGATCTTAGTTATGAAATACGCCTAAAAAAATGCGGTTTAACAACACTAGAGACCAGGAGATTGAGAGGAGATCAGATAGAAGTGTTTAAAATATTGAAGGGTTATGAAAATATTGATAGAAATATGTTTTTCTCAGTTAAGAAAGATAGAAGGACTAGAGGACATGATCTTGCATTAGCAAAGGAGCAGAGTAGATTGGATATAAGAAAGTTTTCATTTTCACAAAGGACTGTAAATGAATGGAACAGATTACCTGCTGATTGTGTGGGTGCTAGTAGCGTGAATATGTTTAAAAATAAAATCGACACATACCTCAGACGGGCGGGATACACATAGATAAAAAGGTCGGACTCTCGATAAGCCAAGGGCTTCCTTGTCCACCTGCTACCTAGAGTTAATTCTCTGGGTGGCAATCTTGTTAAATAACACTTATGTCTGAATCACATAAAAGTTGTACGTCTGGTGTATGTATATATGTATGTGTGTATGCCTTTACATACACGTGTACAAATGTAACTGTAAATGGCTACGCTGAATACGTAACGCATTTTCAAAGTTGAAATTCGAGGCGTGATGCTAGCAATTTACCGGCATGAAGCAACTGAAATATTATTATATGCATTGCCTCACAAAACAGGCGTTGGTCACTACTAATTAATATACGTGTCGCTGTACAATATGACACGATATGGCCGTTGTTAAGCAACTTGTTATTGTTGTTATAGAATTAATTAAAAGGACGAAATAGTTGAACTTCGTGGGGCCAATTAAGGGGGTTGGATAATTATCTCTTTGTTATGAGTAATTAGTATGTACCCGTTAGTATTTAATATAACACGTCATGGCCGTAGCATAGCAAGAGATAAAAGTATGTAACTCCCATGTGGAATATGGGGGACAAAGAAGGTAACTCTAGATCGTATGAATTGTTGTACTCATTGCAATGTAGCACGATAACACGTTGCTGGTAAACGGTTATCCTAGAAATAATTACATGGTCTCTCGTTTGAATCCAATGATTTAAACACCTATATTTATTATAAGTTATTATGGTGCACACTGCTATGTAATACAACGTGAGGGTTCCCCTGAAATCAATAGAGTCGCGTAAAGAGGTTGGTTAACTCATTTTGCTATAGTTTCATTAATATAACAATTAACAGTTCCAGACTCTTCTTTATTTCGGAATGCAATGATGTAGCGTGTTCTTGCTGCAGCTGTGTTGCGTGACCTCGCCATCTGGATGTCAATCAATGACACCGCAGTGCCCCCTGGCGACGGTACTCTCTGCGCGAGGTATTCCGCTCCGCCGTGGCATAAGGGCGTCAGTCACGTGTCATGTGTACCACCGCCGATGTTGGCCCGCTACGTGTCGCTGATAGTACCCGGCAAGAACACGAGACTGATGCTTTGTGAGGTGCAGGTGTTCGGACAACGTACGTAGACCTCTCTTTCATACGCTCGACATGATAGAACGTTCTTTTATTCTCAGTAGTGCCTACGAATGTGTGTTGTCATGCTACTGGCAAATGTTCACATAGTTTCTATGAGCAACCTAACCCATGCATCTTTCAAATGCAGATCACTGACTCTTTGAATGTATCTTAACGTCTGCGTGTTTTGCTGTGTCATTAACAGTGCATTTGGAAGACTAATAAGAAACGGTGTGCATAGCGTATGGTAAAGTCGTGTGTTTGCAGTGGTCACGTGCCCAGCATTCACACCTACCGCTGGTGAGATATACAAAGACACAGACTGTACATCTGGCATGAAGGTCTACAAAGACACATGTGAAGTGTCGTGTGAACGCGGCTACTACCTGACCAGCAGTGACGGCGTACACACATGTACACAAAAGGGGACTTGGAACAATGACGTCACGTGTGAATGTACGTTATATACAAAAAATTTGATTAAAACGTAAACATAGCTACACATTTGTCGATGTGCCTAAGCTAGCTAAACAAACGGCATACCGTAAATCTGTAGCTAGGCATGGGAAGAACACACATCGGCCGATGTTTCTAAGACACATTCGACAATCATTGCAGGTAAAGACAGTCTAAGCCAGACATTTTTTTAAAGATATTTATATGCATATGCATACATTATGAGCAATGTATATTCTTTTGACTGAATGAATAGTAATCTGACTGAAACAGTATTAAATAAATTATGATTTGTGTATATGATGTTTTGTATCGAATTGCCTATGAAGTGTACACCAAATTCCTTGTAAAGGCATAATAAACTATCTTATCTTATCTTTAGTGAATATTCTGCATGCGAATGGATATACACTGTACATCTGTATAAATAAACGTTTAAATTCGAAATCTAATCTTCAGTGGTTAAGTGCCCGCTCATAAAAAAGGCCGACGGTGAGATCTACAAAATCACGTGTACAGCGAACAAGAAGGTCTACAACGACACATGTGAAGTGTCGTGTGAACGCGGCTACAACCTGACCAGTAGTGATGGCGTACACAAGTGTACAGAACACGGCAACTGGAGCAACGACGTCACTTGTGAACGTACGTTATTTTGTTATAGCTATTCGTCTTTCTGTTGAATATTAATTGAAGTAGTGACATTTGGTGATTTTGTATTTTTAGTTACAACATACACCCACATCCACGCACGCGCGCACGCACGCACGCATGCACGCACGCACACACACATACTCTCTATCTCTCTCACACACACACACATATACGCTCACACACACACACACACACACACACACACACACACACACACACACACACACACACACACACACACACACACACACACACACACACACACACACACACACAGACACACACACCGCACAGCGCACACACAAGTGCACACTCGCACACATCCGCAGAAATTCGAACCACATACCAGCACACCCGCACACCCGCACACCCGCACACCCGCACACCCGCACACCCGCACACCCGCACACCCGCACACCCGCACACCCGCACACCCGCACACCCGCACACATTTGCACGCGCGCGCACGCACACACACACAAATCCACCCAAACCCACATACACCAACACTGACACACCACACACACGCACACACGCACGCACGCACGCACACACACACACACACACTGGTGCACACTCGCACACATCCGCAGAAATGCGAACCTCAAACCAGCACACATTTGCATGTTTGCAAACATTTGCACGTTTGCACACAATGGTTGCACAGCATATACTACAGATGAATCGTGTATTTGCAGTGGTCACGTGTCCAACCTTCACACCGACCTACGGTGAGACATACAAAGACCAAAATTGTACGTCTGGCAAGAAGGTCTACAACGACTCATGCGAAGTGTCGTGTGAACTCGGCTACAACCTGACCAGCAGTGACGGCGTACACACGTGTACAGAAAACGGCACCTGGAGCAATGACGTCACGTGTGAACGTGCGTTTTAATGTTCTCTATAGCTATATTATGAATGGCCAAATGTCCCATGGACACATCACGCCAGTTATTTCACAACGTACATGTTTTTTTTATAGACGTGAGATAGATATATCCATGAATATCAATAATTGAACAAGACAGGGAAACACTAGTAATGCTACATTAACTAACGTTTATTAACATTAAAGAACGAGTCAACACACCCGCTGGTGATAGATCACTCGTGTATGACAACAGGGTCGAAGGCTACGAAACACACTGCGCTTAATGGGCAATATCGCACTGCTTCAAACTTATAGCTGAAACAGCATTGCAGCTGTGTTTGAGAAACGTTAAACTTATTGGCTATACGTTAAGTGTTGCAATACGGTCAGAGTTTCGAACTTGTGTAGCTGAAACTGCGAATAAAATTAGTATGGGCTGCACGCAGTGCCGGAACGAGTTTAAGATCAAAACAATATAACGACGTTAACTGCTGCCGTTGGTTTACTGCTCCATCAACGGGTGGGTGTAAGCTAGCATTTATGAATATACAAACACGGCAAACAAAGTATATACTTTAGTGAGCATTTAAGTATATCGTGTGCTTACCAGGCCATAATTGTATGAGTAAACGTTTAAATAGAAATGCAATTTTCAGTGGTAAAGTGTCTACCGATCAAAAAGGCCGAAGGTGAGATCTACAATGCCACGTGCACAGTGGACACGAAGGTGTACAACGACACATGCGAAGTGTCGTGTGAACTCGGCTACAACCTGACCAGCAGTGACGGCGTACACAAGTGTACAGAAAACGGCACCTGGAGCAATGACGTCACGTGTGAACGTGCGTTTTAATGTTCTCTATAGCTATATTATGAATGGCCAAATATCCCATGGACACATAACGCCAGTTATTTCACAACATACATGTTTTTTTTATATACGTGGGTTAGATATATTCATGAATATCGAAAACAAGACTGGGAAACGCTAGTAATTTTACATTAATTAATGTTTATTAACATTAAAGAACGAGTCAACACACCCGCTGGTGAAAGATCACTCGTGTATGACAACAGGGTCGAAGGCTACGAAACGCACTGCGCTTAATGGGTAATATCGCACTGCTTCAAACTTATAGCTGAAACAGCATTGCAGTTGTGTTTGAGAAAAGTTAAACTTATTGGCTATACGTTAAGTGTTGCGATACGGTCAGAGTTACGAACTAGTGTAGTTGAAACTGTAAAAAAGTTAGTAAGGGCTGTAGGCAGTGCCGTAATTGGCGACAGCACGAATTAGATGGTAAACCGGAACGAGTTTAAGATCAAAACAATGTAACGACGTTAACTGCTGCCGTTGGTTTACTGCTCCATCAGTGGGCGGGTGTAAGCTAGCGTTTATGAATATACAAAGACGACAAACAAAGTATATTCTTTAGTGAGCGTTTACGTATATCGTGTGCTTACCAGGCCATACTTGTATGAGTAAAAGTTTAAATAGAAATGCAATTTTCAGTGGTAAAGTGTCTACCGATCAAAAAGGCCGAAGGTGAGATCTACAATACCAAGTGTACAGTGGATACGAACGTGTACAACGACACATGCGAAGTGTCGTGTGAACTAGGCTACAACCTGACCAGCAGTGACGGCGTACACAAGTGTACAGAAAACGGCACCTGGAGCAATGACGTCTTATGTGAACGTACGTTGTATATAAAGGGATTTGTCAACGTTTGCCCCAGTTTAGTATTTGAGGAAGTGGCCAATATGTATTCGTTGGGTAAAGCGATAGTTTTTCTTTGATTCCAAACTCCTATTTAACGAAATCTGCGTGACACGTGAACACAAATATACGTTAATAGTTGCGTTTACTCGAACGCTGGCTCTATCCGGATTCTGAATACTTAGTATTACTCAGCCTAATCGGTAGGTTTCATAATGTCACCAATTGATCAGTGCAACCGCAAATTATGTAATGTAACGTATACAGTATTTGGAGTAAAAGAATACTATGTTAACCACAAACACGCAATCACGCACCCATGCACGCACGAATGCGAACACACACACACACACACACACGCACTCACGCACGCACACACACACGCACAAACACACACACACGCACAAACACACACACAAACACACAAACACACACATACACACACAAAGGCACACACACACACACACACACACACACACACACACACACACACACACACACACACACACACACACACACACACACACACACACACACACACACACACACACACACACACACACACACACAAATATACACATTGCGTAGTTGTGTTTTCTAAGATATGTGGAAGAATTAACAAACTAGATACAAGAGCAACGTCTTTAAAATGTACGTGGGCTTTCTCGTGCTATCAAGACAATAATTTAGTTTGTATTGCAGTACATATACAAATGAGCAATTATTGTTTTGCATAAATACAAACATATAATAATAATAATTAATGTGAATTATTTCTTTTCTTTTTAGATATAACTTGTGAAACGCTGCCCCGAGACTCACATGGGAAGTACACGACTGTGAATTGTACAGAAGAGAAGACGTTTTACAACGAGAGCTGTGAGCTGGAGTGTGAACTCGGCTTCAAGGCCAACGGTCACCCCGTGCAGACGTGTCGACTGAACGGCAACTGGAGCTCCCATATTCACTGCATCGGTCAGTTAATAGGTTTTACTTTCCACAATACAAATACGATATGCTGTATTAAATATGTGTATTTACAGTTGTGTTTGTGTGTGTGTGTGTGTGTGTGTGTGTGTGTGTGTGTGTGTGTGTGTGTGTGTGTGTGTGTGTGTGTGTGTGTGTGTGTGTGTGTGTGTGTGTGTGTGTGTGTGTGTGTGTGTGTGTGTGTGTGTGTGTGTGTGTGTGTGTGTGTGTGTGTGTGTGTGTGTGTGTGTGTGTGCATGTATATATATATATATATATATATATATATATATATATATAAATAAAAAATAAAAATAATATATATATATATACATACATGCATATATGTGTATACATATATATGTATATATATATAAATATATATGTGTATACATATATATATATATATATATAAATATATATAAATAGTATTACATATATATATATATATATAAATATATATGTGTATACGTATATATATATATAAATATATATAAATAATATTATATATATATGCGATATATGCGTCGCGCTGCCTCGAAGCCGGGAGAGGTGGTGCTGTTGGAGATTTTAAGCGAACGTCCGGGAGATTTGTCTGTACACCTAAAACTAAGGATATATATATATATATACATATATATATATATATATATATACATATATATATATATGTATATATATATATATATAGTTTTGCTTGTGTTTCTTATGACGACAATGCATTCACAATATGTGAGATCAATTCACATTCATTTACCTGCCTGCATTGCTTAAGGCACGAGAAAGTGTGTTTTAGTTCATTTTCACCAAGCGTGCGGGCTGATCTCTGTAATATGTCCGCAGTACGCTTGTGTCCGGAGGTCAACTATACGGTCCAGGCGCATCTCGTGTCCGGCAACGGTCCATTCGTGCCAGACACTGTGCTGCTGTACGAGTGTAACGAGGGCTATGAACTGGCCGAAGGTTACCTGGAGCTGTCGTGTCAGAAGGACGGAGAGTGGTCAGGGAAAGCACCCAACTGCACAGGTAATGTCGACACGCTATGTCAGTTGGCAGTGATCACTCTGTAACGGTTGACCAAAAGGGCATGACAAGTTCCGGCAAACATATTATTTATATATGCAAAATATTATGACTGAACAGGATGATATATAATTCTCCAGTAAACCTAGATATCACATAATGTTGTCGGTTATGCACATATTTAATTATATAATAAAACAACCAATTTCAAGCTAATTAATCTACTCTGTCTACATGCATATACATGGATAATTATGTATTATTCCCGTCAGCATGTACCTAATAAAAATAAATAGTTAATTCACAAATAAACTACACAGATTGGTGTGCCTATGTGGGATGAGGAGGCCTAATAACAAATATACGTAAAATAATTATATTTATTTAAAATAAAATCACACTGAATGAAACATACAGCGCTTTCCTAGTCATGTTTTCAAGTAGTGCACTGAAGTAAAACAATAACTGTCTTCGATTTCTCTTTTAGCAATAAAATGTCCTGTTTTGGCGTTGCCAAACAACACGGAAGTAGAGAGCGGTGACCCAGGTGCGCATGTCTACAACACAACCATTGTCTATCGGTGTGCTGAGGGTCATGACCTTCTGTTTGGAGACGTGTCCCGGACCTGCCAGAGCAGCAAGGCTTGGAGTGGCGAACCACCAGTCTGTAGAGGTAAGTTGAATCTGTCAGAGCAGTAAGACTTGGTTCAGCGAAGCATCTGTCTCTAGAGATAAGTTGAGTTAAGTCTGCCTGTGGTGCTAACTAGTAACCGACGTCATATATTTTGTTGCAGCATATGGACCCTATACCCTATTATAAACACAATACTGTATGATGATACGCTAAAGTTTACGTGTTCGTTTGGGTTTTATTCCTGACAGTTGTGTCTTGTGGCCCGCCCGCGCCCGTGGCAAACGCACACGCCAGCATAACAGACGACTCGTACTTGGCGAACATTACGTACACATGCAAGCCGGGCTTCAAGCCAGAGGCGGGCGGCGACTGGACGCGACAATGCCAGGAAGACAAACGCTGGAGCGGAAGCGCTCCACTCTGTAGCCGTAAGTCACGTATATATGTATATTTTATATGTGTGTGCGTGTGTGTGCGCGTGTGTGCGCGTGTGTGCGCGTGTGTGTGCGTGTGTGTGCGTGTGTGTGTGTGCGTGTGCGTGTGTGTGCGTGCGTGTGTGTGCGCGTGTGTGTGTCTGCGTGCATGTGTGGCTAGGATTAATGATGCTTTTCTACGCTAGAACATACATACAGGTTGTATATTCTTCTTCTTCTACTTTGTTCCCTTGTGGAGTGGGGTCCACGTCACTCACTTCTTCTTATACAGATACAGTATATGAAACTATTTTAAAGGTCTTGTTTTTCATAATTATTAAGCTTTTATTCACTGCATTGTTTCCCTCTGCGGTTTTGTTTCTGACATTACACACACACACACACACACACACACACACACACACACACACACACACACACACACACACACACACACACACACACACACACACACACACACACACACACACACACACACACACACACACACACACACACACACACAAACGCACGCACGCACGGACACACACACACATACATGCACACATACACGCACACGCACACACAAAAACACATACACGCACACACGCACACACGCACACACGCACACACGCACACACGTACAATAATTCCACCTGCAGCATCTATAAGAAGAAGCAACGAATTGAATGACGTGGACCTAACTCCCCAAGGGATCAATGATATCATATAATCACATATACCGATATATATATATATATTATATATATGATATATATATATATATATATATATATATGTATGATTTCCTTTTGTCTTGATGCGCATCTGAGCTTGGTTTCCAATGATTTAGACGCAATAGTAGTTGTCTTATTATTATTATATATATATATATACTTCTTTTCTTTCTTATTTTATCAAGTCATTGATAACATCGTATCAATTCGTTATTGTGAATCGTTTAGAACGGTATATGACTCGCATAATCAATTAAGCAATTACGTGAATAGGTTGATTTCATGACATACAGAAATCCTCTGCAAAGCTCCACCGGTCATTGCCAATACGTCGATGACGACAGACGGATTGCGAGTGAACGACACGGCAACCTACTCGTGTCTGCTGGGCCACAGACTGCGGGCCGGGAGTCTCACTAAAGTCTGCAATGAACACGAACAGTGGCAGAACGACGACCCAGAATGCATCGGTGAGACTGACGTCATTTCACTGATGACGTCAAGACAAAAATGTATTAAAACAGTCGGCTATAAATGTCATTGGCCATCGTCATTATTATCGCCTTCATCATCATAATTATCATTATAGTCAACAGCATGAGTCGTCATCGTCATCATCATAATAATTATCCCACAACCGTCATCATCTAGGGCTTTCACTGTTAAACTACAAAACAAATTTGAAGTGTTGGAAGAATTATCAGATGCTTCTGATCAAGTATAAAAGAAGTGTGCAGTCATCAAGTAAGCGTACTATCAAACCAGCAAAGAGACATTGGGCATTCAAACCCGACAGCACAAACAGTGGATTAGTGCGGAAACATGGGAGCTGGTGAAATTCATTCAGATCTTCTACAGGAATATCTTCTGCAGTGTCGGAAACTCAACCAAAAAATTCACTGAAATCCGGTGTCCGGCAAGGGTGTGTCATGTCATCATTTCTTTTCACCCTAGTCATCGATTAGACTACGAAAACATGATCAATCAATAGCGGACTGGCATCAGATGAAGCTTCTGCTCTTCACTCGAAGATATAATCTATGCAGATGATCTTGCTCTGTCTTCTCACACTCAAGATCATGTACAAAGAAAAATAAACAGCAAACTGACACAGCAACCTATCATGATTAACTATCATGCACTCGAATATGTGAATAATTTCACCTATCTGGGAAACATCACCAGTCTCCAAGGAGGTGCAGAAGAAGACATCAAAACACGATTGGAAAAAAGCCAGGTCAGCATTTGCAAATCTACAACGGCTATGAAAATTCTCAGTATATTCCAGAAAAACTAAACTAAGAATCTACAAGAGCAACGTCCTCTCTGTGTTCCTGTGCGGCTCGGAGTGCTGGCGCATGACACAGCAAGACACCAATAGACTATCCAGCTTCAACAACACCTGCCTAAGGAAGATAATGAAAGTATACTGTCCCGAGACCATTTCCAACACAAGACTCCACCAAGCAACAAATCAACAACATATCTGCCTCACCCTAAAAAAGAGGAAGTGGATGTGGCTCGGCCATATCTACAGGATGAGCAGCGACATTCCAGTAAAGGCAGCATTGACCTGGTTGCCAGAAGGAACTAGGAAAAGAGGCAGACCGAAAACAACTTGGCGACGAACAATTGAAGAAGAACTGAAGACTGCCGGGCTGACCTGGGGCACAGCAGCAAGGAAAGACCAAGGCAGAGGGGTCTGGCGAGATCTTGTGCGAGCCTTATGTGCCGCACGGCACGAAGAGGATAAGTAAGTAAGTAACAACCTTCATCATTATCACCACCATCATAGTCGTCATCATCATAATCATCATCACAACTACAATAATCATCATCGGCATCATCACCACCACCATCGTAACCATCCTATCGTCTTCAATCGATTTCGATCAAAGTTGTTCCATCAGACAACGCCGCTATATCTCTCCATTGTTATCAGGTGTTAACACTTCTGGTCAAATGTCCACAATAGCTCTAACTCTGCTTGACTACCATTTTCTTGGCTGCATTCTGGTTGTATTCTTTTCAATGTATCTTTGCTACGGCTCCTTTGCCAACACTAAAGTTCCGTTTCGTTCATTGTTTCTTACTCTTCATCTCTCTCTGCCACACGAAATGATTTTGTTATTAGAGAATAACGTAGAAGTACGAAGTAGCGTACACATTATATGGCGTTGTAGTGGGACAGAAACTACGACACAAAGGTTTCTTACAGTTTTATGTGCAAGCCTGTTTTAATTATTATTCCAGTGTTTCAAATATATTTATATTATTGTAATACTTACAGGACCTGCACAGTAACGGTAACGTTTCGCGCTATCAACATAATATGAGTTGATATTTTGCACTGACGTTTTGACGCATTTGCATGCAGAGGTGCACTGTGGGCCGCCGATAGAGCTCGACTTCACCAACAACTTGACGTCCGGTGGTGACACTGTCGGAGGCAAAGTCATGTACACGTGTATCCATGGCTACGAGCGACTGTCGGGCTCTGGATTCAGCCGCTGTCCGCTAAGTGGCGAGTGGACAACACCTACGTTGGTGTGTGAAGGTGCGTTGTCAGATCGGTGGAGTCATTTAGTATACGTTTACAACATTGGGTAGCAATGATTTACATGTTTACGTAAGCTTTGCAGTCGAATATTGCTACAATTATATGACATAAAATCGCGATTACCGCAGGATTATAATTCTTCTTGTTATTCTTCTTCTCGTTGATCCCTTGCGGGGCGGATTCCTCGCCACTCAGTTGCTTCGTTTGCTTTTATCGTTACTTCCCTCCATCTCTGTCAGTTGTCCGCAATGTCCTTCCATTCTTGGCTGTTCACACCTGCCCTCTTACTACTACTACCAGTACTATTACTACTACTATTATTAATATTACTATTACTAGTACTACTACTACTACTACTATTTGTACTAATAATAAACAAGAGCAACGTCATGTTGATATTAATTCACCTGAACAATGTACAGTTGCCCGATATATCCCTCTGCCGTGTTATCAGAGGTGACGTGCGGGATGCCAGCTCCAGTGAAAAACGCCGTTATGTCGACGGACTGCGAGCGACGGGGCTGTGTCGCCAACTACCGCTGTGACGTCGGCTACGTCGGTGACGCGCGACAGTCTCACTGCACGGTGGACGGACGCTGGACACCCGTGTCTCTCACTTGCTCAAGTATTCAATATGTAGTGTCCATTTTAACAGCCCCACTGCAAAATTGGCAGAGACGGGAACCACTTTTTGCAGATATATTGAACATCACAAACAATTTGTGTCACGCTGTATGCAGATAGATGGAGTAGCCCTTCATTATTTAATTTATAGTCTGTTTTGAACACTGTTTACAGCAGAGATTCACATAATACATCGTCATTAACTAGGTCAACTTCACATGGTTCCAGTCAACCTTCTAATATGTGCCCGTGGCCTTTTTACTCGAGTTCAGATGTGTGTGTTTTGTGTGTGTGTGTGTGTGTGTGTGTGTGTGTGTGTGTGTGTGTGTGTGTGTGTGTGTGTGTGTGTGTGTGTGTGTGTGTGTGTGTGTGTGTGTGTGTGTGTGTGTGTGTGTGTGTGTGTGTGTGTGTACTGCCATAATTCCACATTTCAGACTAACGTTAGTTATTAGCTACTTTAACACGACAATCAAGTATAATTTTACTCGAAGTCTTATTTAGGACATCTGCTATAACCATGACGTTCGACAACAGCAGATACATTATACTCTCTATTTGTAGGAATCCGATGTGGTGACGTCAGAACGGACGAAGGAGCTCTTGTGACTGATCAGACAGGCGGCAGCTACGAGGACATCGTGACCCTGCACTGTCGCCGCGGCTACCACCGATTGTCGGGCAGCGAACTGAGGACGTGTCTCGGGTCGGGGTCGTGGTCAGGAACTCCTCTCGTCTGTGCACGTACGGAAACACCTGTTTGCTTGTCATGAGGATAATATCACTAGCAAACACAACTAGTTGTCTGCATGGTTAAGTTGCATATTTCACCTAATGTCACTTTGCACCATACATGTTTATTCTGGTTCAGTAAAAGCATAGCTGTGTCCATTGCAAAAGCATCGACACAAATAGTATAACCAGTTGATATAGGTGATGCAATTTCAAGCATATTTTAGTGATTAAATTATGCCGTTTTAGCTTATTTTTCCACGATCCGCTTGACGTCCCCTGGAGCCATTATAATATTTTCGCGTACGCGAATTTCTTAGCGGCACCAGCCAATGTGCTCAGTCTCATAAAACTGCGAAATCCGCAATTGTTCGCTGCAGTAAAAAACCAACAGTAGAATATTATAAACATGCCAATAATTATTGTATTGTCACGTTGTATTACTATCGTATCGTTCCTTGATCTACTGAATGCTTTCCAGAGACGTCGAGATGGTGTTCGATTGAACAGTTCTGCCTGCGAATAAAGTGTAATGGACCTTGAGAACTCCTAAGGATTGGGTGCTGCGCTACATGGGAACTTACCTTTATTGTAGTAAGGAATTAGTCTGACATAAACTTATCTTATTCAAGTTGATAGCAATAGCCACATATAGGTACTGCCCTGATTTCAGTCTAGAAACCCTTTCCCAAATAGACAACATCGCAGTATTTGAGAATCATTCACGTCTATTCATCGATCGTAGAAACAACTTGTCTGGCTCCGGCGAACGTCATTGGCGCCGTGGCTACCATCGGCAATCTAACCGTCGGAACCAAAGTCACCTACAGGGCTCAGTACGCCTACCGCCACGTTGGCGGAGATTTGGTGCGGACCTGTCGCGAAGACGAACTTTGGACTGGGGAGCAGCCGGTGTTTAAAGGTAACACCCCTCTCGTTGGCTGGCTGCGCTGTTCCTGACAATGTCAGCGGCTTCAGCTTCGAAGGAGTAAACATTTATTTCGCCATCTATTTTTTTGTCGAATTTATGTTAGAAGTAACTACATATTAAACACGAGAAAATCATTTAGTTTATCTTGGGGCTACAACAGTGCTTCACAAAACATACATTACGAATCATGATTAACTAGGTACGATGTCGAACTGTTATTTGTAAGTATTTTAAGAAATTGAATTTATGATATTGCTAAGTAAGTAAGTAAGTAAGTAAGTAAGTTTTCTATAAATCGTTGATGACGTTTAACATGTTGTTGCACATAATGTCACATTGGAGGCGCGTTGGTGACCGTGAAGCATGGGCCCACTTTCAAATCACATCACGATACATACTCGTTTCAGAAATCACCTGTCCTCAAATTCAAGTTGGTGAAGACAGGAACATGAAGTTTGTCACCGATGGCGTCGTCGTCGGGTCACACGTGACATACTCGTGCGTTGCCGGCTACAGACGGTCGGCAGGAGACGCGAGCTGTGAGTGTCTCGTCAGCGGCAAGTGGAGTTGTCGACCGCCGACCTGCACACGTGAGTAGAGTACTGCAGCAGTGGCTGACGGTTTGAATAGTTGCTTGAAAGATGGGGCAGCTAGGTCGGGTAAATTATGGGTTTAATGACGAACTAACAAATTAGTAAAGAAACAGACATTGTTAACAAGAATAAAACTAAAGCTAAACCAAATACACACACGCACGCACGCACGCACGCACGCACGCACGCACGCACGCACGCACGCACGCACGCACGCACGCACGCGCGCGCGCACGCACACACAGCGGATACGTTTGCAGACTTTCTGTAGATCTTTGTTGAAGCAGTTGGTAGTATCGTTCAAAGTTGCCATCGTCAGCCGGTCAAATTAACGGATGTAAAATAATATTATGCTCGGGGGTTTCACGTGGCACGTAAACTACGTGTACAAACATTCTCGACTAGGTTTGGTGTAGGTCATCTCAATGGTCTGTAATCATATTTGTAGATTCGACCACGACCCTAAGTTTTTTTCTAGATCACAGGTGCATTATGCATACACAGACATTAAAAGGCGGCAACTTTATTCTAATGTGCATGTACAAATGCGTGTACTGCAACATTGGGTTTAAAGCGGTTTTGTCAAACAAAATAAAATATAGACCTACATATAACGTTACTACACACTGCGTGTCTGTTTGATACATTTCAGGCGTTAGTTGCGGTGAAGCTCCGACAATCGCAAATTCTAGAAGCGAAACAACAGGACTTAGGTATTTAGATAATGCCAAATACACGTGTGAAACTGGCTTCCGCCGTGAAGGTCCACAGCGCATGCTCGTCTGTAGTGAACATGCGCAGTGGGAAGGAGATGAGATCACGTGCTCAGGTAGATATACACGCATTTGCCAACAGTAAAGAATTTATTATACTCTGCGGATTTTCATACATAGTCCAACGATTATTTTGTAATATAGTGTGCGCGTGTGTGCGTGTGTGAGTGTGTGTGTGTATATGTGGTGTGCATGTGCGTGTGTGTATGTCTCTGCGTGTGTTTTTCTAAAGTTTGCTAACTTTATTTCCCTGCAAAACGAAAGGCTCGTTATACGAGAACGTGTTACCTAACCATAAACTTGCATCGTATAAATATTTCCGAGCTATCAAAACGTGAGGTCGTATCTGATAGCATTATTGGACAAACCAGAAAAAAACCATTATCGGTTGGCCCTACATATACACAGGCGCAGAGATCTGCTAACTGAATGTAAATTGTATACTTGAACAAGATCGTAGAAACCTCCCATATCGTTGTGAACAATCGATTTACGGACGCCTAACGTAATTATCATCTTGTAAATTTTTTTTTAGAATACTATAATTTTTTTATTATTAATGTTGTTACCTGAATATATATTGTAAATTAACTGGTAATCTTCATCTAGCTTGCATTGTTATGTTTCTATTTCCTTGAACTCTAACTAAGAAGATAATTACATGAAATAACTTTTAGAAATCACGTGTCCGACTCCTGACCTACCACCCATGACAACGTATAATGTCACCGCATTGACCTACATGTCTCGCGTCACGTACGCCTGTCACGGAGGGTACAAGTTCGCCGGGGGAAACGAGGTGCGGATTTGCGGGGAAAACGGAACGTGGAGCGGGGAACCTCCAACGTGCAAAAGTAAGTCAGTGCTACTCGCAAAGAAAACGTCCGCTTGCTTGCAACAGCTGGCATGCCCATCCCTTTCTCAGGAATAAACCCCGTGATGACGTTGAATTTTTTTGCAATTAATTAAGATAATAATAATAGGTCACTTTCTCCGATAACTGTCTTAAATAATGGTTGTAACTGGAATTTAATTATTTAATCCCAGCGGATTCAGGACGTAATTGGTGGTGTCTATGCATTAGCGATAACGTCCATTGCATTCCTTGCCAAACTTGTGTTTTCACGACAGGATGAATTATAGATATTTTGATTGAAATAGTGATCCAACCAGATACACACTTTCTATGCTTCGCTTTGCTAAACAATTAATTGAATGAACGTATTGCTAGAAGACCACCTCCAATATATCCGGACATATTATTGTCTCACACAATGTAAAAACTGCAGCGGCAGGACTGCGCATATACGACGAATGCGTGTTGCAGAGGTTGAGTGCAGTAGACCGCCGGACGTGGTGAATACAACGTGGCACGAGGACAAGAAGTCACTACGCGTCAGGAGGATGATCTACCAGTGTCTGCCCCGCTACCGGCTCGTGTCGGGGCAGCTGTGGAAAGTGTGCGGGCCGCGAGGCAACTGGACCGGCGTCGACCCCGTCTGTGAAGGTAGGCACGGCCAGACTGGGAGGACGCGAATATAGTTAAACATAACCACGAGACAGGCAGGTCGTCTAGTCATCTATATAAAGTTCATTAGGTTAATGTAACATACACTCATCACACTGTGTAATGGTGGTCTACCAGATATTTTATTATGGCAGTGTGGAATGTCTCCCGGAGATTATAATATTACTGTAGTTTAGTAGAAAACCATCTTAAAATTATGTGTGAAATATTTGTTTGAATGTTAATGCTTATCGAGATTGCTTATGAGGACGTCATGGTTGGAGTGCACAAGCAGGCGGTAATGTTGGCTGCACGTACATTAATTATGCAATAAGTAATTATCCTTCTAACATAACACCTTTTACCAAACGAGCTCAATTCATTTCACACAGACCATTTTCAGTGCCGATTTTAATACGTTACGTACTTCACCTCTGTTATGCCATCGCAGCGACCGGACAGGAAGTGACAATATTTGTGCCGGAGGACGAGGAGCCAAAGACGGAGGCTGCGAGAGTGATGGCTTCTATCGGCATCAAGGAAGCCGACAAAGAGGCGAAAAACATCACAATAGGTGTGATCGGGATAGTGATGATGGTTGTTCCGGCCATACTCCTCGTTGTCTCAGACTTCAACATCTTGAGAGCACACCTCAAGACGATGGCGAGGAATCTGAGGGAAGGATGGCACCACATCACACACAGGGGAACCGAGGTCGAACCGACGCCAACAAATCAACAATAGGTGGTATCAGTTAATTAGTTAGTTGTTAACGGCTGCACATGTTTGAGAGTTAGTTGCATTACACGTGAATCCGTTTCGAATCCTCACGCTGCTAGTTCGTAGCCAGAGCAACTACTTTCAGTCCACGTTGCATCAGTTCACTCAGTATAAATGAGTACCGGTTTACATGATGAGGTGGATATACTTGAATTTATGAGCATGTACTTTTCGTGGAGTAATTGTAGCGTTGCTTAAAGCTTCCTAAAGAAGTCGAGATGGTGTTCGGATGAACAGTTCTGCCAGCGGGTGAAATGTGAAACGTTTATGCAATCGTGAGGAACAGATACCGTGTTATTTTTACTACTATATTCCCTTTTGAACGAACGGTACCCTTTGTGGTATGGAGCGGTGTTTGCTCTATGAAATGTCTGCCTAAATGAGTGCGTAAACATTTATTTAATTAATTCTTCTACGCATCGTTACGCTAACATTGCCTTACACAAAAGGCAAATGTATTATACATGTAACATATTTTTGTACATTGATGCTAAACAGTAAGAAGTGTTACTACATATTTTACGTCACGTATTTGGGATTGCGTTTGGCCCTGGCACCTTTTGGCAATGTTTTTGTTACGTTCCCGCTATAACATGTGGAACCGCTCAGTATTAGCATGGAGCATAAATTATTACAAACTGCAACTCTCTCGCGGGAACTAAGATACGCCTAAGACTATATTGCCCAGACGTAGTAAGTTGAACCTATGTCTAACACTATTGTGTGTACTTATATAAGTTGACAATGTATTTATGCACGGCGATATTGGTTTGTACTATATAGTTTACAGCATGGACACGACATTTTACAATTCCATACGTTTGGATGTTCAGCGTTTGAAAAAATATATTAAAACAGAATGAAAAATGTATTTACAATGGTGTCCCTTTCGTTAATTGGTGTGGATTAGTATTGCAATATAAAATGCTAAAACAATTATTTAAAACAAACACATGTACGCCACGCACGCATACGCGTACGCACGCACACAACGCAAACACACACACGCACACACACGCGTACGCAGAAAAACAAACACACACAGACGCCACACAAACACACATGCATGCACAAACTGACACTTAAACAACACATCACCATACACATGCAAGCATTGTCGCACTCACGTACGCAAGCAGACACATGCACACCCCATCCCCGGGTTACAACGCCACTGCCAAAGAGGCATCTGGACACAGAGAAGGAGCCAACAAAGTTCAACCAGTGTGGCCGAGATAACAAATTACAGACACCGTCATCGTCGAAAAGTTCGACATCTTTCTCGACTCGACTTGGCCTTTTCCCTGATTGCATCAGTCATAACAGTTGCGAACAAAGCTAAGTAGCAAATGAAGCTACAAAGCACGACCATATATTTTAGTTGATGTCTAAGACTTGTTGCACGAAGCAACAAGACGTGAAGAATGAAATCGCTTTTGTGTATTGCTATGATGTATCGTTGACATATCGTCACACATGATTCATGTACCTTTGCAAGACACAAATAATAAAATCGCTGTGATGTAAACACTCGTGTCTGATGCCAGACGCATAATGTTTATTAGCCCAGCACAGGGGTTCCCTAACATTTTCCCTGAGGCCCATCCATGGGGCTACAAAAGCCAGTGAGGCACACTTTATTGCAGAAAAACGATCGATACGACTGAAGATTTGCATTTTTATTAGATCAAAATATATTACGATTATAATTATGGCATCCAATTATATTTTGCACACTATTTTAACCATTTCTACAGCTTTAACATTTGAGAATGAGAAGTGGGGTTAAGTCAAAGTACGAATGCACACCGAGCTTAATATCAATAATGTTCATGAAAAATCTTACAAATTGCTAGCTTCAAAGGGATGGGTGTGCTTGCTTCTCTCTGTACACTTTGTCCCTCTAATGTGTTATGTCTGCCTCAGCCTGGTGTCATCTTCAAAGTCGAGTTTTGCCAGTGCAGAAAACCCAGCCTCGCAAAGATAACTAGTCACGAAAAGAAGGAAAACGTTAGGTGCTTCACCAGAGAGAGAGAGAGAGAGAGTAGTGAATTCTGTTTGAACACCCAAAATGTTGTCAAGTACATGGTGTTGAAACGAAGCTGCAGTGTTTTGTTACAAGACAGTTCAGCCAATTCACCTTACTGATGCACGCTGAGATTTCTTTGTGTGTCCGCTGTTACAGCAAAGGGATTGCCAATCCAACCACATTCTGAGCTGGGCTCTGTCTGGAGGATGGGGAAGTACTGTGTTAAAGGGATTCTTTGTAAGCTAATATACATGTATTCGAGGTGTACCGTATCAACACGTATTTATTTTCCATAAGTACTTTCTCTGCTACTTATGTCTTGCATGTTTATGCATAATTTGGGATTTATCTGCGCAAAAAGCCGATAAACAATTGTGTTTACGCGAATCATTTAGAGCTTGTTGCCACGTGGATGATGGTCGCCCAGTGAACCACAAAGACCGTTGACGTCACACACACAGCTAACATGTCTGGTCCCGAGGTGAGTTGATTCAAGCAATGGCATTGTAAATAAGCAATTTGTAGACATATGTATATTGACAGCTATTTTTATAAGTGTAGGAAGCGTATGCATGGTTTATTTATCCTGCTTCCCAATGCCGTCAGCCCAGTAACGTTTCGATTAAACAGAATTATAACGTCCGCCAACGCGGACGGCTGCAGTTGGTGTCAGCTGCCGCTGGGACTGTCACTGAGTCTGTCGAGCCTCTAGGCTCTACTACGGTAACTAACATAGCCTTAGGCAAGGGTCTCGCCTTTCTGTTAACTAAACCTGCTTTGTCCAATATCTGATATGCAGTGAACGAAAATGCACACTAAAATATCAGTATACGCAACCATAGCAAAAGGATTAACCTGGTCGTGGTTGTAATTTTTGGGATTTGGGTATATATGTCTACCGGTCTTGCCTTTCCAAATTCCAGGCAGCCGTTTTTGAAAAGTCCCTGTTTCCGCACTTAGTTGAACGGAAACATAATGTTCGATTCGTACGTTCACATACTGTTTTTAATGCTACAGCTACGATTGTTAGTAAACCTGGCTGGCATTTCATCATTCAATGTACACGTTTTAGGTTTGACACGGAATTTTGCGATGCACGAATTTTGCACACCAGCAGATCTGCACTCTAGTGCACATACAAGTTTTTATCCATGAATATATATTTTTTAAATATAATAATAGACCAGATCACGTTTTCCTGCTTCATGTGAATAGCACATTTCATAATAATAGTACTTGCTAAAAACAAATTAAGCATTTATTTGTGACATGTTACTTTACAGTTACAGTACACTTTTCACGAGAATGGCCCATATGTATAATTATATACAACATGAATTATTAGAGCAAGAATAAATGAAAATATACAGTGCACTCTGGATAAGGTCGAACGTCCAGGGATCCATGACAATACTGATAAGTGGAATTTCTGATAACTAGAAAGTTATCAGAAGGTCCCCTTATTGGAACCTTTGCCCTAGACCGAGGAAAAGATTGACTTAAGCGAAAATTCACTTATGTGAGTTCGAGTTATGAGGAGTGCACTGTATATGACCAACGCACACAGATAATTATGTAGAAGCAAATTAAAAGTTGGCCAAAGTAATGGATTGGGATTTTAGTCTGACTGAATCAACATAACAAGGTTCTCTTGTATTTCTTTTCCATTTAGCCAGCTGTACACTTGGTGTTAAGTCCCATAATCCAATATCTAAACTGAATTAATCTGCACAGTGTTGAGTTAGTTAACTCATATTTAGGCCCAGTTTCCTAGATTCAACTTTGTTTATTTGCAGGAACATTGGAAATAGCTGAGCTGATGGAAAGATGAAATTGGAGAGCTCTACTTAACAGTGTCATTAATTGGAAAATGGGTCACCTGGCATAAGATGATGTCTGACTTTGTTCTGCCCCATTCTGTTCTGTGCGACATCTACTGGGAAGTTGTACATCACTTCGAATTTCAAATGGATGTGTGCATCTGATAGCTTTGTGTATCAAAATGCATAGCAGTGCTATTAATAGGACAATAATTATGTTAACTGACACAGTAGTAAAGAAGACGCCTGACTTTGTTCTGCTACATTAGTTCCGTGTGGCTTTTGCTGGGAATATGTACATCACTACGTTTCAAATGGATGTGTGCAACAGATAAATTTGTGCATCCAAATGCACAACATCCCGCCATTATGTTGCAAAATAGGAGTACATAATAAATATAATAAAACATAATATGCTTTCTTATGCTCATCATATTTTGATTGTGTTATACAGCATATTCTACAAAATTTGTTGAAACAAGTCTGTGTTAAATGAATTATACTGGGAGTAGTGTATACAAAGATGTCGACAAAGGTGCTTTTACATTAATTTTGAAAATTCATAACATATAAATGTTCCACAACATTCAAAATGTTTTAGGGATCTTCTTAAGCTAAATACACCAATGATGACTGAAAATAGTGTTTTAAAATATGCCTTGCTTTTAAAGTTTTGTAATTTTATAACTTTATTTCCATCATATAATGGCCATTTTATTTGTTATCGAAGCAGAAGTTCGACAAAACCAAATTATTACAATATCTTTTAATCTAAATAATGGGCAGAACAAATAATTATTGCACTCCCGGTACAAAATAAAACATGTTTTATACTAATGCAATATGTTTTAATATTTTGTCGACAATAATGTTATGCTCTTTTTAAATCTACATTTTTCAAACTAAATTAAACCTTATGTTCATAGGAAAGTTCATAACCACCTATCCTACTTGAATACCGTAAGTTACTTTAGTGATGTATAATGTATTTATCATGCTTATGAAAATAGCAGTTGGATTTATGGTGCAAATAAAATGGTTTCATTATTGAATGTTTCTCGGCTTCAGTAAGTTTCTGTTATCTAAACGTTTCATTAAAACTTCACTTCAAAATGTATAGCGAAATGTACCTTGTGAAAAAGGAACATGATAGTACCATAGTTTTTATATTCAAACAAAAACAATGCCAATCATTCAATATGACATTGGCGTCGCCATCGGCGGCTTCGTGCATGGAGTTTTTGCTTTTAAATCAATCCGTCTGTCATGAACTGTCCTTATGTTCATTCTCCGTTTATTCCATATATTTTCTTTGCTGAATCTGTGACATAAACAGCAGCTGATCCACGTTTCATTTTGATAATTTTATTGGTCACGACTCATTCGCATTGCGGTGGCTATGTATTTCTTGTATCTATTAACTCGACGTAGCTAATCGAAGTCTGACGGACAGTCCCGAATATTCATGAGCATGCCTTATACGGATCGTGAAGGTGGACCCAAAGTAAAATACCGCCTACGCGGAGTTATTTTTTCGATATATTGTCAGGGTCATTAGTGATTAATAAAACGTAATTCTAATGAAATAAATGTATTGAATTACATGAAATAATCATATTAACAGGATTACCTAATAATTGCGTACATTACAAAGATATTAGAATTATCAAAGAATCCCTTTAAACTCCCTGGGGTTAAACTGTCAAGTAGCTTTTTCAGATGCTGGATATCTGTTTTCTTCATTGCTGCAGAATGGATGACCAAGCTTTCACTTTGTTCTCTTGTGCGCGTGCACGTCCCCGTGTCCCTGTAGTGCTGAATTAAGTTATTTGACATCATCTAAATAAATCTGCCAGGTAAGTCTGACGGGAGATGAACAGCAAACCTGTTAACGGCTCTGAGAGGAATTGTGGGAATTCTGTCAGTTCGTCACGCAGTTCGTACATACGTTTCACTACTCTCCCAATTGACAGCCGTCTTACTTCGGAAGCAAGACAATCCAAGGATTCGGAACCGATGAAGCCCTTTCAGTAATTTGCACATCTCAACAGTCGTGTTTCCCAGCAAATCTTTGCACAATAAAATGTCCTCTTTCGATTTGTTTTACACACAATAAAAGTGGATCTTGCTTTGTTCTTCGGGACCATCTCGGACCACCTGAGGGTCGCGGACCACAGTTTGGGAACCCTAATCAAGCAGATATGTGAAGCATTTTTGTGGAATTATGCACTTCGTGCTCTAATTGAGTTCTTAGTGTCACAATTGGATTCTTTACCCCCAGAAATTAAACACCAAAGTCAACTGCTGTTACTGTTACAGAGAAGCCGCTAAATCACGGAATTAATTTAATCTCAAATGTGGCGTCCGTTACGTGGTTATTTAAACAAATTGCCGCCCAATGCAACCGCAGCCCGGTTTGTAGTGGGAAACAATGTGCGTTAATCCCTTGTAAACAAACAACAATGTTATCCGTACATATAATATACACTACTAATGTATATATCTGATTGAGTTATTTGCAATTAAAAGGTTTTCGCATGGTATCGCATTTTCTGAGCATTTATATTTTTGGAGATACATGATCTCGGCAAAATTTGACTGTGATTTCACGTAAATTAATCATTCAGACACATGCAAATATTAATGCTTGCATTTGATATTTAACATCAGAGTAAGACACGTTTCTCTTTCTCCGTTTAATGTACATGGAAAATTGCGTTTTGCGTAGTATCGGTTAAACAACATTTAGGAGAAAGAATTCTCTTAAATTAGTCATTCATCCTAGTAATTTTTTTTTACACATTGTTTGCTCACATTTATACATGATATGCATTTAAATGATCATATTATTTTAATTATGTTTGTATGGCGGGCCGTTTGATGAAATGAAACGAATGTGTCCACCGTTCGTGAGAATCCACCACATATACACGATGGTAATAATCGTAATTGTAATATACCAATAGATTGATATCCGATACACAGTCACACAACTAAGATGCACATGTATTCAATGTATTGGAATTGGTTTGTAATTGGAACATATATAATCGACAATAAACAAAGGCACAAATTGCAACACAAATTTAGCAATAGTTAGTCTATGTCGGGAAACTCTCACTAAGGCCTAAAAATCCGCTAGCGTGAGAGCCACCCACGGAAATACAATGTTCATTGCAATTAGTCAATTAAAAATAAATAGATCATGTAAATTATTGTTCAGTAAACTAGTTTTATGTCATTCATTTCCGTTTCCTCCAACTGTGGTGCACACGGTAAAATGTAATGCGATTCGTTACAATATAAACAATGCCACACAAGGAACATTTAATTGGAGAACAGAATACCGTGCTCAGTTTGTACTAAAATATATAATTTGCTTTCAGTCTCAATTGATATATATATATATATATATATATATATATATATATATATAAAGATAAATAATACTTTATTGATTCTCGCACTGAAATTGCGTTTCTGCCTGTGCAATGCATACAATTACAAATGTAAGCATAAACATGCTAGAGTAAAATCACCCACATACGCCTACACTCTCATTTATCCATGCTTTCATTCCTAGTTCTTCCTCTCTTCTTGTTGAAGACAATGATCTCAGAAGGCACAGAAGACCAAGCGTATCTTGTCGTTCTAGCCATAGATTTCCACATTTCCACACCAGCAGACACAGCTAAAAGTAGGCACACTAGAAACGGAAGCAGTAAAAATATTTGTAAAATCTGAGACTTATGTCAAATTATCTAAATTTTCTTAAACAAAATAAATAACCGAGTATGTGCTTTTTGACAATGGTGTTGACGTTCTCCTTCCAGCTTAAAACACATACATATATAGCTTAATATATATATATATATGTAAATCTAGTTTAAATGCTACAGTAATTTTTTTTTAAATCCCAACCAAGTACAGGTACAAACATTAAAAACATCCTCATACGCCTACACTGTCATTTATCCATGCTTTCCTTCTTAGTTCTTCCTCTCTTCTTGTTAAAGACAATGATCTAAGAAGGAACAGAAGAACCGGCGTATCTTGTCGTTCTAGCCCTAGGCACTCTGAATCGTCCGGTACGTCCAATTATTCTATTGTCACAGTCCGTCTTCAGTGGGTGGATGTCGTCATGAAGTATATGTCTCTCAGTTTGTTTGTCAGTCGTCGCTGGTAGTGCGTGTCAAACCTGTCCTCTCTCTTGCCTATGACACTCTCCGCCTTTTTATAATCTTATCCAGCCTGTTGCTATCCTGCTTTGAGACATTTCCACACCAGCAGACACAGCTAAAAGTAAGCACACTAGAAATGGAAGCAGTAAAACATTTGTAAAATCTGAGAACTGATGTAAAATTATCTTAATTTTCTCAAACAATATAATCGAGTGTGTGCTTTTTGACAATGGTGTTTGTAGCATTTCTGCTATTTGTGGGTATTTAAATCTACTTTCCTGAGGTTTAATTTGGTAAATGAAGAAGGTCAGGTCAGTAGATAGGCATATTGTTGATCAAACGCCTTAGTTACGTAATTGCAGCAAATCGGTTTCAGATGCGCTCGGTAGGGCGTGGTGTTCTTTTGCTAGTGTTTCTAGATAAGCAGGTGGTTTCACTGTATCTTAGAGGGTGTTGCAAACGCGTACCTTGAATTGTATTATTGGTGTAGCCAATATAAATTATGGAAACCGGTCATAATTATGTGTAAATAGGTCCGCATATACAAACGTCTGCCATACGCATTTCGCCACCTGGGCGCTGGCGAAGGACTGGGACAAATCCAGGGTTGAACGACACAGGTTGCCCTGCTGCCAAGAGAATGGCGAATCAAATTGTGAAGCGTGGTGGGAATCGTTAACGTGGGTTACGTTCCCAAAATTTGTGTGTGCGATATTAAGAGTCCAGAGTGAATAGTCGTGCTTCAAAGACACGGCGAGTGTTTGCGTCGATGAGCGTCGATGAGCGTAAATCGCGACGCTTATCCCAGCTAGGACATGACAAGGGTAGTGCCCACCAACCTCGAACAGCGGTCTCACAACGACCTCGTCCGACAACGTGACCGAATGCGACTCGAGAATTCATAGCGACCGGCGGTAAGCGTATACTGCCAGGCGTCGTCATTCGCGCGAATGCATTCGTCCGACTTCTCTAACGTTTGCGACCGGGCGAGATCACTCGACCGTAGCACGGACGCGACTGGAGAATTCGTAGCGGCCGGCGGTAAGCGTCTACCGCCTGGCGTCGTCAATCGCGCGAACGTATTCGACCGACATCTCAATCGTTTGCGACCGTGCGAGACAAGTCGAACGTAGCACGGACACGACTCGATAAATCGCGGCTGGCGGCGGCGGCGGCAAGCATCTACTGCCCGGTGTCATCACTCGTGCGGCTGAGATACACCGTTCTGATTGTTTTCTGAGCTCGGCGTGATGACTTCAACACACGTTCGTATAGGTTCGACATGGAGCTAGCCCAATGTTTATGTCTATTTTCTAATTGAACGTTATTATTGTTTGCTGTTTTATGAATAATATTTATGTGGTTTTGAAGTGAGGCACTATTACGCATGAAGTATACACACACACACACACAGGCACACGGACACGTACATGTAGGTAAGAAATGCTTTAATTTATTTAATATACCAAGAGTTCGTTACATTTTTATGACAATTTTATCAATATGAACTGTCCAATCTAATGTTTCGTCGTGCTAGCATTAACAAGATTGCCACCCAGAGAATTAACGAAGGTGGCAGGTGGACAAGGAAGCCCTTTGGCTTTTATTTTAAAACATTCACGGTGCTAGCACCCACACAATCAGCAGATAATCTGTTCCATTCATTTACAGTCCTTTGTGAAAATGAGAACTTTCTTATATCTAATCTACACTGCTCCTTTGCTAATGTAACTTCATGTCCTCTAATCCTTCTGACTTTCTTAACTGAGAAAACAATATTTCTATCAATATTTTCATAACCATTCATTATTTTAAACACTTCTATCTGATCTCTTCTCAATCTCCTGGTCTCTAATGTTGTTAAGCAGTATTTTTGTAGGCGTATTTCGTAACTAAGATCCCTCGGTTTTGGTATCATTTTAGTTGCTCTGCTCTGCACTCTTTCTAGCATATCTATGTCCTTCCTGCGATATGGCCTCCACGCTTGAATACAATATTCTAAATCAGGCCTAACTATTGTTTTGTACAGCGGTATTATTAGCTCTTTTTCCTTATACGTTATGTTTCGCCTAATTAATCCAAGGATTTGATTTCCCTTTGAAGCTGCAATTCCGCACAGCTCTGAAACCTTTATATCAGCATTAATGGTTAACCCTAAGTCCTTTCATTTTACAGTAGTACTTAGTACAGTACCCCCTATTGTATATTCTACCTCTTCGTTCCCATGTCCTCCGTGGAGGCATTTACATTTCCCAAAATTGAACAGCATTTGCCACTTTTCAGACCATTTGATTAACTTGTCAAGATCATCTTGTAAATGTTGTCTATCTCCATCACTTTTAATCCTTCTAAACACTTTTGTATAGTCCGCAAATTTCACCACCTTGCTTGTTATTTCATCATCCAAATTGTTGATATATATTAAGAATAGTACTGATCCTTGTGGTACCCCACTCAATACCGATTTCCAGTTTGAAGCCTCATCATCAACTACTATACGTTGTCTTCTGTCAATCAGCCATTTTTCTATCCAGTTTATTATACCATTTCCTATGCCATGGGCCTATAGTTTAGGCAGTAATCTTTGATGTGGTACTTTGTCGAAAACCTTTTGAAAATCTACGTAGACGATATTTACTGGTGATCCCATATCTACCCACTTAGTGATGTCTTCCAAAAAACATAACATATTTGTTAAGCATGACCTCGCTTTAAAAACCCATGTTGAGATGGGTTTAATAAGTTATGTTTAACAAGAAAATCCACCATGTGATCTTTAATTAGTCTTTCTAATAATTTGCAAATCACTGATGTTAAACTCACTGGTCTATAGTTCTTTGACTTGTTTGTCGAATTTTTTTTAATGACGGTATAATGTTTGTATCTTTCCATTCTATAGGAACCACTCCCTCTTCTAATGACAAATTGAAAACTGTTGCAAGCGGTACGCTAATGTGTTCTACAATTTGCAATAGTTGTTTGGGTGGAATCCCATCCACTCCAGGTGATTTATTTTCCTCCTTATGTTTTTAGCTACAATTTCCGGGGTTACAATTAATTGTCCTAAATAGCCTGATTCCGCCCCCTTGAACTTAGCCTCTGGTACTGGCAGTGAACTAATATCTTCTCTGGTAAACACTGAGCTAAAGTACTCATTCAGGTCTTCTGCCATTAAGAATCCCTCTGATTTTATATTTCCAGCACTATCTTCTAGAGGACCGACCATATCTTGAACTTTCTGTTTGCTTTGAACATACGCATAAAAACATTTGCTGTCATGTTTTATATCACTAGCTAATTGTTGTTCATAGCTTCTCTTTGAATTTCTAATTTAAGCTGTAGCTTGGTTAAGTGCTTCTTTATAACTGTTGTAGTCTTCATCATTTCCAGTATATCTATATGACTTCCCCATCATTTGTTTATACTTAACTTTTCTAATGGCTTCTTTCGATAAGTGTTTCTTTTTGGACCGTTTCCATTGTTTTTGAAGGGTACAAATTTATCGACTAAGCATTTAATTTCACTCTTTAATATATTCCAGCATTCTGTTGCTGTCTTATTTTTCAGCGTGTTATTCCAGTCAATCTTTGCTAAACATTTCCTCATGTCCTTATAACTTCCTTTGTGGAAATTTCACCTATACTGCTTTTTACTATTCCTTTCTGATTTTACTTTGATGGTAAACGTATTTGGTGATCACTACTCCCCAGTGGCTCGCATATCTTGACATTATCAACTAATTCATTCTGTGAGGACAAAACTATGTCTAACACCTTCTCACCCCTGGATGGTTCTAACACATGTTGAGAAAGGAAAGTATCTTGAACTAAAACTAAAAACTTGTGGTCCTCACTCCAAATACTCTGTAGAGATTTCCATTGTATATGCCCGTGGTTAAAATCCCCCATAATAATACAGTCCCGTTTGCTTACTTCTCTTATAGCGTTTTGTATTTTTTCATTCTCTTCTATGCTTATGTTTGGACTTCGATAAATTAACCCAACTGTTAACGTTAAGTTTCCTGTAATTATGTTACACCAAACAGCTTCTTCGCATTCTGCTTCTCTGTCTAATTTTATTTCATAAGCCTGGATAGATTCTTTAATATATAAAATAACTCCACCTCCCCTTCTTCCTATTCTATCTTTCCTAAACATTACATATCGTGTCAGTCCCAATTCGGCATTTATGTCCAGCTTGAGAAGAGTTTGCCAGACTGTTCTCTGCTGATTTATTTGTGCTGTCTTTATGTATGCCTCCAGTTTCAGGCTTTTCTGTGAGTCCCCCCTGCGAATCTAGTTTAAATAGATGCAACCTGTCCCACTGTCAACAGATCGCAGCAGATTCTTTGAGAAAACTGCTGCCCCCTTTCCACTAAGATGGAGGCCATCTCTCGTGTACATATCTTTCCTCCCAACAAAGTATCCCCATAAATCTGTGAATTCCACCCCTTCTTCTTCACACATCTGCTCGGCTAGTGCGTTGATCGCCATCCTCTTGCAGTTTCTATACGTTGCCCCCCTTCCTCCCATTACTGGCAACATTCCTGACAGAATAATCTGTTCAACTATTGTCTTCTTTAGCTTCCTCACTAACTGTCTATACTTCTATACTATTCCAGTTGTTCCCTCCCTCTCTGCATGATTTGTTCCTACATGTACCAGTATAGACCCTCGCGTCAGGGATTGAGTAAGGCAAACAGTTGCTTGCCGACGTATAATAACTGTCCCAAACATATGAAAAATAAAGAAATAAAAACGTTGAACATTAATGCTCGTGCATTTTGCACCATTAAAATATAAAACGCGAAGGTACGGAGCGTGTTTTCCAATAGTTAACGTATATCATAAAGGTATTATGTTATATTATAAAATGAAAATGAATTATATTATAGGCTTATAGTATATAGGCATGTAGTTAAGTGACCATGGATATTAATAAACGTGAACGTAATTTTAGGTCGACGATAAACTTACAACAACAAATATTACATTGTAAAGTCCTGTTTTTAATGCTTATATTTGCAGAAGTGCTTGAACGAAGGCTGTGCAGGAATGTTTTTATATCTTGTGCCGAGACTTCACGGAGCTCCGCGTACAACTTCCCATTTCGGGAAGTCTAGCCTTTTATTGCGCTTGAACACGTTGTTTCTCTGTTAAAGCAATTCTTTGTAAGCTAATATACGTTCGAGATATACTGGATCAAAACGTGATAATTTCCCATAAGTACTTTCTCTGCTATTTATGTATTGTATGTGTATACATAATTTGGGTGTAATATGTGCAAAAAGCCGATAAACAATTGTGTTTACACGAATCATTTTGAGCTAACTGCCACGTGGATGATTAGTTATGCTGCCCGAGTATAATGAATATTCATGCATGCGCAGTGAACCACGCAAAGACTGTTGACGTCACACACACACAGTCCACCTGTTAGATTCCGAGGCGACTTGATTCACACAATGGCGTTGTAAATGTGCAATTTGTAGACATATATATATGGTCGATTCTCACGAAAGGTCGGCTTTTTCGAATTATTTTTGCAAACGTGAGTAGTATGTTTAATAACAAACTGGCATACCTTCTCAAAACTGATTATGAAGTACGATATTTTTAGCTACAATGACCGTAAACGTTGTTTGGCTAGGCTCAGAAGCAGTGTGTACATATTTGTTTTTTGTAATGTAAGAACATATAATATCCATACAACATGCAATTTGTAAGCTAGGATTTCGTACAATACATATATATAAAAGTAGATTTAATTACACCTGACACATTCCACTTGATCTTATGAAAGACCATCGATAATGGAAAACATTATTGTTGGGACGATAACTCCGCGAATGGGTAACATATCATATTTTTTTATAAAGTGGTAAAAAAATGCGTATCCATACGACTACTCTTAAAATGTCAACACCGTCAACAGTTACGTAGATTAGAGAAACATATTTAGTAGACATATAGTATAAGGTATAAGGTAGATGTATTGTTTTTCTTGGTATTGTGTGGTTCGGTCGGTGTACAACCACTCGAATGTGTTCACATATCCATACGAATAGTATCCATACAACATGCACGGTGTTAAAATGGGAATGAGGAATAGTGATGTCAACTGGTGTTGTTGATTTGTACTACACTGGTAGAGTGGTTAGAGACGCTCTGCGAATCAAACAAAATCGACCTCTACGAAGTAAGTTTTTTATAATTTTATGACAACTTTTGTGCTTAGATGAATTTGTAATTTTGACAGGTATTACTTATAGGTAATGCAGGTTTATAAAATACAAAGCGTTTAGGCGTTAATCGTATGCAGGCTTGTTTTGAAACAAATATGCTTCGGGTGAGCGGTAAATACAGCCAGTCTACCTTCACCAATACCTGCGTTAATGCCGATCTGAAGATGATTGTTGTATGGATACGAAGCTATATGTTTGTTGTATGGATACTCGGTTGTGCAAAAAAGTTGCAACTGTGTGCTTCATAATGACTTTGTGTAACATGTAACGGTATGATATTAATGATAATTACGTATGGTTTATATTTAGTGGGATATGTTCGATTATAATTTATTTGAATTTGGGAATGTTGCGTAAATAACGCAAAACTTACGTGTTATTTTGAGTTATTCAAACATGTTGTCTTGTCTATGGCAGTTGTTTGCATGTATTATTGCATACATTCTACATTCTCAAGTCATACATAATACGTGTGGCCAGAATTATTAATTTGTGTGTGACATTGTGTACATTATTGACTCGTTTTGTATGGATACTCGATATCACATCTTGTTGTATGGATACAAGCTGATTTTCTGAAATTGTGTTTGTGCCTGTATCTCTGGTCAAATTGAAGTCAAGTTGGTCAACTTAGTTGCTCCGCTGTTATAGTTCATATTGTTAAGCATTTTCCACAATTGTTTCTGTATAGGTGCAAAATTAATAAGAAACAGTGTGTTTAGATGAAGAAGAAAATACATATATCCTAATGTCTATGCTTTGAGTGTACGCTAGCTATTTGTGTGTAGTATATTGCAAGGATACTGTCTTTCTGATACATATTGCTTATTTTCACCATACACTTAAAGAATGCCACCGAAACGAGTGCCCAGGAAGAAGGGTGCGGCTGCATCAAAACGGGAAAAGAAGCGTCAGGTGAACCCGGAATATGGAAAGAAGGAGACGGAGCGAACAGCTGTGCGTGTAATTTTGCTTTATAAATGTGTAATCAGAAGTGGTGACAAAATCAACATCACATTAATTATGATAATTATTCATATGTGTATATTCTACAGATGATTTTAATCAGTGTATGTTTTGCATTTATTTCAGCCATTTCAGTGTAATTATAAATGTGTATTGTAGTCCTACAGTTAGTTATCTACTAGATAATTTAGTTTTTTTCCTTTTTTTTCACAGAAATACAAAAAGACAGTGTCAGAGATATCGAAGGAGACAGGCTTAGACAGGAGAAGCTGGAGTCAAATATACAACAAACACAGAGAGCGTCACACCGCCTGGCCAACATCCCTGCACCAAACATTGCCCTCAGTCCCAGGCGTCGAAGACAACAAGTCAGTCCAAGCCAACGACTGGTCGTTGCTGTACCAAGTATTGTACGCAGCCTCAAACGTAAGCTTAAACAGACCCAAGAGAAGCGAGATCAGTTGCCGGAGGCGGGCCACGGAAAAGGACCCTGTGATGGCGTCGGCGGTGCCGTAAAAAGATGGCAGAAAACGCAGTGAAGAAAGGTGCCGTAATATCGGAAGCAGATTCCTTCTGTAATTACTTTCGGATGGCTGAATGCAAAATGGAATTCATCCGTGTGACGTCAGCGCATGTTACAGAGTGTCGTGACATCATCGGCTCATGGTAAATAACACCAGTAGATGGGCTCATGTCGGCACACGCGATGGTCGTTATTGGTCGTCAGTTATGGATGAGGGAGACATCCTGCTTCAAGGATTGCTGTTTTAAAGATGACCATTTCTCCGCTACGTGTCCAGGATGGATACAGACAAAGGTGTCCGTCACTGCAACTGGTCATCAGGCAACAACAGCAAACAATGACGACACACCCGCTGAGTCACTATCCTGTGATGACCACGAGAATGGTACGTGTCCAAGGTAATTAAGAAAGAGGATGACAAATTCTTCATCACCAATCTTACTCCAACACGTGGCAAGTGGCGCCGGGGGAAGACCGATGAGATGTACATTGGCAAGGAGGACATCCTCTGTAAAGTGTCTGAACCAGAGTATGTCAACAAACCATTCATGGACATTTCCCCACCTGATTGGGCAAAGGTTGAACGTGCATTTGAACGTTTCAGTGTAGTATAGTGCTTCATCGATGATGTCGATTATTTCTTAGGTATTCATGTTTTGGTGACATCATATAATTGATGAACTGTACAACAGCAATTGCTAATTCCAAAGTGTAATCTTCCATTACTAGTTTGTGTTACTTATTAATTACGGTGTAATTGTTGGTTTTAACTTAGTTACATGTACTGGTATGCTTAGTAACATGCAGATCATGTTCTATGTGCTCTAGACAAGTTTGCTGGTGAGAATAGCCCATACATTAACATCAACATGGTGACATGGTATTCATACAACATTGTGTATCCATACAACGAACGCCTCTTATTGGACTAATCCATTAATACAGCCGCATGCACAATGTTTTCAATTGCATTACGTTAAATTAGTGGTGCTATTTGTTTATTACGCACAAATACTTGTTTGATAAGGTGTCGCTGCTGTGAGATCTGTGTGACTTTGAATAATTCAAGTTTGGCATAAGCGTAAAGAAAAATACTGATGTGTCTACTCACTATGAAGCCTTGATATGTTTACGTTGATTTCGTTATGGGTTAAGCAAGTTATACGAATATTGATGCAGTAGGACGTCGGGTATCCAATGTGCGGGTTTACAGTATCCATACAAAACCATAGTATCCATACAACATTCACTATTCTCAGACGTATTTAGGCATTTTCGCAACTTGTTTACGATTTTTGTTTCGGTACATATGATGATATTTGGTGTGCCAAGTCATAGATTGATGTATGGTTTACATTAAATGTGTTTGCGTTAACAATGATGTAACACTGGGCAGTAACGTGTACTTTCTTTGTAACTGTCAACTGACAAACAAAATAAATAGTTGTTTTAAAACAATATATGATGTTTATTATACAGAAATGAGTAATTAACTATAACTTATCTATACCAAATGTTCCTAGAAAGTTTTGTTAGTTAACCAGGCCCTGTTCTTAACTATGACGTTGATTCAACCAAAGCAGATGTTGAGTATCCATACAACATACGTCTATCTAATGTGATAACACACACAGTCAGTCATTAGTAAATTGTAGCAGAGTGCCACTGGGATATACAACATCTCAACTAAAACATGAGCTCATTATTTAGTTAATGACGGCTTCTTCTTTTAAACTCCACTTATTGATGTGCTATCATGTATAAATAAAACGTGAAAAAAGAAAATGTAACAACTTTGTAAGTGTGACAAATACAACAAACACAGCAAGTTAGGCAAAACACCTTGAATGCCTCTCGTGCTTTATCATATCGGGCATATTTACCAACCAAAACAATATAAGATATATAATAAGTTACACGACACGTCGGTGTTATCTCACGCAAACCTGCGTGCATTTGTATGGATACATTTCACTATGTCATCCAAATCTGACGCCCTGCTGTGGCCACAGGCATAGCTATTAAGGTGTCCCATTTTGTTTTTTCTAATGTCCGATATGTCTATTTTCTTGGGACAAACGTTGGAAGAGATACATTGAAGTCACTTATTCAACCATGTGCCGACCTTTCGTGAGAATCGACCATATATATATATATATTTACAGTTATTTTTGTTAATGTAGGTAGCGTATGCATTGTTTATTTATCCTGCTTCCCAATGCCGTCAGCTGAACAACGTTTCGATTAAAAATAAGTAGAATGATAACGTCCGGCGACGGCTGCAGTCGGTGTCAGATGGGACTGGGTCAGTGTCGAGCCTCTACTACTAGGCTCGCCTCAAGGGTCTCGCTTTTCCAGTTAGTAAAACTGCATTGCCCGGTACTTGACATGCAGTGAACGAAAACGCACACTAAAATATAAGTACATGCAACCATAGCAAGAGGATTAACCTGTTCGTAGCTGTTTTTTTCTTCTAAATCTAGGACTTAGGGCATATTTCGGATTGGGTCTGTGTGTCTACGGGTCTTGCCTTTCCAAATTCCAGTCAGGCTTGCTGGCTTATCATCATTCACTGTAAACGTTTTAGGTTTGTTAAAAAGTACACAACACCACGTTGCCACCGAATGTTGTTTTGCACGAATTTTTGACACCATCATATATGCACTCTAGTATACATAAGTGTTTATCCATGAATATATATTTTGAAAAAAACTAATAATTGGTCACATCAAGTTGCGCTGCTTCATGTGAATAGCACATTTGATATTAATAGTACTCGCTAAAAACATACAAATTAAACGTTTATTTTTGACATATTACTTTACCGTTACTGTACACTTTTCGCGAGAATGGTCCATATGTATAATGCTATACAACATGAATTATTAGAGCAAGAATAAAGGAAATGAAAACATACAGTGCATTCTGGATATGGTCGAACTTCCAGAGACCCAATGACATACTGATAAGTGAACTTTTTGATAACTAGAAAGTTATCAGAAGGTCCCCTTATTAGGAACTTTGCCCAGGACCGAGGAAACGATTGACTTAATTTAGCGAAAATAAACTTCTGTGAGTTCGAGTTATCTGGAGTGCACTGCATATGACCAATGCATATAGGTGATTATGTAGAAGCAAATTAAAAGTTGACCAAAACAATGGATTGGGATTTTAGTCTGACCGAATCAGCATAATAATCGGTTCTCTTGTATTTCTTTTCCATTTAGCCAGCTGTACACTTGGTGATAAGTCCCACAATCTAATATCTAAACTGAATTAATCTGCACAGTGTTGAATTAGTTAACTCATATTTAGGCTCAGTTTCCTAAATTCAACTTTGTTTATTTGTAAGAACATTAGAAATAGCCGAGCTGATGAAATGAGGACATTTAAGAGCTCTACTCAACAGTGCCATTAATTGGGCAATGGGTCACCTGACATAAGATGGTGCCTGATTTTGTTCTGCCCCATTCTGTTCTGTGCGACATCTACTGGGAAGTTGTGCATCACTTCGTGTTTAAAATGGATGTGTGCACCTGATTTGTGTATCAAAATGCATCGCAGTGCTATTAATTGGACAATGTGTTAACTGCCACATTAGTTCCGTGTTGCTTCTGCTGGGAATATGTACCTCACTACATGTTTCAAATGGATTTTTGCAATCGATCGACTTGTGCATCCAAATGCACAAAATCCTGTCGTTATGTTGCCAAATAGGAGTGCATAATAAAATGTATGCTTTCTTATGCACATCATGTTTGAGTTATGTTATACAGCATATTCTTCCAAATTTGTTGAGACAAGTTTGTGTTAAATGAACTATACTGGGAGTAATGTATAAAAAGGTATCGCAAAGTTGTTTTTACAATAATTTTGAAAATTCATAAAATATAAATGTTCCACAACATTCAAAATGTTTTAGGATCTTCTTGAGTTAAATATACGAATGATAACTGAAAACAGTGTTTTAACGTATTTGTTACTTTTAAAGTGTAATTTTACAACTTTATTTCCATCATACAATGGCCATTTTATTTGTTATCGAAACGGGAGTTCGACAGAAACAAATTCTGTATATTTTACTCTAAATGATGGGCAGAACAAATAATTATTTCACTCCTAGTACAAATTAAAACATGTTGTTACACTGATGCAATATATGTTAATATTTTTTCGACAATAGTGTCATTATGCTCTTTATAGATCTACATTTTTCAAACTAAAATTAAACCTTACGTAGATAGGAAAGTACATAACCACCTATGCTATTTTGATATTGTACATTGCTTTATATGATGTATAATTTCGGCTTCAATGCGTTTCTGTTATCTAAATGTTTCTAAACTTGTACCTAGCGAAAAAGGAACAGGATGATATCACAGGTGAGATTTCGTATGTTTTATATTCCAACAAAAACAATGCCAATCATTCAATATGATAATTTAATATGTCATCGGCGGCTTCGTGCGTGGAGAGCTGGTATTTTTTCTTTTAAATCAATCCGTCTGTCATGAGCTGTCGCTATGTTCAATCTCCGTATATTCCATATAATTTCCTTCTTTCCTTTACTGAATCTGTGACATAAACAGCAGCTGGTCCACGATTCTTTTTGATAATTGTATCGGTCACGACTCATTCGCATGGAGGTGGGTAATACAAATACACACATGTTAATGACGTTTTTCTTGAATCTATTAACACGGTGTAGCCAATCGAAGTCTCACGGACAGTCCCGAATATTCACGAGCATACCTTATACGGATCGTGAAAGTGCGGCCAAATATTTTTTTTTGATATATTGTCAGGGTCATTAGTGATTAATAAAACATAACTGTTATGAAATAAAGGCATAGAATTACATGAAATAATAATATTAGCAGGATTGTTTAATAATTGCGTACATTACAAAGGGATTACAACTATCAAAGAATCGCTTTAAGAGCAGATATGACAACATGGAATTTGCCCAGTCTGGAAACAAATGTGCGTTTCAAATCAAGCCTAACATCCAGCAAATGCGTCATTTATCATCCAAATATACGCAAGCATGCACACACACACGAATGCACACACACACATACTCGCAAGCTCGTACGTATGCACACGCTCGCACATACCATCACATGCGTGGGTATTTGTCTTTCCTATACCGTAAGTAAACATGTCTTTGAGTGACATGCCTATACGATTCACGCTGGAAATAAATGGCACACATAGGCTGCGCACAAGTTATCTACTTAAATTATTATGTTAAGCATAACATAATATGTTATAACAGTCGATTCGTCATCCCTTAAAAGGTTTGTTTAGCCGTTAAAATCAAGGTCCCACGTACTCAGATGCTGAAAGGACAATGGTGTTCCGATTTGTCATGCCGTAAAGTTTCCAAAAATGTATTGTTTGCTAATCTGCACAAAAACGGGGCGGACACGTATTATCTTGATATAGGCCTAGTTATCATGTATAATTGAGGGGACGCGTTGGATTTCAGTGTCAGGAATTATGC